>JANAVB010033620.1:3984607-4010469 GCA_029216955.1 Iris pallida | reverse complement strand
AAAAAAAAATATATAATAAGCTTAAAATGAAATAGGAAAATTCCAGCCCAACTGAACGAACCCAACCTACAAATGGGCCGAGCCCAGCCGAGCAAACCCAGCTCCCCACAAGGCCAGCCCAACAAGCCACTTGAACCACCCCAACCTCAAACCGACCCCCACCCCTCTCGGTTCACAGGCGCTACACATATCATAGGTATATTATCGAGAGAGAGGGATCCTCGTATACTCTAAACCATAATCAAGCGTGTGCCACCACACCCCAGAGGCACGCTTGAGGCTGGGCGACCCCCCTTGGCTGCTGCCGCCGCCGTGGGCTACCGTCGGCCTGGCAGACGCACGGTCGTGCGCGGGCAACGCTGTGACAGCGCAACTCGACTCAGGTATGCTGCTTCGCCGTTTAATTTTCTCTCTCGAATATTCGACCGATTTCGAATTCGTAAGTTCCTACGTGTAGCCCACCATGATCCTCTAAAAGTTCTCACAAATAGAATTCGACGGGGACGAGCCATCGATCCAGAAGATCGGTGCAAACATTAAAGGAAAACTGTTTCAAAAATAGTTTCAGACAGTCCAAGTGCCTCAGTTGGGAGATCGATTCTGGTCGATTCATCGATATTATCAAAAATCTAATTAGAAACACATGAAGACAACATTTTGGGCTTCATAACCTAAATTATAGTTTTGAATTTTATCAACTGTGTACAAGAAATCAGTTTTCAAAGTTCGAGAAAAATAGGTTTAAAACAGTTTTTAAAATATTGAAATTCACCGATACAACATGAGTCCCGCCAAACCGGACGACGTGGTCGCGAACCAAAAGCATCAAAAGGTGCGTATCGAGTTCGAGGACGTGTGGACTATGACGGAATTTATATTAGTTGCATGTGCGCGACGAATTTGATGCGTATCTGTCGAAATTTACCGTATCGGCCTTTGTGCAAATTTTTCAATTACTTTGTGTACGTTCGTCAGATCGAGACGAAACTTACGTCAACAGGATCGTATCATTTTTTTTGGTCTTGTATGCCAAGTTTGGTCAGATTCTGAGACAGTTGATCGGATCGTCGTTTTGCGGGCCCCACGATCCGATTCAACGGGCGATTTTGTGCATGGCTTGCCGAAATCTAACTTTGGACATATGGTTGGGTTCGTATCATCAAAACAAATCCGTAGACCGACTTTAGAGACCATTGACTCTGGCACACTTTTTGGTGCAAAACGGGTCCAATGGCGGACACCATTTTGGCCCAAAATTACCGTTTTGCCTCTGTATCCAGAATTGGACTTATGGACAAGCAATTCTAGCTAATTTGACTATTCTAAAAATGTTGGGAATGTCTATTTCAGCTTTCGGATACAGTTGTGAGACTTGGACTTTCTGACTTGTGGATTGGTGATATATTGTTAGTTCTCCGTACAACCCTCAGGCAAGTATACCTTGCCTCCCTCTACAGTTTATTTACATGCTTATTCCAATTATTATCTAGTTTTACTAGTTGATTATTGACATATAATTTATACACCATGCATGCTAGTATATATATATCTCTTGATCATAGTTAGCTTGGTAGTTCATATTGGATCTGTTCTTCCATGTACCTGGACTGAGTCGTGTTGTGTCATCACCTATACTTCGACTGAGTCGTATCGTCTCATAGAATGAGTAAGTCATAATGGAACTGCGGTACCTTGTATTCGTGAAGCTAACATGCGAGTCCACACTAGGGGCGACGGTTAGTAGTTATTTGTACCTTGATTTCGTGAAGCTAACCTGTGAGTCCACACTAGGGGCGAGGGTTAGTAGTTATCAGTTTCGCACCTGCGAGTCCACACTAGGGGCGAGGGTTAATAGTTGTTTCAAACCTGCGAGTCCACACTAGGGGCGAGGGTTTGAGTATCCATGATTTCGTGACATATTTTCGCTTGTTCTCATCCAGCAGTTCATTTATGCGTAGTGGTTCTTGTACCCATGTTCATGATCATTTTTTTCAGTAGTCACTTGTCTATAGCCACTTGTTAGTAGTCATCATATCAGTTGTCAGTTGTCATGATTCTGTCTCTTTCCCTGTTTATACCCTGTTATATTTTATTGCATGATTAAACTGCTAGATAGGCATATTTTTATGTATCTTGCTATGTCTCCTGAGGACCTGATGATCTCTTCAGGTTAGTGATTGCATGGAGTTAGCTAGTAGTTCTGGATGGCGGATGTGATGATACGCTTACGGGATTCAGGTATCGTTATTACGTTTATTATCCGCTTATGCTTTTATACCTTATCATGAAATATCATGTTTCTTGATTTAGTTTTTATACTCTTGTTACTTTCTTTAGAATCTTATAGGACATATATGCTAGTGGGCTGCAGACCAAGACCCATAGTGTTCATTCATGTTTCGTACACTTATTATGGATCTGAGATATAGAATATTTTGTCATAATTTGGCAGTTTACCATGCTCTTGACAGCGTTTACGTATTCGAGTCGGACTGGAGTCCGCTTGATACGTAGCTGGCTTGCTCACGCTCTCGCGTCCGAAAAGCGGGTGCGGGTTGTGACAAGTTTTTTTGGTGGCCCATGCAGGTCAGAGCATATCGTATCGGTTACATAACTGTACTGATACGAGCCTGCGACCATGACTAAACCTTAGAAATCTCAACCCATACTGCCTTGAAAATTCTCCTAGAAATTCTTTACGTCCTTGAAAACTCTATATTTGCTCTCGATTATACTTTCTTGCTTTCCGTACCACTGATTCTTGTCCTTCTTTATTTCGAGGGGACGAACGATCGTGCTGTCTAGGATTTATCAAAAGTTCTTAAGTTATAGTATAATATTGCTTGACTATTGAATATTTGGTTGTTTATAGATATGAAGGATTATAGGTGCCATATGCCCTAGGTATCTGTTGGTAGAATTTTTAGCAACTAGGTAGAAGATTATAGGATTTTAGTGACCGTGGTTTGAGGAGTAGTGTGACCAAAGGTGGGTAGAAGTTCTCAAGTATTCAGAGTTATAAAATGGCTAGAGAGGGATATAAAATATTTTTAAGAAATTAAATTTGAGAAGATTAAGGTAATAGTAGACTTTGAATTTTAAGGAATAGTTATGAATTAGAATTTCGAGGACAAAATTATTTTTAAGGTCGGTAGATTTGTAGCTCCCCTTTCCGAAAATTTTTGAAATATTTTTTTATTTATTATTTATTTGATTTAAATGGTGATTTTTAGAATTTTATAAATAGTTAGTTAATTATTACGGTAGATGACTTTAGTCATGTATAGGAATTGGAGTACAAGGTGACTAGGAATCATGGCACGGATAGTGTAGTTGTGTGCCTTGACTTGTGTTTTAGCTATGGTAGGGAAGGCCAAACCAAAAGTGTGTCCTAACTATGAAAACCAGGCCAAGTTGTGACATGACCCTTACAAATGACTTATTTATTTATTTATTAAAACTATGATATTTAGGATGCCCGGTTGTACCAATTTAGCCCGGACTGGACCTGAACCGAACCCAAGCCTATGTAGTCGGGTAGTGCGACCAAAGACTCCCATGTAGGTGTGCATTATTAGTATTTTGTATTTTATTTTAATGGGATATTAAGTATTTTACGATACATCTGTTACATATATGAAATATGTGTTATTGATGTTAAATTGTTAATTATTTTATAATAGGATAAATATTCTTTTGCGATGTATTTCTAGATTGCTAGGATTTTATACCATATATATACTTGTGTATTCCTAGCATACCAATATGTGTTTTATTTATATACACCAATATATTTTGTATATATAATATTTTAATAGAAGATCAATATACGATTATATGTTAGAGTATTTAATAAATATTATTTGTATTTATCTAAACTATGCGTATGTATATAGGTAAACATATGTGTACACATATACGTATAATAAGTCATATAGGTATGTATGTATACAAGTGTATATATATATATATATATATATATATATATATATATATATATATATATATATATATATATATATATATATACAATGATACTATTATGATGTTAATATTCTAGAAGTGTTATAGTATTTTTTATTAAAAACATTTTCTAGTTTTATTAAATCTGGAAGTATATATAAATATATATGTATTTTTGCTTTGAGTGTATGTATATAGAAGTTTACATGTATGTATATGTATATATACGTGAACGTATATATATATATATAAATATATATATATATATATATATATATCTATATATATATATATATATATATATATATATATATATATATATATATATATATATAAGCTTTAAAATAAAATAAAGGAAATTCCAGCCCAGCTGAACGAACCCAACCTGCACATGGGCCGAGCCCAGCCGAGCAAACCCAGCTCCCGACAATGCCAGCCCAACAAGCTAGCTGAACCCAGCCCCAACCTCAAACCGACGCCTACCCCTCTCGGTTCACAGGCGCTACACACACATATATATAGGTATATGTATCGAGAGAGAGGGATCTCTCGTATACTATAAACCATAATCCTAAGCGTGCGCCACCACACTCCAGAGGCACGCTCGAGGCTGGGCGACCCACCTTGGCCGCCGTCGTCGCCGTAGGCCACCGTCGGCTTGGCAGACGCGCAGCCGTGCGCGGACAGCGCAACGCTGTGAACAGCAGCAACGCGACTCAAGTATGTCGCATCGTCGTCAATTTTCTTCTCGAATATTCGACTGATTTCGAATCCGTAAATTCCTACATGTAGCCCACATGACCCTCTAGAAGTCCCCATAAATAGAATTCGACGGGGACGAGCCATCGATCCAGAAGATCGATGCAAACATCGAAGGAAAACTGTTTCAAAAACGGTTTCAGACAGTCCAAGTGTCTCAGTTGGGAGATCGATTCTGGTCAATTCATCGATAGTATCAAAAATCTTATTAGACACACTTGAAGACAACATGTAGGGATTCATAACCTAATTTGTAGTTTCGAATTTTATTAACTGTGTGCAAAGAAATCAGTTTTCAAAGTTCGAGAAAAATAGGTTTAAAACAGTTCTCAAAACTTTGAAATTCACTGATACAACGTGCATTTTGCCAAACCAGACGACGTGGTTGCGAACCGAAAGCATCGAAAGGTGAGTATCGAGTTCGCGGACGTGTGGGCTTTGATGGAATTCAAATTGGTTGCGTGTGCGCGACGAATTTGATACGTATCCGTCGAAATTCACCGTATCAGCCTATGTGCAAATTTCCTAATTACTTTGTCCACTTTCGTCAGATCGTGACGAAACTTACGCCAACGGGACCGTATCATTTTTATGGTCCTGTATGCAAAGTTTGGTCGGATTCTGAGACAGTTGATCGGATCACCGTTTTGCGGGCCCCACGATCCGATTCAATAGACGATTTTGTGCATGGCCTGCCGGAATCCTACTTTGGACATACGATTGGGTTTGTATCATCAAAACAAATTTGTAGATATGTAGTTTGATGATTTTAGAGACCATTGACTCTGGCACGCTTTTCGGTGCAAAACGGGTCCAACGACGGACACCATTTTGGCCCAAAATTACCGTTTTGCCCCTGTGTCCAGAATTGGACTTATGGATAGGCAATCCTAGCTAATTTGACTATTCTAAAAATGTTGGGAATGTCTATTTCAGCATTCAGAGACAGTTGTGAGACTTGGACTTTCTGACTTGTGGATTGGCGATATATTGTTGGTTCTCCGTGCAACCCTCAGACAAGTATATCTTGCCTCCCTCTACAGTTTATTTACATGCTTATTCCTATTATTATCTAGTTTTGCTAGTTGATTATTGACATATGATTTGTACACCATGCATGCTAGTATATATATATATAGCGCTTGATCATAGTTAGCTTGGTAGTTCATATTGGATTTGTTCTTCCGTGTACCTGGACTGAGTCGTGTCGTATCATCACCTGTACTTCGACTGAGTCGTATTGTGTCATATAATGAGTAAGTCATAACAGAATTGATGTACCCTATATTCGTGAAGCTAACCTGCGAGTCCACACTAGGGGCGAGGGTTAGTAGTTATTTGTACCTTGATTTCGTAAAGCTAACCCGCGAGTCCACACTCGAGGTGAGGGTTAGTAGTTATTTGTTCCGAACTTGTGAGTCCACACTAGGAGCGAGGGTGATTCTTGATGCTAGCCTGCGAGTGCACGCTAGGGACGAGGGTTAGTAGTTGTTTCAAACCTGTGCGTCCACACTAGGGGCGAAGATTTGAGTATCCATTAATTTTGTGACATATTTTCGCTTGTTCTCATCCAGCAGTTGATTTATGTGTAGTGGTTCTTGTACCCTTGTCCATGATCATTCTATCAGTAGTCACTTGTCTATAGCCACTTGTTAGTAGTCATCATGTCAGTAGTCAGTTGTCATGATTCTGTCTCTTTTCCTGTTTATACCCTGTTTATATTTTATTGCATGATTAAACTACTAGATAGGCATATTTTTATGTATCTTGATATGTCTCCTGAGGACCTGATGATCTCTTCAGGTTAGTGATTGCATGGAGTTAGCTAGTAGTTCTGGATGACAGATGTGATGATACGCTTGCGGGATTCAGGTATCATTATTACGTCTATTATCCGCTCGTGCTTTCATACCTTATCATGAGATCTCTTATTTCTTGATTTAGTTTTTAGACTCTTGTTACTTTCTTTAGAGTCTTATCGGACATATATGCTAGTGGGCTGTAGACCACGACTCATAGTGTTCATTCATGTTTCGTACACTTATTGTGGATTTGAGATATAGAATATTTTGCCAACGTTTACGTATTCGAGTCGGACTGGAGTCCGCTTGATATGTAGCTGGCTTGCTCACGCTCTCGCGTCCGAAAAGCGAGTGTGGGTCGTGACAAGGACCATGTTTTGCATGTTTTAGGTATAATTTTCTTGACCTTGTTTGTCGGGGGTTTAACCTAGAAGGAGTACAACCAACTTAAATTTTGAGGACAAAATTTTCTAAAGGGGGTAGATTTGTAACCACCACTTTTCTAAATTAGGAGTATTTTAGTCTTTGTGTGCTAATTTAAATTTTTATTATTATTATTATTATTATTATTATTATTATTATTATTATTATTATTATTATTATTATTATTATTATTAAATTAATTGGTGTTTAGTCCTTGATGAGTATTTTTGGTAGTAACAGATGGTTTAACCATAGATAACCTTGATTAGAAGACTAACCATGTGATTAGTAACTTATTTGGCTAATTAGATTTTAATTTGGAGCATTAGTCCTAATTAGGAAACAAATTGACTTATTTTTTAGGCTATTTTAATACATAGCTTTTGGCGTTTTTGCTATTGGGCTTTCCTTGGACTTTAGTTGCATGGTGGCCCATCCCAAACCCTAACCTAACCCTAGATACACCCCTTGGCCGCCCAAACAGCAGCCCCCTTCATAGTGCAAGAAAACTTTGTAGCCGTCAAAGTTTCAAAACCCTAGTTTTCTCCTTCTCCTCCAAATAGCCTATTTTTCTCGTTTCTCATCCAAATCCTTCCAAACAAAGTGCATTACGATTATTGGGAGGAGAGGAACCTGCTGGAGACTTGCTAGCGAGGGATCGGAGGCGTTGGACCAGAGGAAATCGACATCGACGCATTTGGAGGCTCGTTTCATTAAGATATTGACTCTTAATAGGTAAACCCCTCTAACACTTGTTAATCACAATTTTTTTTCGTAGATGCATCCATATAGGTACTCCAGACCTGTGCACGAAGTTTGGTAGGTTTTTTTATTCGTTTGATAGGCGTATCGGACACGTGTCGGTTCATTGGAACACGTGTTCGACGAAATGCCGTTTAGAACTGAAAGTTGGTATTTTGTGATTCTGTTTTCACGAATTTTTTGCTGTGATTATTTGAAACAACTTTCGTGAAGACGGATCTCGATTTGATACGTTTTCAGTTTCCAAATCAGACACGGACACACGTGCACGAGGCCCGTGCACGGCCCCGTGCATGCCTTGATGTCCGAGTGTCATAACTTGACGCATAGGACTCTGTTTCGCATGAAATTTCTTGGACATGTGGAAGAAACCTCTGCCCACGTGCTCCTAAAATTTCACGATATTTTGTGGAGCATGCGCGGATAAATCCGATGCGTACGGTTCAGCCAACACTGTGTACGCGACCAGAAATTGTCGCTGACACGACCTTCGTACGCAAACACGATGCGACGAGAACTCATTCCAGGAGCGTGGACACATAGCCCTAGACCTAGGCTAGCCCTTGACTCAACCATATGGCATGACGTGGATCGTGTCGCGAGCTACGGACGTCGACACGCGCCTCCGAGGCCACGCACGCGCGTGAGTACAGCCCCTGCAGTCTGAGTGTCATAACTCGACGCACAGGACACGATTTTGTGTGAAATTTTATGGACACGTGGGGGCAACCTCTTCCCACGTGCTCCTAAAATTTTATGATATTTTGTTGAATATTCGCTAAGTTATCGCGTCTGCACTGATTCGGCTGATACCGTGTTCGTGCGTACGTGCCCGTGCGATACGCACTTCGTGGACATGATACGGACACAGGTTCGACCCCATGAGTACCCGAGCACGTCACACACGTAGACACCTTCGTGTTTGCCAAGTTTCGCGAGTTCTAGTGGGTATTTTGAGATTTGGGTATTGAGTTGGATTTGTGTTTTTGTGTTAGTTTATTTTGAATTGATTTTTCGTTTGAAAGCAATTTTCTGAGTTTAAACTCAGATTTCAGAGTTTGGGATTGGATTTGGATTAGTTTATGAGTTCAATTTTGTGGGTAGACAAATAGTTTACATTAATTATATATAAATCTATATGTTATAGCTTCTTATATATATATATATATATATATATATATATATATATATATATATATATATATATATATATATATATATATATATGTGTGTTATATTTTTTTATATATATATATATATGTTATATATATATGTTATATTTTATATATATATATATATATATATATATATATATATATATATATATATATATATATATATATATATATATATATATTTATATATATATATATATATATATATAAATATGAGTTGAACTCAGATTTTGAATGGAAGATTAGGTTAGTTCAGATTTCTGAAATTGATTTTGTACTTAGACTATGCTTACATTCACTATATATAATCTATACGTTATCTACTTTACTTGTATGTATATATATATATATATATATATATATATATATATATATATATATATATATGGTGTGTAGCTCCCCTTCCCAAAATTTTAAAATATTTTATTATTAATTATTTTATTTAAATGGTGACTTTTAGATTTTATAAATAATTAATTAGTTAATTATTACGGTAGATGATTTTAGTCATGGCTAGGAATTTGAGTACAAGGTGACTAGAAATTGTGGCACGGATAGTGCGGTGGCGTGCTTTGAATAGTGTATCAGCCCTGGTAGGGAAGGCCGAGTCATAGTGATGTCCTAACTAGAAAAACCAGGCCAAGTTGCGACTTGACCATTATAAATAGTTTAATTATTCATTATTAATATTATTTGACGTTTAGAAGACCGGTTGTACCAAACCAGCCCGGACTGGACCCGTACCAAGCCCAAGCCCATGTAGTGATGTAGTATGATAAAAGACGTCCGTGTGGATATATTTTAAGGGGTAATTATTTTAGTGACATAGTAGCAATTTTTTAAAAGTTTGGTTATACATATATTATATGTATCCTTAATATTTTAAATAATATTTGATTTTGAAGTATGTCAAATGATTTCCTTAAAAACATCTTAGTCGACTTTTGGGGATTTTTGGGCTATATATATATATATATATATATATATATATATATATATATATATATATATATATATATATATATATATATATATATATATATTTGAGTATAAATATATTCATAATAGACGTACACAGTGTTTTGTGTGTACACCCAGAGTTTGTTATTTACAATTTAGTATTTATGATTTAATAAAAATATAAGTTAATCATTTGTTTATATTATTCTCTAAATATGGCATATATATTTATATGTGTATGTATATATAAATATATGTATATATAGGTGTATATGTGTATGTATATATATATATATATATATATATATATATATATATATATATATATATATATATATATATATATATATGTGTGTGTGTGTGTGTGTGTGTGTGTGTGTGTGTGTGTGTGTGTGTATACATAAATATATATATATATAGATATATTAATAATAATAAAGAAAGGAAAAGCAAGGAAAGCAAACCCAAGCAATTAAAGCAACAGCAACTCAGTCCAAGGCCCGACCTCCCCACACCTACCCAAAACCAAACGAAGCCCGATCTTCCCCCGCGACTTGGTATATAGAGACCGAGAGAATTCGAGAGAGAAGTCGAGAAAAACTCTAACCCTAATTCGAACCCACGCCCCCAGGATCGCCCCCGACCTCTGGCGGACCACCCGCGACCGTGCGCCACCGTAAGAGTCGCCGGACGGCGACTGGAACCTGCCGCGTGCAGAAACAACAAGGGCAGCAGCGACTGCAACCAAGCCGAGCATCCCCTTTTTCGAGGTAAATTTCTCTTCTGATTCACGATCGTTTTTCGTTCTATCGAATCCAGCATGTAGCTGCGTAACCTACCCGAAGACCTAGTAAATAGAATTTATAAACGGCCTATGAATCTCTCGAAAAATTGAGACGAATTCGACCAAAAATCACTGTTTCAGAAACAGTAAGGATCAATCCCAACCCCATATTGGAAGGCAAATTTCTGCCAAACCGTAGCGATATTTAGAAATCTATTTGAAGGCAGTCCTAGACAACCTATAGGGCTCTGCAACCCAAGTTTCGGAAGTCAATTTCGACGACTGTACGTCGAGAAATCGGATTCCCAATTGGACAAAAAACCTGTTTTAAAATATTAAAAATTTATGAAATTCCTTCGATACGACGTGCATCCCGCCAATCTGGGCAACGTGGTCACGAAACGAAAGCATCGAAAGGTGTGTATCGGCTTCATGGACGTGTGGGCTTTGACAGAATTCAAATTGGTTGCGTGTGCGCGACGAATTTGATGCGTATCCGTCGAAATTCACTATATCGGCCTCTATGTAAATTTCCCAATTACTTTGTGCACGTTCGTCAGATCGAGATGAAACTTGCGCCAACAGGACCATATCATTTTCTGGTCCTATATGCCAAGTTTGGTCCAATTCTGAGACAGTTGATCAGATCACCGTTTTGCGGGCCCCACAATCCGATTCAACGGGAATTTTGTGCACGGCCCACCGGAATCCAAAATTAGACATACCGTTGGGTTCGTATCATCAAAACAAATCCGTAGATATATAGTTTGACGACTTTAGAGACCATTGACTCTGGCATGCTTTTTGGTGCAAAGCGAGTCCAACGGCGGACACCGTTTTGACCCAAAATTACCGTTTTGCCCCTGTATCCAGAATTGGACTTAAGGACAGGCAATCCTGGCTAATTTAACTATTCTGAGAACGTTTGTAATGTTTATTTCAGCATCCGGAGACTTTTTGCATGTGTTGACTTTAGTAACTCATCTAAGTGGTTGTACTATCGGTTTCTCCAGCAAAGGACCTCAGGCAAGTGCACTTTCTGATTGCTTTCGATTCATATTAGCCTTTCCATTTCATATTTATACATATATCTTGCTGCTTGTTGACATGCTCGTCACACGAAGATTAGTATCATGGATTTATTATATATTCTTGATCGTCATTTTCATGATTACCATGCTTGCGACCTGATTCCATGAGTACTAGCTGGGCGGGAAAATATCTTAGTAGACGTGTGAACTACTCCTTACCCATCCAAATATGTCTAATCTTGACTGATAGCAGCTGCACACGACACATGCAGGGTACCGTATTTACCCCTTAGCCGTTCACATATCGAGCAAGATATTTCAAAACACATAGATAGTTGTCTTTTATTTGTTTCCTGGTTTTCTTCACCGCTTGCCATGTCATTAGTCAGTTTCTAGTTTTCATCTCACATATTTTATTTCCATGTCTTATGAATTCTATTGTGTTTTTGTATTGCCGTCGGTTTGTGTGCTTGTTCCATTCCTGACTGAAAACCAACATTTTTCAGGTTAGTTGTGGCTTCACTTAGCATTGGGAGATACGGGTGTACTTGCAGGCAGAAACCTAGAAATTAGATAGAAGTGGTATCATTTTCACTAATTGTAAAACTTTGTCTTTTCTTTAAAAATAAATATTATAAATGTTGTAATAAATTTAGAAATGTGAATGAGCAACAAATACAGGCTGGCTCTTTTTGTGATCAGGAGCATCTTGGCCGTGACAGCATTCTACCGCTGACTCTATGGCGTAGGCTGGCTTGGACACGTTTCGTATCCGAAAAAATGAGTGCGGGTCGTGACAAGTTTTTGTGGCGGCCCATGCAGGTCAGTTTTTGCAAATTTTGCGAACTCGTGGTAGTACCCTATTAGTCGTACTACTACGAGCCTGCGACTAGGAAATGCTCATTCACAAACTTAGGGTTAAATTGATTTAAGAGAATGACTAGGACTAGGAGTCCTGTCACGACCCGCACCCTAGAGTAAGGGCACGAGAAGTGGGTACGTCCAGCCTACGCCGCAGTATCGACGATAGAATGCTGTCCTAGGTCAATCATCTAATAATATAAGGTACCTGTACAGTATATACACTCCGAATGGAGGTGACATAGCATAATACAGTTTCAATCACATCTAAGGTGGAATACGATAAAAAGATAGATAGATAAAACTGAAATCCACAAAGAGATACAAGTAGATAGAAGTCTAAGTGTCTAAGATATCACAAATCCATTTAATGTCCCAAATCTCAAATACAGTAATCCATAAAGTAAATACAACTCGAGACAACTAAAAATAAATAAGAAAACTCTAGCTAGCTACTCCAACCTCTACTGTGTCTCCTCTAGGCTAGCAAGTAACCTCCAAGCTATATGTAAAATTTATCAACAGATCCAGTCAGGACGGGAGCGAGCACAATACATCTCAACAAGTCATAGCAGGAAAGGAAATATAATCATGCTAGAGAATAAAATATAGGAACTGAAGAATAGCATAAGGTAAAAGAGAAAATGTAAGTAAATATCTACGATATATAAAGAGAGACAATGCTAGTGATTCAGAGTACAAGATGAACATGTGAATGGCTTAGGACTGATTCATGACTACACTAAGAGTGATTCATGACTATACTACTTTGGATATTATTCACATGACCATTCATACTCCCCCCGTACCCCAATCAATACACAAGGATCCAGTTAAGTTACGTTAAGATTCATGACTAAACTACTTGACCCGTATAGGGTAATTCATGAATTGATTCGTGAAGGCTCGGTGATCATGAGAGTACATGAGTCACTAGCTAATTCCCGAAGATTCATGATATTAGAAGCAAGAGATACATGATGTAAGTGAAACACACGATACAAGAGTATCTGATGCTCCCGAGAGGGATAATATCTCATGAAGGGATCCATATAGTACTAATCCGTGTTACCAACGTGTCAGCATCAAGTAGAATAATCTAAAGCAGGAAATATAGTCCTAAACAAGATATGAAATGATCAGAGAATGTACTCGCCTGATAATCTGAACAGCTGATAGGTATAGAGGTCCAAACTGAAGCCACAGAGTCCTATTTAGAGCAACACAGGTCAAGATGTATACGAGAGATGATAAATAAAATATACAATGCATCTGCATGTTGTCTAGGTCAAACTAGACTAAAGTCAACACTTGGTCAACTCTAGTCAACCACACTAGTCAAATTAGGTCAACTAGGTCAAGTCCTAGCCCAAACAAGTCTCACTAGACCTAACCAAGCCTAGGCTAGCACTCACACAATCACAAGACATGGTGAACCACAACAATGCATAATATAAAATAGATAATATATATAAATACATACCTTCATACATACATGCATATCCATATTACATACATATTTATATATATAGGCATATGTTATATCATGCATATTTACATAGTTACATAGATATATACATTCATGCACATTTACATGCATACTTTTATACATTATATATGTTAACATTCATTACAATGCATTATATTTTACTTATACCTTTGATTGATTGATTCATTCATATATGACATTCATTCATGCATATTACATACTTGCATGCATCTATACATTATATACATTGTATACAACATGTAAAAATAGAAGAGAAAAAAAGGAGGAAAATTGAAATGGAAAGGGAAGGGAAGGAAAATGTGAGGAAAAGGGAAAACATTGGACATATACATGCTTGCATCAAATATTCTACATTACCATACATGTTATCATTATATATTGTATTATATTATTTATATATTATGCATTCATATCTATCATTACATGTATACCTTGCATTCATATCTAGCATTCATTATATACTTTCATGCACACATTGTATATCATTCTTTCATTCATGCATTTATGCATTGCTTACATACATTATATTAATTTCATTCCTACATGCTTGCATTCAACCATATATATACATTAATTTAAAGAGGATATGTATCATATATATTATTTCATTCATCTAACATATCATGTATTACATACTCTATATTTATTTAATATCCATACTACATAGGCTCATAGGTTACACAAAATGCATATATCGTATAGTCACTCTTCTACTTAAAACCAATACTGTACCAATTGGGCCTCTACTAAATTGTAGGATAAAGTATGTTGTATCCCTTCGTTTTAGCTTTCTGAAACTTCAAACGGATCGTATTTTCGTGTCCGGAAGCTCCCGAAATCGCGAAAATACCGAAACACGTTCGTCTTTCGTACAGCTGACACTCAAATAATTCTACGAAAAGTTATAAAAAGAATTTGGCTTATTAAAATATATATTTGGAAAGCTAACTTCGATATGGTTCTTTAAAAAAAATGAGAGATAAATCGGATTTCTAAGCTAAAAGTTATGACATTTCTAAGTTGCTTTGGTTAATAAAAACGTGGATGAATATTATAACGAATTTGAGTTGTTTTGGACAAAAGAACACATATAGGCCAAGATACTTGGATACAAACATAGGTATCCAAATGAAACTCATTCTAACCATCCTAACTAAGATCAATCCACTCTCTAACCATTCTAAAACTGAATTTAAATATCTATTTAAACTATTATCATACATACACATGGGGTGTCCTAATTTGGGATCTATCAAGTAGAACACAAGACACATATCTAAAATCCTCAAGAGAGCTCTAAATGGTCTCAAATTTGAATCTAAATGGGACACATGCATGAGGATGGATCCTACGGATTCAAAACTAATTTATATGCAAAGGAAATCGATTTAGAGGATGGGTTTTACCTATTGGGAGTGGAATCCTAATAAAATCCTTTAGGACATGGCTCCGATACGAAGATCCCTCAAAGTGGACACTCCTCCTTGTACTCATGTTCCAATCCTTGGTAGCACCCTTCCCTTGGAGAATGGGAATGATTGAAGGAAGGTTTGGTGAAGAAATGATTTGATTTGGAGATCAAATCAATGGGAAGGCTCTCTAAAATTAGGGAAGAACAAAAGGAAAATAAAAGAGGCAAGATTGTAATGAATGAAATGAATCATTCTTTCCTAAAGGTGGCTGCCATAAAGAGTCCATTAGGGCTAATGGAAAATGTCCTAATTCCTCCTCTCTAGTCTCATATGGTTAAGTCTAGACTAGGTTCAAGTTTGGGGTCAAAATGATCTAGTTTTGAGTATCTAACTTAACCATTCTAATATGATAAAAATTAGTTTAATTAACTAACTTAAATGTTGGATTTTGTGGGCCATGCTTAACTTAATATTGGGTCCCATCTAGAGTTTAAGCTACCCGGGTCACATTACAAGTCAGAACGAGACGAAACTCAAAACCCGACTAAACAAATCCAATAAAAATAATATTAAAAATATAAAATTTTCCCAAAATATTAAAATATGATAACGACCAAAATCATAATATATCAATTTAAATATTATTAAAATAATCTAAAATTCACCAATTAATCAAAATCCTAAATAATTCAAAAGTCACAAAATGACCAAAATACCCTTAGCCTAAAAAGTTGTAAATAGTCATTCTAATCACATGGTTAGGTCCCCATGGTCATGGTTAGTCTCTAGGCTCAACAGTTCTAGGGTTCACTAGCTAACACATCAAAATTATAATTCACCAATTTTAAATACTATTAAATTAATTAAAAATTCCCATAAATCATAAATTCTATTATTAAATAATAAACTTTTACAAAAGTTTAAAATTACTCTCATTTTAGAAAAGTGGGTGTTACAAGTCTACCCTCCTTAGAAAATTTCGTCCTCGAAATTAAGATGATCGTACTTCTTCTAGAGTCTCATCCCCAACAATCAAAGTCTCAGAACTTACCTAAATTATACAATTTAAAGAATGACATACAGGGTCATGGCATACGGTGGTAGTGTAAGTCTCATCTAGGTATACTAGTTACACTAGACCAAAATAATCATAGGGTATCAAAACTTATAAGCAATCAGGGGTGTTAAACTGGAAAAGATACAGAAATAACAAATCATCAAGGCTTTAAGGCATAATCAAAATGAAAATTTAAAGCACAAATGTCGAGCATTAAAATCCAATCACAATATATATATATATATATATATATATATATATATAGAGAGAGAGAGAGAGTGTTAGAAGGGGAAAAGCTAGCATTATGTAAAGGTTATGTGGTTAGTGTGTGTATGGGTGTATGTGGACATGTTCATAGGGTTAGATAGTAGACATGTGTGTGTGTGTGTGTGAAATATACATGAAAGTGTATAGGAGGATTTGGGTTTCAAAACAATAGCTATCAAGTTACACTACTCATGGCATATTGGTTAAACAATCTACAATCCACAACCTATTTACTCATAACATGCATGGCTAACCATATATATACATATATCTATAAGTATAGAGAGGTAGAGATTTAGTTATGTATCTATATACATTATAGCAGTATTCATAAACTATATATATATATACCTATATAGATATATGAACATAACATAGAGATGAAGGGTTAGGTTTACATGGCAATTGTGAACATTAGTGTACGTTAGTGTAGAGTGTCAAGAGTACAGGGGTTATAACTTAAAATGAAGGGTTCAATCATTCAATTCAGTTTAACATTACATATTAAATCTGAAATTGAACTAAACATTTAAAATCAATGTGAAAAATGTTAACATGTATTCAGTTTCAGGATTTTGGAGAAATTCGAACATCAAAACCAACCCAATGTTCACCAAAACACAACCTAACATGTAAGAGTATAAAATCTAACATTATATCCCTACATACAACAATGTATATGGCTCAAAACATTACATTTAAAAATTACAAATTGAACTAATCACTTAGAATCCAGTGTTAAAGGGTTAATATGTACACAGTCTTAGATTTGACAAATTCAAACACAAAACTTAACCAATTTCTTTAAGAATTGAAACCATGTATATAACATACATGTGCAGTGATGTAAACAACTAATAATATGAAATTTATATTTAAATTATGAATTTAAACTGGAAAAAAAAAGAGAACTAGTCTCTGATACTGTATTGTGTCAGAGATATTGGGGTTTTGAGAATTTAACATCAAAAACATATTAATGTGCATTTAGATAGTTGGTAATCAAAGTGTAGCATGTATACGTGTCAGGCAAGGTGTCTATGTCCACTATATATATATATATATATATATATATATATATATATATATATATATATATATATATATATATATATATATATTAAAAGGTGAAAGAAAAAAAATATATATATATATATTAAAAGGTGATACAAGAATGATGGCAAGAAGGAAATAATGATAAAATCTGTTCTGCTCATCTGTTTAAAAGAAGGAACCATTCTGAAACTAGAGCTATAATATCAAATCCAGATAAGGTCTAGCAAAATCATCAATTTATTGTATTATGAAGAAATTCATAGCAAGAAGTTACATAAAGGTTCATAATAACAGCTAAAGCTACTCCTACTCCTAAGTTAAATAATGAGAAGCAAAACAAACAAACAACAATTTTTTTTTAAACTAATACAAGTAATAATGGAAAGAAGAAAATAATGATAAAATCCTTTCTTGCTCAATCTGTTAAAAAAAAGGGAACCATTTGAGATCAGAGCTATACAAACAAGTCTAAGATAAGGCCTAAGACAATTCGTCAATTCATTATATTATGAAGGAATTATATCCAATAAAGTTATACAAGGGATTATATCAACAATTAAAACTGTTTTTTACTCCTAAGTTAAGTGATGAATAAACAATTTTTTAAGGCTGAAATACAAGGTAGAGATAATTGTTTTTTTTAAAAAAACTTTAGAGATATAATCTGATAATCATATGCGTCTTCCTAAAATTATGTTGTCAGATTTCTGTCACGCCAATAAGCATAGCTGCAATAAATGATAGAGTCCATAATAAGGCATACACCCTATAATCATGTTATCTAGAATTCTTACCACACTACCAAGTATGGCTGCAAGAAAATCTAGATTTCATAACTAAGATAAGTATAGATATATCAGGCTCTACGTCCTTGTCATGCTAGCAAATATGACTGCAATAAATTCTAAATTCTATAATAAAGTAGACTTTTACCTTTCTCACTGTCCTTATCAAGTTATACCTTAATTCCAAAAAAATGTATATATACATATAAATACAAACTCAAATTCACAACTAACATCAAGATTCAAAATTCAACAATAATCCATCAAAAATTATATAAATACAGACTCAAATTCAACCACTAACATCAAGATTTAAAATTCAACAATAATCCATCAAAATCAAGTTCAATAACAGGAAGTAAAGGTAAATCAAATCAGGGGAAAAATAGATTTCAAATCGAAGTTAAAATAAGATTCTCAAAGGTCGTCCCAGGAATCTCTCAAGGAGACCTAACTGTGATTGAGTACCTTCAAAAATATATCCTAATCCTACTGCAGGTTGTAGTGATACTCTAGTTCGAATACCACTACATAAACTCGACCTGTATGGGCCACCACTAAAAACGTGTCACGACCCGCACCCTAGAGTAAGGGCACGAGAAGTGGGTACGTGCAGCCTACGCCGCAGTGTCGGCGGTAGAACGCTGTCCTAGGTCAATCATCTAACAATATAAGGTACATATACAGTATATACACTCCGAATGGAGGTGACATAGCATAATACAGTTTCAATCACATCTAAGGTGGAATACGATAAAAAGACAGATAGATAAAACTGAAATCCATAAAGAGATACAAGTAGATAGAAGTCTAAGTGTCTAAGATATCACAAATCCATTTAATGTCCCAAATCTCAAATACAGTAATCCATAAAGTAAATACAACTTGAGACAACTGAAAATAAATAAGAAAACTCTAGCTAGCTACTCCAACCTCTACTGTGTCTCCTCTAGGCTAGCAAGTAACCTCCAAGCTATCTGTAAAATTTATCAACAGATCCAGTCAGGACGAAAGCGAGCATAATACATCTCAACAAGTCATAGCAGGAAAGGAAATATAATCATGCTAGAGAATAAATATAGGAACTGAAGAATAGCATAAGGTAAAAGAGAGACTGTAAGTAAATATCTACGATATATAAAAGAGAGACAGTGCTAGTGATTCAGAGTACAAGATGAACATGTGAATGGCTTAGGACTGATTCATGACTACACTAAGAGTGATTCATGACTATACTACTTTGGATATTATTCACATGACCATTCATACTCCCCCCGTACCCCAATCAATACACAAGGATCCAGTCAAGTTACGTTAAGATTCATGACTAAACTACTTGACCCGTATAGGGTGATTCATGAATTAATTCGTGAAGGCTCGGTGATCATGAGAGTACATGAGTTACTAGCTGATTCTCGAAGATTCATGATAATAGAAACAAGAGATACATGATGTAAGTGAAACACACAAGACAAGAGTATCTGATGCTCCCGAGAGGGATAACATCTCATGAAGGGATCCATATAGTACTAATCCGTGTTATCAACGTGTCAGCATCAAGTAGAATAATCTAAAGCAGGAAATATAGTTATAAACAAGATATAAAATGATCAGAGAATGTACTCGCCTGACAACCTGAATAGCTGATAGGTATAGAGGTCCAAACTGAAGCCACAGAGTCCTATTTAGAGCAACACAGGTCAAGATGTATACGAGAGATAATAAATAAAATGTACAATGCATCTGTATGTTGTCTAGGTCAAACTAGACTAAAGTCAATACTTGGTCAACTCTAGTCAACCACACTAGTCAAATTAGGTCAACTAGGTCAAGTCCTAGCCTAAACAAGTCTAACAAGTCTCACTAGTTCTAACCAAGCCTAAGCTAGCACTCACACAATCACAAGACAATGTGAACCACAACAATGCATAATATAAAATAGATAATATATATAAATACATACCTTCATACATACATGTATATCCACATTACATACATATTTATATATATAGGCATATGTTACATCATGCATATTTACATAGTTACATAGATATATACATTCATGCACATTTACATACATACTTTTATACATTATATATGTTAACATTTATTACAATTTATTATATTTTACTTATACCTTTGATTGATTCATTCATTCATTCATATGACATTCATTCATGCATATTATATACTTACATGCATCTATACATTATATACATTGTATACAACATGTAAAAATAGAAGAGGAAAAAAGGGAAAAAAAAACTGAAATGGAAAGGGAAGGGAAGGAAAATGTAAGGAAAAGGAAAAATATTGGACATATACATGCTTGCATCATATATTCTACATTACCATACATGCTATCATTATATATTGCATTATATTATTTATATATTATGCATTCATATCTATCATTACATGTATACCTTGCATTCATATCTAGCATTCATTATATACTTTCATGCATACATTGTATATCATTCTTTCATTCATGTATTTATGCATTGCTTACATACATTATATTAATTGCATTCCTACATGCTTTCATTCATCTAACATATCATGTATTACATACTCTATATTCATTTAATATCCATACTATATAGGCTCATAGGTTACACAAAATGCATATATCGTATAGTCACTCTTCTACTTAAAATTAATACTATACCAATTGGGCCTCTACTAAATTCTAGGATTAAAGTATGTTGTAGCCCTTCATTTTAGCTTTCCGAAACTTTAAACGGATCGTATTTTCGTGTCTGAAAGCTCCCAAAATCGCAAAAATATCGAAACACGTTCGTCTTTCGTACAGCTGACACTCAAATAATTCTACGGAAAGTTACAAAAAGAATTTGGCTTATTAAAATATATATTTGGAAAGCTAACTTCGATACGGTTCTTTTAAAAAAAATGGGAGATAAATCAGAGTTCTAAGCTAAAAGTTATGACATTTCTAAGTTGCTTTGGTTAATAAAAACGTGGATGAATATTATGACGAATTTGAGTTATTTTGGACAAAAGAACACATATAGGCCAAGATACTTGGATACAAACATAGGTACCAAATGAAACTCATTCTAACCATCCTAACTAAGATCAATCCACTCTCTAACCATTCTAAAACTGAATTTAAATATCTATTTAAACTATTATCATACATACATACACATGGGGTGTCCTAATTTGGGATCTATCAAGTAGGACACAAGACACATATCTAAAATCCTCAAGAGAGCTCCAAATGGCCTCAAATTTGAATCTAAATAGGACACATGCATGAGGATGGATCCTACAGATTCAAAACTAATTTATATGCAAAGGAAATCGATTTAGAGGATGGGTTTTACCTATTGGGAGTGGAATCCCAATGAAATCCTTTAGGACACGGCTCCGATACGAAGATCCCTCAAAGTGGACACTCCTTCTTGCACTCCTCTTCCAATCCTTGGTAGCTCCCTTCCTTTGGAGAATGGAAATGATTGAGGGAAGGTTTGGTGAAGGAATGATTTGATTTGGAGATCAAATTAATGGGAAGGCTCTCTAAAATTAGGGAAGAACAAAAGGAAAATAAAAGAGGCAAGATTTTAATGAATGAAATGAATCATTCTCCCCTAAAGGTGGCTGCCATAAAGAGTCCATTAGAGCTAATGGGAAATGTCCTAATTCCCCCTCTCTAGTCTCATATGGTTAAGTCTTGACTAGGTTCAAGTTTGGGGTCAAAATGATCTAGTTTTGAGTCTCTAACTTAACCATTCTAACATGATAAAAATTAGTTTAATTAACTAACTTAAATGTTGGGTTTTGTGGGCCATGCTTAACTTAATATTGGGTCCCATCTAGAATTTAAGCTACCCGGGTCACAATACAAGTCGGAACGAGACGAAACTCAAACCCGACTAAACAAATCCAATAAAAACAATATTAAAAATATAAAATTTTCCCAAAATATTAAAATATGATAAATGACCAAAATTATAATACATCAATTTAAATATTATTAAAATAATCTAAAATTTACCAATTAATCAAAATCCAAAATAATTCAAAAGTCACAAAATGACCAAAATACCCTTAGCCTAAAAAGTTGTAAATAGTCATTCTAATCACATGGTTAGGTCCCCCTGGTCATGGTTAGTCTCTAGGCTCAACAGTTCTAGGGTTCACTAGCTAACACATCAAAATTATAATTTACTAATTTTAAATAGTATTAAATTAATTAAAAATTTCCATAAATGATAAATCCTATTATTAAATAATAAAATTTTACACAAGTTCAAAATTACCCTCATTTTAGAAAAGTGGGTGTTACAAGTCCCTTGTTCGAATTGACCGTTGGGTAGTTAAGGTTGTCAGATAGGCCATGCGATTTATATAAGGAATTATTAAATTCAAATAGCTTGCCAGATCTCTATAGATACACTATTACTTTTGATATGACGTTATGATCCAATGTAGATATACTATTCACCTGGTAAGTTAGGCTTTCTTAGAATTAAGGCTCTAGTCTTGATAAATTGTTCAATTTTTTTTGCTCTGTTAGATATAAACTTTATATCATAAGTTAGAATTGCATATTTAAAATCCTATTTTACTGTAAGGAATTAGTTTATAATTTCTTATTCTGTTATTCGTATACAAATCTCGAGGTAGACTTGATTTAAAGTTTTTCCCTCAACCATTTGAAATACATATGAAATAAAGATTAGGATGTTCTTACTTCTCTTGTCTTCAATTATTTCCTCCCCGATCAATCTTTTACTTTAAGGATTGCGATTTATAGGCAGATGTTTATGTTTTCTATCATAGTCAATTTGTTTGAGTCTTTAGCAGCTCCTTGAAGTTATTAGGAGTATAGTTGGAGTAATTTAACGGCTGTAATGGCTAGACAGCAGCGCACTGGCGAGGCATGACCCATAGAGTTGAAATTATTTCAAGGAACCGTAGGTTATGGAACATTGCTAAAACCATATCTTCGTTGACCTCTTTAGACCTTGTGTCAATATAAGGTAGAGTATCTGATAGCATATCACATATGAATCACAGAACCAAGGGTTTTCTACAGCCAGAGTATACGGGCGAGGCATAATTCTCGAGAAAATGACTTCAGATGTGATTACAAGTTTAGGATACTATAGAGGATAGAAAAATACCCTGTATGACCCCTAAGATCTAAAGCCAATACTAGTGAAAGTTCTGTAAGTGGGGTAGCATGTCTTCCAACCTAGCATTTTGTGGTCCTTGTGATCTATTAACGAGGTAATTGACTAACACTAATAGGTTTACCTAGAATATGGAATTTAGAGGTCCATAACCCATTAGTCGACCAAGGCCTTATGGATAGGTAGATAGTAGGATGACTGTATAAGCCAGAACACCAGGTAAGGTTTTTGATTCTCACAAAACTTGAACTACTTGTGCCTCCTTTCAAAAATCTCGCATGCTTGTATTTTGACTATCTTGACCAATGCTGCTATTACAGCCTAGTTTTTGTAAGCTTACTCTTTTATCGAGCTTGATTCAAGACATATGTTTATTGGGGACATCTACTAACATATTGTCTGATCAGAATCGATGTACTACGGTCTGATCAACCTTAATGCCCCCGGTTTGCTCTCTTTTTAATTATCCTACGTGGATTGAGATATCAAGGTATCTAGGATCTCATCCGCGACTGCATTAACAATTCCTCATGAATTATACCTTCGCCTTTGAATCACGTAATTGTATTCAGTGACATCTTTCTTGAACTCTTTATTTTTTTTTTGACTTTCACTGATTTGGAAAGACGGAAGCTCGTAATTGGTAGATAGATACAGAGTATCCCCCATGGCTATGATAGTTGTATACACAAGTGTAGCTACCATCGGCCAGCCATGTGACTAGAACCTTGCCTTGAGTTACTCGTTCTTCTCTCGACCCTCAAACTACTATTGGGACCTTCTAGCCATCTGAATTTGAGAATGATTAGGGTTTACCCTTAGTCAAAATGCCAACCTAGGAGACTATCTATTCTCAAGAAACCAATTGTTGTGAGCCTCTAATTATTTGCTTGAAGCTTGCTTTAACTAGCAACCCTTAAGCCTTGACCCAACCCTTCCTCGACCAAAGCCCACAGTTTAGTCATGAGATGAATAGACAAAGGTAAGGATAATCATTTACCATGACTATGGTAGACACCCATCCCGAGATTGGTTTCCAACAAATATTACCCTAGTTATATAAATTTTATTATTAAGACCTAACTAGTATTGGAACACCACAGTCACTAGCTTAGCCAATACCATAGCTTAAATACCCTGTCATATTATGATCTACCAGTTATCAACATCAATACATTATCACTACAGCCCATACCACTAGAACCCTTGTGACAGTAGTCTGGTAGGCTTGACACAAATAGAAACTCACAACTCAGTTGTTAGAAATCTCTTTATATGATGTGCCTTAGAGTTGGTTACCCTGTCGATAACTCTTGTATACTATGGACGAGTAGATCATTCTATTTTATCAACCATGTGTCATGTACACACTCGTTTTCTATTTATTGACGAAACGATCCTTTATATCTACCGTATTCCGTTATGCCGTACCTTATTTTTTATTAACAAGAGTCGAGGTACAATATTCGGACTTTGGAATCCTTCTAACCTCATTATTCCTAAAACTATGTCCTAGCTTCTAAGGTGAGTAGACTGTAAGCCTTCTAAAATTTTGGGATATACGAGGATTATCGATTGATTAGAATAATTTCCATTAGGATGATAATTAGTTCTCCATGGACTCCCATTTTCCATTTAGATCATTTTGTGTCCCCGACCGTGTCATTAAAATCCGGAGCATGAGACCAGTTGTTACCTTCCAACAAATTTTATATACAAGATCTAGACGAGTCCACCTTCATCTAGGTATATCACGTCCTACTCAAACACGTCTCCTTGTACTCTATTGTTGTGGTACGACTTTCAGGTCAAAAGGACTAGCTATAACCCTTACCATAATACCGGTATACTTTCCGACTTCCATTAGAGCCTCAACTTTGACTCAATTCTTTCAACCCAATATATGGTTGTGATCTACTCGAAGCCCACTACACACATGCCACTAGTGTGCCACCCAATTGAGGCCTCATGTGCTACTTAAACACAAAAGTCACTGAAGGTGCATTTTTGGGCTTAGGGACCTAGCTAACCAACCTGACGGGCAACTAGCTCAACCGCTTGGGTTGAAACCTAGTCTATGTTGCCCTAACCTA
>JANAVB010033620.1:3584607-3979607 GCA_029216955.1 Iris pallida | reverse complement strand
GGTGCGGGTCGTGACATGGTGTTAGTAATATATATATAGGCTTATATATATATATATTTTTATTTTATTTTTATTTAAACCCCCTTTTATTAATGAAGGCTCGAAGACCGAAGCCGGAGCAAGTATACAAGGCGCAAAATGCCGAAGCCTATACAAGTATACCACCAAAAAGAAGAGGGAGAGAAGGGGATGGCAAAACCAGCGCGAGTAGGGGAGTTAGGGGAGAATGGAGGACCAAAATGACCTGGAGCTGTGGGCACACCGGGTGCTCCTTTTACGACATTGGCGGAAAACTTCCCGTATGAGCTGATTTTTCGAGTATTGGAGTCCTTCGTATCCAGCCTTGTTGCGGTTCTTCCAAATGAACCACGTGGCGGCCGCTGCTACGATCTGGTGTCCGTGAGAGATGGAACCCCAGGAGATCGCAAGATCGTGGAAGCGCCTGCTACCTGGCTCAATGCTACACCAATGGTTGAGGATCCTCCAGATGTGACCTGGCAGATCCCCCTGATAGAAGATGTGGTCAATAGTTTCCATCTGACGATCAGCGCAACAATTGCAGGCTGAAGCTAAGCTGATCCCTATGGAGTTCAGAATCTCGTCTGTGGGCAGTTTCTTCCTGATGATTCTCCACATCAGGAAGGACCACTTTTTTGGAATGCAAGAGTGCCAATAGGGGGCAATGGTAGGATTCCGGTTCCCATTAACTCGAATAGTGATCCTCGCTGACCGCATCGAGAATGCCCCCGAAGCTTCGAGCGACCACCTCCATCCATCCGCTTCGTTATCGATTTTAACCCTGTGAAGGCGGATGCTCTCCACAGTGTCTTCTCCGGACCAATCACGAATCTTGTCCCAGTTCCATTCGTTACTACTAAAGTTCCAAAGGTCGCTGATCTTGTAGTCTCTAGGGGTCTCCGTGATGCTCGGGATCATGCTGTCCCCAATCCATCTCTCCAGGAACAGGTTGGACTGACCGTTGCCCAAATGGAGTCTGATAACAGGTTCTGCGCTATCTCGGCCATCGAGGATCCGATGCCACGCCGCAGAGGACCGGCTGTTGGAGATGGCAATTGCTGGGTGGATGTGTTTGAAGTATCTTGCCTTCATATACCTGGTCCATAAGTTGTTCCTCGTCCGAAGATTCCACCACAGTTTCAACGAGAACGCTTTAACGATGTGTGAAAGTTTGGTAAATCCCAGGCCCCCTTCCTCAGTAGGGCGCGCCATAGAGTCCCAACTCGCCCAGTGGTGCTTGTCTTGTCCTGTGTCCTGTCCCCAGAAGAAGTTACAAAAGGTCTGTTCGATCGAGGTCAGAACCTTCTTGGGTGGGGAACAATAGCCAATGTGTGAATTGGGATAGAGGTGAGAACATGATTGATGAGGATCATCTTGCCGCCGGGGGATAGAGTGGCATTATGCCATCCTTCGAGTTTTTTCCTGATTCTAGAGATCAAATCCTCGAAAATGCCAAAGTTGGATTTCCCGTACACAAGAGGGCATCCAAGGTATTTGAAGGGGGGATGGGCTACATTGAAGGAAGTTAAGTTGGAGAGGCCGCGCGCGTTCTCACGATTGAAGTTGTGGTGGGCGTAAATAACGCTCTTGGCGTTGTTGATTTTCTGACCGGAGCATCTGGAGTATCTCTGCAGTGTGTGGTGCACCACATCGACCGCACCAATTTCTCCGGACGAGAATATGAGAACATCGTCGGCGAAGGCCAAGTGGGTGATGAAGGGACAGCCGCTTGATGTATGATAATGCTGGAAGTTGGGGGTATTGATCATGTTATTAAGGTTTCTGCTCAAAGCGTCGGCCGCAATGATGAAGACAGTGGATGAAAGAGGGTCACCTTGTCTAACTCCGCGAGTAGACTTGAAGAATCCGTCAGCCTGCCCATTGATAACCGTAGAAAACCATGAGTTGCTAATAGATCTCCATACGGTGTTGGTCCAAATTTCCAAAAATCTAAAAGCTTTGAAGACCCAGATAATAAATTGCCAATCCAATCTGTCATAAGCTTTCTCCATATCGAGTTTGATAGCGATGTTGCCCCCTCTTGCAGGGAACTTCATGCAGGTGATTAACTCCTGAGCTAGCACGATGTTGTCCTGGATATTTCTTCCGCGAACAAAGCCGCTTTGCTCCTCGAAGATGATCTTGGGGAGGAATCCGGCCATTCTGGTTGCAATGATCTTGGATATGATCTTGTTAGTGAAAGTGCAAAGACTAATGGGACGAAATTCTCGAAAGGATTCGGGGTTGGAATTTTTTGGTATAAGGATCAGCTTGGCGCTGGAAATTGCTTTGGGGTAAGTAGCTCCCGCGAAGA
This sequence comes from Iris pallida, assembly GCA_029216955.1. Classification (NCBI taxonomy): domain Eukaryota; kingdom Viridiplantae; phylum Streptophyta; class Magnoliopsida; order Asparagales; family Iridaceae; genus Iris; species Iris pallida. Next base: position 3,977,275 of record JANAVB010033620.1, on the reverse strand, counting down.
ATGCAATGGCCGCCTCAGTGATGTCCTGTTTGATGATATCCCAGCAGTTGTGAAAAAATACCCCGGAAAAATCGTCCGGCCCGGGAGCACTATTCGCATCCAGGGCCCAAACCGCATCGGTCACCTCCTACATGGTGGGGGGCAACTCCAGCTGAACATTGTCGTTGTCGCTGATGAGGTGTGGAATGGAATTCAGAAAGGAGTTGTCTTTGTGAACCGTCTCTTTGGAGAATAACTTGGAATAGAACTCCGTAGCGGCCGCTTGGATGTTTTTCTGATCAGTGATGATGTTCCCCATATCGTCAGAGATTTGGTGGATCGAAAGCTTCTTTCTGCGGCCTTTGACGCAGTCATGAAGATATTTAGAGTTTTTATCCTCCTCGCTGTCCCATTTCAATCTCGCTTTTTGCTTCCAGAAATTGGTCTCCACTTTGACCCTGAATTTGAGCATAGCTTTGGTAAGATTCATGGCCATCCTGGCCGTCGGTAAGCGGTCTAAAGCGAACCTGGCTTCTGCCCGCGCGACGTCGTCCTCCGCAATCCTAACAACTTGAAAAATGTCCCCGTAGGCTTGTTTGCTCCAAACGGTAAGGGCTTTCCTAGTTTCTTTGAGCTCGTTGCTAACCCGCACGAGGGGGTCGGGGGATTCGACCCGATTCTACGTGTCTTTAACAATATCCAAAAATTGAGGATGCTCGGTCCAAAAGTTAAGGAAGCAGAAGTTCTTCTTGACGGGATTGCCAGAATTTTTTATTTCAATCAACAGGGGAGAGTGGTCTGATTCTAATGAATTGAGGTGGGTCAGACTGGTAGTGATCCCCATACCGTCCCAGTGGACGTTTGTGAGGGCCCTGTCTAATCGGAAGTATTGGCGTTGATCTCCTTCCTGCATATTGCACCAAGTGAAAGCATTGTCGGTGAACTGGAGGGAGGATAGGTGGGCATTGAAGATGAAGTTGTTGAAATCTAACATGGCTAAAGTCGGCGGCGGGCGACCTCCAATTATCTCCTCTCTACTGGTGATAGCATTAAAGTCCCCAACGCACAGCCAAGGCGAAACAAGGTGATTGGTGTGAATGTCTAAAAGGTCGTTCTAAAGCTGTTTCCTCTCTACAATGTCACAGCTGCCGTGCACCGCTGAGAGGATGATGCGTTTGGAAAGGGAAGGGTGTTCCACCCAGCAAGAGAGGTCCTGCCTGGCATCGTGGATGACTCCGAAGTTGACGTCCTCCGTGCCTAGGATCCAGATATCGTTACTCCCAGCTACGGCCTGGGGGAGCCCGAGCTGCAGCTGTATAGATTTCAATCTTTTTGGGGGAATTTTGGGTTCGATAATAATGAGAATATCGATATTGTACATCTTCCGGAGATTGGAAATTCTCCTCATAGTGGGTTTGTTGGCCAGACCACGAACATTCCAGGATAGGATGTTAATCATTAATGAGAATGGGGAGGGTATTTTTTGTTCCGTCTGGAGGCGGATCTGGTGAAGATAGTTTTGGTATTTGTTGTTCCCGACTTATCAATTTTCTGGCTCGATGATGATTTTTCTGCCTTTGATGGGATTGGTATGTTGCTGGTGTTCGCTTGGATTTTGGTGGTGGCTACACTGGTTTGTTCAATCTGATCTCCAGCGGAATCCAGAATGGGCTCCTCCGGCGGGATGACTAGTGCGTCGCTGGTGCTGCCAATCTACGTCAGCGATTGCTGGAGGGAATAACCCGCGGCTTGAACCTGCATTCCTTTCTGAGCCTGGTCATGTCCGAGGATCGATAATGCTACTGCCACTGGGTCTGGGAAGGTGATGGGTTGCTCTGCAGTATTGGAGTCATGGTACTCCGCTCTGGCCTCCGAATGAGGGTCTATCTCGGTGATATTGGGATCAACTATGATTAAGGCAGCTTCCGGCAGGACCTCCTCATTAACAATGTTATCAGCTAATGAACAGGCGGTCTCCGATGGGGTCCCTTCATTATTCGAATCAAGAGCATCAAACTTATTGAAGAGGGTTAGAGCTTGGGATTTGTAAGGGCTGACGGTTTTGCTTTGGATTCTGCCATTGTCAGAGTTGCCGTCACTTGACTCAAATCTGGTGTGAGTTTTAGGGGCTGGTAATAGAGGGGACCGAGGGGTCCTCCCTTCAATTTCCAAGTGGTCGTTCCGGGCCGATTTCTTCTTGAGCTCTGGGTGAAGCCGATGACGGTGTTTTGGAATGTGACCACGTAAATGGCAGTGGTTACAGAACATAATGTGGTTGTCATATACGATCTGTTGTGTGTGGGTGCGATTGCCGAGTTCGATACTGATGAAATTGGGGGGCTCAGAGGTGAGATCGAGTTCCACACAGAATTTGGCATAGTTGGCCTTGGTGAGGTTGCTGGTTTCGGGGGCCGTAGAGACATACGTCCCGAAGGAGTTGGCAATGCACCGAATAGCCGCTGGAACGAAACAGATGAGGGGAAGATTCGGCAGCGTCACCCACATTGTGACTTTCGCTGAATCTGCGTGGGTGCTAAAATCGGAGGACCACTTGATGATCTTCATCTGGTGGGAGTCCACACGACAAGTGCCTTTGGACCACACCGTCCTGTGATCGACATCGGAAGAGAGGTGGAGGAGCATATGTCTAGGGTCGAGGGGGGCGACCCGGTATTCCTCGGAGAGTCGCCAGCTAGCAATGACTTCCTGTACCCTGGCGATTTTGGGGCATCCCGAGGAGAATTTGAGGACAAAGGTGTTGGGGAAGGATGATGACAGCGAGGTCAGTTCCGAGTCGGAGAAGGTAATTGTGGGAATGGGGGATTCCAACGAATACTCGATATCTGGGAGGCGGACGTCAAGGATCATGAGGCCCTTCTGGGGGAACAAATCCGGACGGAGGGATGCGGCGTAGGAGGGCTGTCCAGTACTGTAGGGGGGTGGATGGGGAGGAATCGGCTCAAGGCGGGGGGTAAGGCGTTCACTAGCACCCGGGGAAGAACCGCCAGGACGCGAGGGAGGGACACCGACAACAGTGGGAGGGGGATCGGGAGAACTCCCGACCGCGACGACGGCGGCGCACACAGGGATGCCGAAGGGAAAAGGCAGGACGCCGGAGTCACCAGCGCAGGGCCTGGCCGCCAGGAAAGGAGGGGAGGCGCCTCTGGGCTCCGCTGACCGGGGAGGCGCAGGGGGGGACGGAGGCGCCAGAAAGGGGATCAACTGGACGGGAAGGGGGACAAACTGATAGAGGTTGGGTGGAGGAGGATGCGGATGGGGGTGGCTGGAAGGAGGAGGGGGCGGAGGAGTGTGGCAGGGAGGAGATGGAATATGCAAGGATAGGGGAGGGGAAAGAGTGTGGCTGGGAGGAGGAGGAGTGCGCAAGGGAGGAGGGGGCGGAATAGAGGGGTTGGAGGTGGAGGATTGCGCAAGGGTCGGGGAGCAGAAGGGCGCCAAGAGGAGTGGGCCCGCAGGGAAGGCAGCGCAATCAGCGCTCGACTGATCCGCGCAAAGGGGAGAGCGGGGTCCACTAAAATGCGCATGAGAGTGGGTCCCGATCGAGAACTGCGAGGGAGCCAACTGATCGGCAAGCGCAGGGGGGATCCGCCAAAGCGCACAGAGGAGTGGATGAGGGAGCGCGGTCCATCAGGAGCAGGAAAATAGTACAACGTAGGGGGGACCCACCAGATTGCGCAGGGGGAGTAGAAAAGGGAGCATGAACCATCAGGAGGAGAGAAGGAGTTCAACACCTCGGGAGCTGAACCCCACGCGCATAATCCAGAAGATCAGTTCCCGAGGCTCGACCAGCTGGCAGGGGCCCACCCTAACACAACGGAGGAGCCATTCAAATTTTGAAATGGCTGGAGAGGCGACGACTGCCTCGGGATGCTCGCAGAGGAGAGCCCGTTCCAAGAAAGGAACGGCTGAACGAACTGAAGACCGGCGGAGGAAGCTCCAAGGGAGGAATACGGGGCCACAGGCCAGTACTCGAGGGAAGGGGAGGCGGTGAACCCGGGAGAAATGGTCGACTGGGCGGAACCATGTAAGGCGGTGGAATACTGACGGCGGGGAAGGGCGGGGATGAGGGGGAGGGGCGAGAAGGAGAAGAAGGAGAGGAACACCCAAACAAGGCGAGACAGTCGGCTGGCCACAGGGGGTGGTGCGGTGCCATCTGCCGGCCGCCGGCAGACCGGGCGGAGCGGGGGGAGGGACCCTAGGGGGTCCCCAAGGGGAAGTAGCAAGCGGACACCAGACCACACATAGAGAGAACTTTTTATCATATATAGGCTTATATATATATATATATATATATATATATATATATATATATATATATATATATATATATAGGTATGTTTTGGTTTTCTGTGAGTTTGGGACTGCTTTAAAGCAACCTCGACATCACAGCACCCTTGGCACACACCCCCTTTCCTTCTTTCCTATGTTTACATGTTAATATAGGTATACATATCTTCTTATATGCCAATAGATAATTAGTATATATTTATGTATGTATAAATATAATATGCAAGTTATTCTTAGATTTTGACGCTACCAACAGCCCATACTCACCTCTCTCACACAAACACACTCTCATTCCTTTCCATTTTATACTTATGTGTGTGTGTGTGTGTGTATATATATATATATATATTATATGATTGCTAATAGATATAGCCTATGGTTTGTGAGTCAGTTTAGGATTGACCCAATGAGCCAACTTGGCCAAGTTGATTAGCGAGTTGACCAAGTTGACAAAAGTCAACTTTGGGTCAAACTTGATCCAAATCGACTCAAACGGACTTGGAATGACTAGATAACTTGAGTTTGACCTAAAATTTGGTAAATGGACTAGTTGACTTATAGTTGACCAAGGTTGACCAGAGTTGACCAATGGTTGACTTTGACCTAGAAGGACCTAGAATCATTTAGAATGCATTGTAGACTTTATCTATTTCATATTAAACACTTTGTAACATGTGGTTGATTTAAATAGGACTTTGTGACTTCAGTTTGGACTTATATTCTCATCAGACATTCAGGATACCAGGCGAGTACATTCTCTGATAGTTCTTTCATTTACTTGTCGATTTTTATATTTCAGTTCTAGTCAGTTCTATTTGATTCTCTGTTACAAACACGGATTGATATTTCTGGAATTCAGGTATACGACACATATACCTTACTTGTCTAGCCTTTATTACAAGAGCCACTACAAGAATCACCTACAAGCACCTTCATGTTCTGGCTAGATTTATTCTTGATTTACGTATCGTGTTATGGATTCACTCGTATTAGTTGGACGAAGAAATACTTGAGTAGACATGTAAACATTCCCAAATACTCGAACCACCTCCCTGTGAATTATACAAGAACGATAGCCATCCCACACTTGGCCAGTGTGTGATGTGTCGGATTATCCCTAGCCGTTTACATGTCAATCTCAGTATTTTAAAACACACTTTGAGTATTGTCTAGAATCTTTACTAGAATCACCACAAGAATCTTTACTAGAATCATCACAAGAACAATTACAAGAATCACCCTACTAGAATCATTAAATGGAATCACACTTGACATATATTGTACCACCTGGACTCATATCATATTACTCTAGTTCAGCTAGTTATATTTACAGTCTTTATTGCCATGATCTTCTGTCTCTCAGTATTTACTCTCATTGTTCTAACTATTTCTCCATTTTCACTACTATGCTTCATCAATATAATTGTCTATAATTGTTTTATAGTTTTTGTCATTTACTTGGAATTTCTTGATGAGATGTGCTCGTTCCTTTCCTTACTGGATCATTGACAAAATATTACAGATGTTAGCCCTGAGGATACATACCCTACTTGCTATGGATCTGGAGAGGGATTAGCTACCTTTGGCCCCGACTCTCAGGAGTGATCGGGAGATTAGTTTAGTAGACTTGCTCTAAAATTTATGTTTAGAACTTGAGTTGTAATAATTTAAGACTTAACTTATTTTGAGTTGTTTTGAGATATTATCATTTAGTAGTTTTTATTTGTTTTCTTTTAGTTAAAGAATTATGTGTTACCCCATCATGCTTAGACTGTGATTGAGTTATATTATTTCTATACTTGTCCTTCGTTCGGTGTTGAGATTTAAAGACAAGTACATTATATAATTGCGTGAGTTGTTTTAGATAGTGACTTAAAACAGCATTTTACCGCTGATTCCGCGACGTATGCTGGGCGTTGTTACGTATTTATACCCTTACACTGGGTGCGAGTCGTGACATGACTAACCTGTTGTGCCCCCCATCCTATGCACTGGCCAACAAGGTATCCCCAAGCCCTATTTCTTGTGTGCACAGGCAACAAGCCATGTCTTGCTGTACCCTAAGCACATATAATGCATAAGCATGCACACCTATTCCCTGCTGTAGGTAAAAATAGATAGTCCCTAACCCACTACACACTATACAGGTTACTACATGTGCACAGAAGTGCATGTACATGCCTCTCACACAGGTAGCCACCAGCCTAACATTACCTACACTCTCACCAACATCCTCACAACCTATAGGAAAACGTAAACACTGACCCATGTGCCAAGTGCACAAGGGTGCATTGGCCTAACACAAGCTCCCACCCTTGACTAACCTGTTGTGCCCCCCATCCTATGCACTGACCAATAGGGTATCCCCATAGCCTGTAGACCCTTACACAGGTGTTAGGGTTATATACTAAAAGCATCACTTTTGTAGTAACCTTATTTCCTTAAATTTTGAATGAGAATCATATGGGCAAATGTTTGCATATTGTATTTGTTGCAAGTGTTAATACAAATGTCTGATATTCTATATTGTAGATAATATGGTGTGTGGTGTCACACAGAAGATCATATTATCAGTTTCCTATGGAGTATATAAATGTTCACAACCTAGATGGACTTGGACAATCTATTGGAAATGTTGTAGTGTAGTCTGGTATTAGTCTATCTTGACTATAGGTTTACACTAGTACACTTTGTGTGTATTGAACAGGACCACTTGAGGTTGTTCTCTTTGTACTGACTACATAAGAGAACAAATACCTCTGTTATTATAGATGCTTGTACTCTTAATCCGGATATAATAACGGACATATATATGCAATGTGCATTACTTTGACGCATAAAAGAGTAAGATTCATTTTGGATCAACAACCTTTATGAATTAGGTAATAACATTGTATGTATGATGGGCTGTTGATTATAAATGGAATCCATGTCCCGATACACCGGGTTGATGATGTCCTCTTAAGGAGCTCATAAGGATTGTCATGTAAACCCTGCAGGTGGATTATATCCGACATGACAAATAAAGTTGAGCGGTACTACTTAAGGATAAAAGATGTCGAATTAATATAGTTGTCAGTAACTTAATTTGATCGACGGACATACGATATCTTAACATGGGGAGCCAAACGAGCATATAATAAAAGGAGCCCACAAACATAATTTGGGATTAGGGAGGTAGTGCAACAATAGCTCATTAGTGGACCGAGCTATTGTTAATGGGCCTGGATTGTGTGTTCGGGCTGAACACGGGATATCCAGATCCGTTAGGAGGCCTAACCCTAATTTCTCCTCGTGGTCCCTGCCGTAGCCTATATATATCCTCTATTCTCTGGCCGCCAGATTACTGATCAGAAATATGAAATTTTCTCTAAATTCGTGATTCACGTAAGGAGAGAAAGAGAGTGCTGCCAAGGAGAAGAAAAAGTTGGGAGATCGTCGCCCACACGACGTCCAACTCGAGGAAGAAATACGTGCAGAAGATCTTGGGGTCGTCCGCTCGAGATTGCCAGGAATTACTTGTCTCCTTTCCGTCGTAGGTATAATTCGTGAACCCTAGTTTCCGCCTATGAAGGGTTAGAACACGTATTACATCTGTTTAACTTTCTATCGATCAATACGCACACCAAAGGAAGGGTCCTGGGAATCCCCAGTTCCATCAACAGGAACTTGTCCCCAAGCCATGTTCCTTGTGTGCACAGGCAACAAGCCATGCCTTGCCGCACCCTAAGCACACATACATACCTCCTACTGACTTTCTTCCCTCCTCTAACTGCTGCACAAACCTATCTATCTATTCGTCTAACTATATAACTGTCTACATATTTTTTCTATCAATCTACCTAAATAAAGGCCACACAACCCTACCTAGAACATATGAACACAACACCCATGAACTTATCTACTCAAATCAGTCCTTCAATCGGATAGGATGGATACAGGGATGACCAAGGTACTGATATCATATGAGAGACTTAGGATGAACCATGAAACACATCTCAAATATGTATTCAAGAAAGAAATGCCAAAGAAAATAGCACATTATAGTGCACCATACTCTCCCCTTCTTTCCATGTTGCCAGGCAGAACAATCAGGAATTACCTGCTGTTGGTCCCTTCCTTCTTTTACCCACACACCCTGTACACAAACACAAGTCACACATATATAAACACACTCCAACGTCTACTTACCTAAACACAAGACACTACCAAAATAAGTCACTTTAGCGACGTCTACAAACGTCGCTAAATGAGAAAAAGGTCGTTGATTTAGTTTAGCAAACAAATTAGCGACGAATTCGCCTTGTCGTGTATTTTTGCGTAGCTAACACATGATATGTCACTATTCGTCGCCATAGCAATGTATATTTTTGAGGCCATCACGTCGCTAGCTTTTTAGTGGATAGTGACATTTGCCGACGAGGCGTTGGTAAGTAGCAACGTAAATATTCGTTGCTAATTGTCACTGACAGTTCAGCGGTTTGCGACGTTTAGTGACGTATTTGCTGACATTTTGGGTTTTCCATGTCATGATATTAGCAACGTATGGCAACTGTCAGCGATGTCTAAGATACAGGTTAGCGACGTTTCGATACATGATCAGCGACGTAATTTGCGACTGTATAAATGTGTCGCTAGTCGTCGATAAACGTTGCTATGTGTCGCTAAATTTCTAAAAAATCAGAATTTTGTTTTCTTTTCCATCCAGAATCTACCAATATTTTAAATGACAGTTTATAAATAATAGACTAAGAGCAACCCTCCGTAGAATTCCATAGGTTCGCCGACCCTTTCGGTGGAACACTCAACACCGGTAAACCAATATAGGGACAAATAATGAAAAATTACTACCAATAATCAAACAAATAGAATCCAACGATAAGAAAGACATAAAACAGCCAGTGGAAACAAATCCACCACCAAACGGCTATAAAAAGAGTTTGTCTGATAATGTTTCAACAATGGGTCAACATAACACAAACTGTCACAAAATGTATAAAATAAATACATAAAGACCCAACAATGGGTCAGCAAACAACAACACAACACATGAAAATGAGTCCAATAAAGGACTACACCTGGTCAAGAGGAGAAGGACTACGGCCATACATCTAGGACAACATGAACCTATACTGTACTGGTGTTAACGTCGCCGGTGATTACTCATTAATAGCAGGAAGAGGAGGCAGTAGAACCGACATAGTCGGTATGGATGCCGACGCACGATCAAGAAGCATCTGCTCCATGGCTAGCAGTCTAGAGTTGGTAGAATCCATAACAGCCACAGCCTCGAAAGTTGATCACCCATGGCCACCTGCAACCCCTGCACCGCCCAAACAGCATGATCCATCCTCTTCTACACCGCCTGAACGGCCCGATCCTTCCTCTCGCTCATCTTTCTAATGGTGCTCTCGAGCATATCAAATCGTGTGGTGAGCTCCGCATCGTCCGTCTGCTGTCGAGACTGGGACTGCTCCGTAATCCTCTACAACAGCTCGTCACGCAGCTCAGTAACTTGGCAACATAATTCCTCCACTCGGGCTGACTCCTGTGAGGGCTGTGGGGAATGTACACTGCCAGAGGGGGCCCTGGATGATTGTGTCGCCACAAAGGTGTCGTAGGATCCCGTACCATAGTACTTACCCCCTGAAGACCACCAACGGCGGTCATCCAGAGCTCGTCCAACGACCGAGCCGGAGGGTGCTGCGAGGAAGTACTAGCCCCTCCCTCTATAGGTGCACTAGCACTCTCACGCTCTAGTATAAGATACTCATCCTAGAAAAGTATGCATCTCGATAAGCATAATATTTACTACCAACCTAGTTGTTCCGCATCTATGGATATATATTGCATATTTCTTAAGTTATACTAAAGTTAGTGACATGTAAAGTAATACTTACATACCTCTGCATGGCCCTATCATCGATGAGCTTTCTGTCCTTCCGATGGGTGGCCAGGAAGTGTTGACCAAAACTGGATTACAGTCAACCAAATTTAGAGCATTAACAAAACGATATCTGACATGATCCAATATGACACATCAAGCTTAAGACAAGTACATCATCTACAACATATCTAGTTCAAGACAGACGTCATCGACAAGTTGTTCTTTTGTAATTGTACTTGTACTGAGTCTGTAATTTTCACTATATTAAGTCTAGGAACATGTACGTTGAGTCACACTGAGTTATCTCAACCCTAGACTTACTACTCCAAAGCTCCACCATACAAAATAAGTCTATCACCAAACCAAACCATTCTAGCTTACTTGAATGTTCTGGCCCCAAGGAATAAGAATTCGGGTCGAACTCTGCCCCCAAGCAGAGTTCGAGATGAACTCTGTCTCCTAAAAATTAGGAAGCTAACTTTTGGGAACACCTTGATCTAGGTTGTCCAACGTTTGAATTTTAGAATCTTTGAGACAGAATTCCGGCCAAATTTTGCCTACTCGGACTAGTATAAATAGGGCTTGAATTCTCTCATTTCAAATCATCTCTTTCTCTCAATCTTCTTAGCCTTATACATTCTAAGCCTTCATCTTCTAATCTACTAGCCACAAAACTTCCTAAGTCCCAAGGTGTTCAAGTGCGATTCAGCAAGAAGTTCTGTGCTAGAGTTGTAAAGAAGTCACTTGGACAATTTCAAGTTTTGCCTCTGCGAAGTTGTAAGAAGTTGGCGTGCTCTTCTGAGTAAAGGCACGTGGTTGTACCCTATTTCATAAATAGTGGATTTCAATCCCGAGCGAGAGTTCTCAGGCCTGGACTAGTCCTCCACAAGAAAAACTAGGTTAAATCATTATATTTGCGTATGCTCTTCTGATCTCTATTTATTTCCGTATTACTCTCTGATTACTTACTCTCTTGGTAGTTGATTTCTGGACTTGATATAGAGTTGTATGTTTAATTGGTTATTATCGACACAAATTCTATTCACCCCCCTCTAGAGTTACCTACACGTAACTTCAATTGGTATCAAAGCTCTGTTCTCTTGATAATGGATTAACATTCTAGAGCTGATCTATGGCAACCACAGTACCTATATTTACCAACTATGGTGAGGGACAGTCCACAAATAGGCCACCCCTATTTGATGGAACCAACTACACCTATTGGAAGACTAGAGTGAGTTTCTACCTAAAGTCTCTAGACTTTGATTTATGGACCATAGTCACTGATGGTTACAAGAAGCCTGCTAGAATTGTTGTCGAAGGAAATCTCATAGATAAACCCCACGACAAATATACTGACCAAGAAAAAAAATAGGCTAGTCTAGATGCTAGGGCTATTATTGCTCTCTTTTATGCTATAGACAGGAGTGAATTCAATAGGGTCTCTACATGCTCTACTTCACACGAAGTATAGAAGCTTCTGGAGGTGACCCATGAAGGAACCACACAGGTGAAAGAATCAAAAATCAGTAGTCTGACACAGGAGTACGAAGCTTTCAAGATGAAGCCCAATGAGACGATCAAACCGATGATCACTAGATTCCTCAACATCGTCAACCCTCTATCTTCTCTTGGTAAGGACTACTCTAACCATGAGAAGATACGCAAGGTGCTAAGGGGACTAATGAAGAACTGGAACCCCAAAGTTACGACGATCATAGAAGGCAATAATCTCACCACCATGTCTCTAGAAACTTTGGTGGGCAAGCTGATGACGCATGAGCTCAATCTCAAAGACTTTGAAGAAAAGGCTCCAAAGGAAAAGGAAATTGCACTAAGAGCTCGTCGCCGAAAGACTGCTCCAGAAGATACCGACGACGATGATTCTGAAGGTGATGATCAAGCACTGATGGTCCGCAACTTTAAAAAGTTTCTTCGTTTCAACCAAAGAAAGAAGGAATAACACAAAGAAGACGATGAATAGCCCATCTGTTTCGGCTGTAAGAAGATGGGGCATGTCAAGAAAGATTACCCTACTGCAAAGAAAGGAAGCCGATATGAAAGATCGTACAAGAGGCCAACCTCTCGAAAATATGTCAACACAAGTATTTGGCTTGGCACGAGAGCGAAGCCAGTGACTCAAAAGAAGAAGACAACTCTCCCCAAGATATAACAAACGTCTGCCTAATGGCAATGTCCGAAATGGTGGACCTTCCTTCATCCTCTAGAAGCAAGTGGATTCTCAATAGTGGGTGCTCGTGACACATGACTGGGAATGCAAATCTTTTCGCAACACTATCGATGAAGAGGGAACGATATGTGTCCTTCAAAAATAACTTGAAAGGTTATATCATAGGTAACGGTACTATTGGCAATCCTCATTCTCCTGTCATTAAGGATATTTGTTTAGTGACCGAGTTAAAACATAACCTGCTCAACATTAGTCATCTTGCTGATCATTGATATGATATTAACTTTGGGAAAACTAAATGCTCCATATATGATAGATCATCTGGAGACATCATTTTTGAAGGGATAAGAGAAGATAATATATATTCTATCTTTCTAGAGATACTAACAATGTAGGAAGATGACTCTACGCTCATAAAGATAAAAGACTACTTTGGCATATGTGTCTTGGTCATGCAAACATGGATACCATATCAAGACTGTTAACCAAGAAGCTAGTAAGAGGACTACCCGACATTACCTTCAAAAAGGATACGGTATGTACCGAATGTGAGAAAAACAAAGCTACCAAATCCTCTTTTAAATCCATACTTTGTAAGTACTACTAGACCTTTGCAACTGCTTCATATAGATTTATTTGGTCCTATCAGAGTAGCCAGTCTTGGTAGAAAACTCTACGCTTTTGTAATTGTTGATAATTTTTCTAGATTTACTTGGATTTTCTTCCTTACAAATAAAAGTGATACTATTTCTGTTTTTGAAGATTTTGTTAAAAAGGTTCAAAACGAAAAAGGTTTCATGATTACTCGAATCCGAAATGATCATGGCGGCGAATTTAAAAACTCCAATTTCAAAAAGTTTTGTGACTCAAATGGTTTTAATCATGAATTTTTGTGTCCTAGAACTCCCTAACAAAATGGTGTTGTAGAGCGGAAGAACATGACTCTTGGCGATATGGCTAGAGTCATGTTAAATCAATTCTCTCTTCTGAAATACTTTTGGACTGAAGCTGTCAGTATAGCATGTCATGTTTTGAATAGAGTGTTGATTCGACCTATTTTGAAGAAAACTTCCTATAAACTTTGGTTTGGTAGAATACCAACTATTTCTTATTTTTGAGTATTTGGTTGTTGCTACTTTATCCTTAATACCAAAGATAACTTAGGCAAATTTGATGGCAAAGCTGACAAAAATATTTTTTTGGTTATGCTGCCAAGAGTAAAGGATACAGAGTGTTCAACAAACACTATGATTGTTGAAGAATCTGCGAATGTAACCTTTGATGAGAATAATAGTACAGCTGCTCTTCCCGATGACGATGATGACATACACATCAGACCATCAACTTCTACACCCGTTGATACAACACCTGTAACCAGTTCTCTGGAAGGCTTACCAAAGAAGTTTCATTTTACACCATCCATCCGGAAAACTTGGTAATAGGTGAGGTATCAAAAGGAGTAAGTACTCGATCATCTGTTAGAGACACTATAGCTAGCACTGTATTTATTTCTCAAATAGAACCCAAAAATATTTTAGAAGCTTTCTCTGATGAATTTTGGATATCTATAATGCAAGAAAAACTTAACCAGTTTGAAAAAAATAAAGTTTGGGAACTTGTTCCTAAACCGACTGATCATTCGATCATCGATACTAAATGGGTTTTTCGTAACAAAGTCAATAAGGACGGTTCAGTCACACATAACAAAGCCCGTCTCGTAGCTCAAGGATACAACCAAGAGGAAGGTATCAACTACGATGAGACGTATGCTCCTGTTGCACGACTTGAATCAATCTGCATGCTTTGTGCATTTGCAAATTTCCAAAATTTCAAACTTTTTTAAATGAATGTCAAAAGTGCTTTTTTTAACGGTTTTATTAAAGAAGAAGTGTTTGTAAAGCAACCACCTAGTTTTAAAAATCACAAATTTCCCGACCATGTTTTCAAACTTAATAAAGCTCTATATGGCTCAAACAAGCCCCTCAAGCTTGGTATGAACACCTTAGCACTTTCTTACTTGACAAAGGTTTTTCAAAAGGGAAAATTGACACGACACTCTTTATAAAATCTCTTGATGACACCATTCTCTTAGTACAAATTTATGTGGATGACATCATATTTGGGTCTACTAATGAGGTCTTGTGCCAAAAGTTTGCCAAGTGTATGCAGAATGAGTTTGAGATGAGCATGATGGAGGAACTCAACTACTTCCTTGGACTACAAGTCAAACAATACTCACAAGGCGTCTTCATCGGCCAATCAAAGTATACAAAAGATATGCTAAAGAAGTTTGATCTTGACAACATCAAACCAATCAGTACTCCGATGGCTACTACAACAAAACTAGAACCTGATGAAAGCAACAAACCAGTTGATCAACGTAAGTATCGAGGTATGCTTGGTAGTCTACTTTATTTAACTGCTAGTCGTCCCGATATCATATTTAGTGTTTGCCTATGTGCTCGATATCAAGCCAACCCTAACGAATCACATATGTACGCGGTTAAGCGTATCTTTTGTTACCTTAAAGGGACTGTTTCGGTGGGCTTGTGGTATCCCAAAACTACTTTCTTTGACTTGATCAGATATTCCGATGCCGATTTTGCTGGATGCAAGTCTACCGTAAAAGTACCAACGGCACGTGTCATTTATTAGGTAAGGCTTTAGTCTCTTAGTTTAGCAAAAAGCAGATCTCTGTAGCACTATCCACAACAGAAGCTGAATTTATCGCAGCAGGACGTTGTTGTGCTCAGATTCTGTGGATGAAGCAAACCCTTGAAGACTATAATTTACTGTTTAAGCATATACTAATATTCTGTGATAACACTAGTACAATTAACCTGACCAAAAATCTAGTATGTCACTCACTCACTAAGCACATAGAAATTAGATACCATTTCCTGCGTGATCATCAAATGCATGGCACTATTAACTTAGAATTTATTGACACTAATCATCAGCTAGCAGACTTTTTCACAAAACCACTTGTCGAAGAGTGTTTTAATTTTTTTCATCGAGAATTAGGAATTTTGGATGAAAATATCGTATAATAAGTTGTACCTGTGCAAATAACTGTTAAAACATAATCGTACATGGTGAAATTGCTTTAGGTACAAGCCGAAAGGGTCCTTCTGACAACAAGGCGTAAAAGTCTAAGCGACACGGTGCACTAGTCTTCGGACTACCGCTAGCTGGGATCTGGCCCCTACAACTAACCCAAAGTGATTCACCTATACTGATCATTATTTAACAAAGTTTGTCACAAGGTTTAATTTATTTTATGGCTTATATAATTCATAATTGTTAATTCAAGACCATCCTTTATATCTTTTATCAACATTTTTTCCCAACTTGTTGGAGTTCTGGAACCAACCCCACAGAACTCCGGCCGAATTCTGTCTATGGTAGAGTTTGGGCTGAACTCTGTGTCATAGGTACCAGAACTCTCAGCCACTCCTGGCCATCCATCCGATTTGATCCAAGGGCTATAATTTAACTAGTGCAGCCGACCCTACTCTTCATATACACGAATTTACTCTCTCTCTCTCTCTCTCTCTCTCTCTCCTCATTGCTACTACCTTCAACCTCTCTCCAAAGCCTATCTCTCTAAACCCTAACCCTAGAAATCCTATTGTTGGTGCTCTCCACTCTTCAAAACTTAAGATTTCAAGGTTTTGGATGATTCTCCTCCATTCTCCGTCATTATTTTAAGGAATAACTCTTGTTCTTCATCTCCACTTTTATTATTGTTCTTTATTTCCTTATTTCTGCTATTATCTGTGGCTCCTAGACTTTTTAATAGGGGGAAGAGGGTTAGAACCGAAGGAGCTTCTTCATCGAACCCTCCTTCTCCTTCTCTAATTGTCAATCCCTTTGGATGAGTGTCAGTTTTTAGCTGCTCCTGCCTTTCTATCTAAGGCATGTAGGACTGTCCCTGCTCCTGCTCCAGTTGAGGAGGAATCTTCTGACTCAGATGTACCTCAGCCTGAGCCTCCAGCCACTCTCGACTCCATTCGTAAATTGTTGCGCGACCGCTTCCGTTTGGAAGATGATCGCTACACCCAACTGGATTACCGGACTACTTTACAGATGAGCGCCATCAGTAACACCCTGCATGATATCCAGTACAACATAGCCCGGCATCCCACTATGTCATTTCCTACGGGTCGGGACCCTTATCACGAAGGCTACCGGATTGACGACCCATGGGCCTTGCGATATTTGGATCCTGATACGGTGTTTGTTGATCCTCGTCGCTTTGCCATTGATTCAGCCAGTCCATCCCGTTCCTATGCTCCGTGATGGTTGTGGTCTTCTACATGCTGCTGCTGATGTTTACATTTAGTTATGCTTTTCCATTTTATGTTTTAGTACTCTTTGCACCATATTTTAGTTTTTATGAATTCAGTTTATTTTGGATTATCAAACTGCTTACTTGTCTCTTTTGATGATTGGTTATAGTTATAAGTTGTGTGTTTGCTATCCTTACTTTGTCTATTTTGTCTATTTTTATGGGGGAGCTATGATTCATTTTGCTAAATGACAAAGGAGGAGAAGCATAGATATTTGATTGATGTGATCTTATATGTTGTTGAATATTATGTTGTGCTTGGATAAAGAATTTTGTATCAGGACAAAACCAAAATAGTTAGTTGTGAGGGAGCCGACATTTCTATGTGCGGGGGAGCTAATTCATGTATACAAAATACTTCACTCCCTTCAACATGTGTCTAGGTATGAATATTGTGACATACAAATATTGTTTTTGTCAATTATCAAAATGGGGGGATTGTTGACCCAAACTGGATCACAGTCAACCAAATTTAGAGAATTAACAAAATGATATCTGACATGATCTAATATGACATATCAAGCTCAAGACAAGTACATCATCTACAATTTATCTAGTTCAAGACAGACGTCATCGACAAGTTGTTCTTTTACAATTATACTTGTACTGAGTCGGTAATTTTCACTCTATTGAGTCTAGGAACATGTACGTTGAGTCATACTGAGTCATCTCAATCCTAGACTTACTACTCCAAAGCTCCACCATACAAAACAAGTCTATTACCAAACCAACTATTCTAGCTTACTTGAATGTTCTGGCCCCAAGGAATAAGAATTTAGGTCAAACTCTGCCCCTAAGCAGAGTTCGGGCCGAACTCTGTCCCCTGAAAATTAGGAAGCTAATTTTTGGGAACACCTTGATCTACACTGTCCAACGTTCGAATTTTTGAATCTTTGAGACAGAATTCTGGCCGAATTCTGCCTTCTCAGACTAGTATAAATTGGGCTTGAATTCTCTTATTTTAAATCATCTCTTTCTCTCTTTACTAGCCACAAAACTTCCTAAGCCCCAAGGTGCTCAAGTACGATTCAGCTAGAAGTTCTGTGCTAGAGTTGTAAAGAAGTCACTTGGACAATTCCAAGTTTTGCCTCTGCGAAGTTGTAAGAAGTTGGCGTGCTCTTCTGAGTAAAGGCACGTGGTTGTACCCTATTTCACAAATAGTGGATTTCAATCCTGAGCGAGAGTTCTCAGGCCTGGACTAGTCCTCCACGAGAGAAACCAGGTTAAATTGCTATGTTTGTGTATGCTCTTCTGATCTCTATTTATTTTCGTATTACTCTCTGATTACTTACTCTCTTGGTAGTTGATTTCTGGACTTGATATAGAGTTGCATTTTTAATTGGTTATTATCAACACAAACTCTATTCACCCCCTCTAGAGTTGCCTACACGTAACTTCAGGAAGATGGTCATTATATTGGCGTCCTCACCCCTTATTATCTGTTATAATAATTTGTTTGTTATTAAGATTAAACATTTTATTCCTACTTTCATTAAAATAATAAATTACAGTAAAATACATACCAGGCGACGAAAATATTTTGTCATAGGAATCGAGCCACCACACCACTTTCTTGCCCTCGTCCTAGCCGCCTTCATCTTCTCCGACCGTTCCTTGTGCCTAGGATCGTCGAATCTAGCCCCCATCGCAGTCCAATGCTCGGATATGATCCAACCTTGGATCGGTCTTCCGGAGCGCTCTCGAGCCTTCTGGTCATCGATCGCATCCCGAATCAACTTGACGACAACGGCAGGAAATTGCTTCTTGATCATCTCATCCCGGTGTGGTGGATAAAAATATTTTTTCTACAAGAATTAAATTAGTTAGTTATATAATATGCATAAAAGATTATTTATACTAAAAGTAATATACTTTAGTTACCTTGAAGTAGGCAAACCAGAATACCTTCCTCTCGTCGGAGGCATCCGAGTAGTTGATCCAAGGGCCACCATAGTTGGACCTCAAAAATAGCCCCAATGTCCTCTGAACTGACGAAGGACAATATCTACACAACGATAATTATATTCATGAATATATAAATATATGTATAAATTAGTGTTAACTAATTAACTTACTTTGTAGGCCCGTCGAACTAAATCTCCATCTTTGTCTCGCCAGGAGGGACGCATGGGGGATTGCTCTGATATATGGAGATAGAGTATGTGCGACCTCCTCCACCCGCTCCTCCGTCTCCATAGTGCCATCAGCATTCGAAATGCTGGACGGGGTAGTCTCAGGCCTGGAACTGCCCGTCCCAGGAGTATTGCCACATACCGTTGACGCAGTCGGAGATATGACTGGTCGGTACACTTGAGTACTAGGATACGAGGGTCTGGAACCATCATCCGATAACGGAGTCGCACTCCGTCCACCAGTGGAACCTCTACCAGCACGGGATGCTCCTCTACCGGTAGAACCTCTACCGGCACGGGATGCTCCAAGGTATGATCCTCTTCATCCTACCATAACTGATAAAAAATAGATATATACAAAAAATATAATACATATTCTAAATCAAATATGCATGCATTTAACATATTATAGTTTATAAAAAAAATAGACCCGGAACAACCCTCTATTGGATTTCTAGATAATAACCAAGTCTAGAAAATAGCATCCAGAAATATCAAAGTCAAGATAATAACTAAGTCTAGATAATAAAAATAAAGTATTCCAAAAATATCCAAGTCTAGATAATAACAAAAAACATTCAGAGTTGTACAAAACAACCAAGTCTAATCCAAAAATATGTCTACCGGAGACAAACCCGGTCAAAAGTCATATCATATATATAACTCTACCCTCTATGCTGGGGCAGATACCAGTCCCTCAGCCACTGCGCATAAGAAGGGTCCAGGTGATCAAGATCAGCTATAGGAGTTGGGTGACTGAAACTCCAGGTACCACTGCCTTCTGGTGCCACTTCCTCCTTCATAGCGATCTCGGCTTTAAGAATCACTTCCACGTTAATAGTAGGAGGTAGCACTTCTTTCTTAACCTTGATCTCTGCTTTAGGTATCACCTCCTCAGCAGCATGAGGCAACACTTCCTCCTTAGCATCAGAAGGTACCACTTCCTCCTCAGCAGCCATCTATGCCTCTATCAAGCGACGTGCTCAGGTCATGGGTGTCATCTGGTAAGATTGATAGAAACATAGAGATTAATTAGGAGTTAAACAAAATAACAGTACACTTCATAAGTCTAAATAGTTGTTACATGGAGATTAATTAGTGGTTAAACATATTTTAGATTTTATTTTATTTTCAATCATCTTCTGAAAATTCATCTTCTTCGTTCTCTGCATCCTCATCTTCCTCTTCTTCCTCATCTTTGCTTCCAACTACTTCGTTTTCCTATTTGGATACTTCTACCTCTTCTATACGATTTAGACGTATAATGTGGAACTTTTGTTGTGTCCATGTTAAATGTATTTGTTACGAGAGATAGCTCGTCCTCCTGATAAGCTATTTCGTCAACATCATAGGTATTTCTAGCTTTAGTCTTGCATACTGCCCACCATTCCATCCTAGTTGTTTCCCGTCTAGGATAAGTAGTGAAGTAAATGAGTTGAGCATGACTTGCTATGACAAATGGTTCGTATCCTTGATATCGACGCTGGTAGTTAATATCCACAAGACCTTGCTTGTCAATTTTTTAACCTTGATCTTGGATCTGATCGAACCAATCACACTTGAACAATACGATCTTAGCCGGCTCTATGCCGTAGTTATATGTCAACTCCACAATCTTCCGTAAGATGCCATAAAAATTATTGCCTAGATCGACATCTTTGTAGTTTGTAGATCTGATACACAAAGACCTATTTTTGTCGAATCAAGATCCGGAAAGTTCTCTCCGATCAGATCATTTATTGACTTGAACCTAAACCCATTCACACAATAGCTTGGCCAGATTTTGACAGAATATATTGGCCCCTTGGCTAGAGTTCTAATAGATTCATTCTTTAGTGTTGCGTCCGGATGATCGACCTAAATACCATAATATAAGAAATTAAATTCAATATTTCGTTAATTACTGTGTAAAGTGCATATGCAAAAAGTAATTATCGAGCTCCTTACATATGCACTAAACCATGAAAGGAAATGATGTCTCATTTTTTATTCTAGTTCTTCATCTATTATGTACGGTCTACTCGACCTTACCTCATTATTAAATGTGCTGAAAACAATAATACATCGGCCAATTAGTGTAATAATAATATTGGATACTATTACATGCATAGATGACGTAAACGTGGACATATTAGTTACTTACCCCTCGAGCTTCTCCACTTCATCCTCGTCGCAGTTAAGTAATATATATAACTGAGTAGCCCTTAGTTCCTCGTCATTCAGATATCTTTTCTTCATTTTCCCTGAAGGCTTTCCGAAAGCATTAAAGACTTTCAGTATTGCATCACTAGATTCAACATATCCACCATCATTTCTCGGAGCTCTTGTTCTATTAGTAGCAACATGTGGCTAGAAATACATCGAGCAGAAGTTTGTAATCTCCTCGAGAACATAGGCTTCACAAATAGAACCTTCGACCCGAGCCTTATTTTTCACCTTTCTTTTTAGGTGGTTCAAATTTCGTTCAAACGGGTACATCCACCGATAATCGACGGGCCCACCAACATGTGCCTCATCGAAAAGATGAATTGGAAAATGCTCCATGAAGTCAAAGAACCAAGGAGGGAACACCCACTCAAGCTTGTACAGTATTACTGCAATATCCTTCTCTTGTTTTTCTAGATGATCGACAAGCAACTTAGTAGAACAATGATCTCTGAAAAAATATGCTCAGCTCTGTCAACGGATCCTAAATGACCGGCAGTAATAATTCCCAAAATGCGATCAAAATTAACCTCTCCATAAATACGTGACAATCGTGGCACTTCATACCCGTCAGTTTATTCTCTTTCGCGTCGACGTATCTTCTTAAATTCGACACATACCCGTCAAAAAATGTTAGGTCCTGAATCTTCCTACAAAGTCTCCCTTTATCCTCCATGTCCAGTGAGAAAATTGTCTTAGGCTGCGTATACTTTCCATTGCCTTCCTTTATCAAATGTAACGCAGGACGTTTGCATATATCTTCCAAGTCCAACCTGGCCTTGGGATTATCTTTCGTCTTTTTCTTTACATCCATCACAGTATTAATTATGTTATCAAACATATTATTTTCGATATTCATGACATCAAGGTTATGTCTGATCAGATTGGTGCTCCAATATGGTAGGTCCCAGAATATACTTCTTTTCATCCAATTATGAGTGCAACAAAATTCATCACACTTGTATCCCTTTGTAGGCTCTTCGATAGCACTTGGAAAATCTTTGACCTCCTTCCATATTGTGTATCCGGTCCACCTTGGTAGTGGATCAGCCTTCTCCACAACGTCGACACAAAAAGCATTCATGTTCCTCCAGAACGGATGATCTTTCGGCAGGAACTGTCGATGACAATCGAAGAAGCACAGTTTTTCTTTGTGTTTCAAATGAAAAGCCTTCATGTCACGACCCGATCCCAAATTATTGGGTCGAACCGGATCATGTCCAGCCTGCACCATTGTGAGACGGCGGCAGTAAGCTGTTCTATATGCAGGTATTCACAATAACACCTATACATTTGTCACAACTTGAGTATACGAAAATTTTAAAACTTTTATTCAACAATTGAAAAGTACAACTGGAAATGAAAGAACTGAAATAAAGTGCTGAATTCAAATTGACAAACTCCAATACAATAAAACTAAAAAACTGGAAAACAACTAGCTAGGCGGTCGGCTCATCGGCCTCAGGTTCTGCGTCCTCCAAGGGAGACTCTGGCAACACCACATGGTACAATACCGGGTCATAATAGCTATTATACAATAGCTCAGCATCCTCAATGTCACCTAAAAATGTTGGTCTCCAGTCAGGTGGGAGCAAGTACGAATATGTATCTCACATTTCAAGTAATAATGGAAAAGTGCAGGCTAAACAGTTGAAACAGTATTTTCCAGCAATTTGACAATTTAAAACAATATGATTTGAATGTGTAAACGTCTATGACCGGCTTGGGTTGTACAATAGCGTCCTAGCGACGCGATACGGCTTATCCCCGTGTGTAAGAGGGGTAAGGTCGCACAATCATGCAATATGAGGGGTATTGGCCATAAATGTTACACTATTCCCCCAATCATAACAATCAATATTAATCAATATTTGAACCCTAGGAGAGGGTTCCGTGTAGCAATGTGGTTTAACATGCAACTTGACAATTTCTAAATAAAATGCAAGAAAACATAATCGTAACTTGCCTTTGTTAATGACTGGAACAGGATGTCGGTACCTGGGGAGGAAGTCAAATACGTCCTCAAAACCCTACAGTTGAGAATCCTGACTTAGAAACATAGATGAGCCAAATCTAGGTGTGCTAGTTACAATTTATAGAAACAGACCCTAGTCAGATTTTAAGTTATTTAATTAATCGAACGAAATCTGTCTAACATCATAAACTATATTGGTTATCAATTTACGGAATAACCGATTATTGATTTGTTGGAGAAAATAGCAAATTACACTTTAGTTGGCAAGACTTTGTATTTTTAATAATATATATAAAACTAAGTGGTCTTTTAAGTGAGAAAACATGAAATTGTTTAAATTATTAGGAATCTTTATTCATTAACTTAATATGAGAAAATCTTATTAATTTTGTACAAAATAATTAAAATCCAATTATAATTTATACGTCTAGCTACGCAAATAACCAACCCAGAAAAGAAAATAAAAAATCTAAGCTACACAATATAGGGTCACAGAAAAATAAAGAAAAACTGGGCTTATGCCCTTACAACAAATTAATTAATAGAAAAAATACTTTAAAATAAATTTCTCAAAATTAATAATTTTCGTAAGAAAATAGTTTTTTTTATTTAAATAATATTTTAAAATAGAATTTATTTAATCAGAATGATTTTCATAAAATATGTCTTTTAGACATTTCATAAATTATGTAGAAAATTACCTTTAAACATAGATAGTAATATAAATACACAAAAATATATTTTTTTTTACCAAAATATTGGTTTAAAGTTCATATAAAAGGTTTTTGAATTTTAATATTAAATACCATTACCAAAATAACCTTTTTAAATAAATATTAGTTTTTATTATATTATTCTTTTTATAAAACCTTTTGAATAAAATTTATCTCCAAAAGGATAAAACATACCATATTTATAATCATTTAACGAAATCTAATTTTTATTATACTATTTACTTAACCAAACTTTTATTTTAATGAAATAACTTTTAAACGAATATTTATTTAGCTAATATTTTGTAAACAAAATATTAAATCATTATTTGGTTTAAAAATCTCTACAACTTAACATTAAATTTAAAAGATAATCCTAACTATATATTTAAACAATTAAAAATCATTAAAACCATAACTAAATTATTAAGGTTAATCCACAAATCAATTAATACCAATAAAGTATATTTGAAGTTTCCTAAAACGATTATTATTACAACATTTACTAATTACATCACAAAAGCTAAAATAAATCAACCACAGAATCCAATTAATTTCTACAGAACCTATTTCTAGGCCAGGATGGTACGTATGGGTTTCTGTGATCACAAACAGAAAGCGAAAAATGAAGGGATTACCCAAAGTTGTACAAAGGAGTACCGAGGGGAGGCCTCGGACTCAGAACAACGCCGGGAACGATGGAAACGACGAGCACGGACGGACACGCGGAGACGGGACACGCATACGGGAACACGTGCGGGAGGCGCCGGGCTGTCGGGTTGGCACGGGGTCGCGCGGGGACAGACTCGGAAGGTGTAGGAGAGGGGTCTGGATCGGTAGGTCTCGCCGAGGTGAGCGCAGGGATGGCTCCGGAATGGAAAACGGAGAAGGGAGGAGGAAGTTGTGTAGGTTTGAGTGGAGGAAGAATTGTGAAGGTTCTGTGAGATCTCAAAGTTTCTGAGGAAAACTTACGTAAAGGAGAGGAGAGGAGTGCGGGTAATGGAGAGGGATTTGTGGATCTGAGCCGTGAGTGGGGGTTGTGACTTGAATGAGTTAAGTCATTGGTTAAGTTGGGTTCAGTTTAGTTTGGTGGGCTTTAAGTCATTGGGCTATGGTTGGGCTAGGATTTAATAGTTACTAATTAATCATTTAATTATTCTAATAACCCCAGCTAACAATTAATCTATAATAACAATAATAATAATAATAATAATAATAATAATAACCTAATCTAAAATAATAATCCTAATTAATCTAAATATCCAATAATTAATCTAAATCCAGAAAACGGGTTTCACAACCTTCCCTCCTTAGAAAATTTCGTCCTCGAAATTTTAAAGATAAGGGCCGGGGTACAACCAAGATCACTTAGCCTTGATCAAAAACAAGATTTTAAATCATCAGGCATGATTGGATTCTAGGCATGATCGCTAGGTACATGGATAAAATATAGGCACGATCAGAATTATCTAAATATGATCTGAGATAGAGTTGGAATATTGTTGTGATCAAAATTATTTTGGGCACGAGTAAAATCTAGATACGATTAAAATATAATCAAATGATCATAAAATAGAGGAAAAATCAAATTAGGTCTCGTGAAACAGAAAATGAAAGTGACGAATATCAACAATTCATTGAGAAGGCAAAATAATAGAATCTTCTGAGATGAGGGACTAAAAATTCCAAATCAAATTGGAATGCGGTATAAGGGTTTGTGACTCAGAAAAAATCAACAAGTTTTATGATAGGAGGATAGCGAGGGTGATCAGAACAATATAGCTATGATAGGAATGTAATTGAATAAGATATTTCCACTGAGGGCTGAGTGATGATCAAAGGGAATAGAAAGAATATCGTTTCGCTATTTCAACGGTCAGAAGATAAGATATGCAGGAAAAAGACTTACAAGATAACTATCATATTAATACCATGCAAAACCAATCTCTAACTAGCTGAACTTTCGGTATCTACATAAAACTAAGATATCTGTCAGGGTATTAAAACTAAATACATATATGGAATCATAAATCACCTAAATCAATTTTTTAACCATCGTTGTATGCCAATGATCTTATCTCAAATCCTCTCTGCTTATTCCTTCTCTAGAACCTATCATTCCATTGCTCGTGTTATTCCTTCCATGGCTATATCCGTCTCTTCTAGGTATAGTAGTCATCTAACCATAAAAGTTGATACTCGTTAAGTGTTTCTTTACTTGATCATTATATTCACATGTTTATATATAATCCAAATTCACTTCCTCCGTGGGAGAATCTTACCAAATCCTAGAATCTTCTTGCTATCTCTACCTACGTCTTCCTTTATCTTCAATAAAATTCAAAATCGTCAAATACCATTATTTGTTTGAATGAGGTTTATACACTAGTGAACACCACCGACGGTTCTAACCCAAATAAGTCACAAGCTAAGATATACCACTCTCTCAAGACTAGCTTACTCAAGGTATTATTATACCTTTTCTACCATTTAGCTATCTAATATTAATCCCAAGGATCCCTTACAAGGAATGAGATAAGTAACAATCTATGTTTCTCCCGCATATAGCTATCAACTATATACATATGGTCATCCACAAGATGTATATCAACTATTTAATATATAAAGCTAACCACAACTATCTACAGCTTCCAAAATATGTAACTAAAAAAAATACTAAATAAATAAATGAATAAATATTTTTTTTAAATGAATAAATATATATATATATACATATATATATGTATATATATATGTATATATATATATATATATAAATATATATATATATACAACGTATTAAGGTTGAAACAGGAAAGAGATTGAGCCAATAGAGATGGATATGGTCCTAATAAGTTCTAGGAAAAATCAAGTACAATTTTATAGAAAATCTATCCTTTCTGGTTGTGATAAGAGATGTCTGAAAATGAAAAGCCGCTAGAAATACAAATCCTCTAATCGGACAACAGTCAGAATAATTTGATGGTGCAGAAAAGACAACCATATTATGGATATAGCCTTAATAATATTCGAAAACCCAAATATATCCGAAGTCACTTTGCCTCAAATTCATGCCTCGCCAGAGTGCACCTGACTGTAGTAAAATTTTGGCTCCATAACTTGAATAGTAATAGGTTTTCGAGTAGTCTATCAACTTTATCCATTTTCTGGCTGAACAACATAGGAGACAAATTTGATGCATTTAGGACATAGTCTCAATAATATCCGAAAATCTATGAACACATAAAATTACTTCAACTTAGAGTCTATGCCTCGCCAGTGCGCAACTGGTTGCAGTAAACTCGCAGTTTCCATAATTCAAATAAATGGCTGCAACGCATAGTGTGAAGCCATATTAGATCACTGAATATTTTCTCAACTTTGTCCATTGAAATTTTCAAAGAGATAGCTCATCAATTCAAAAGTTTTCCAATAACTAAAGGAAATCCAATAATAGAATGGAATCAATTCTCTGGTCGTTCCTGCTTCATGATACTCAAGCATTGAGTTAAGAAGCGTTCTAGGCCTTGAATTGATCAATAAGTTGCATAGAGAGAGTAAGGTTTCAAGTTGAGTGGAGGAAGTCAACAAATAAAAATATTTCCGGTACTTGGAATAACGTAGGAAATGTCAATCCATATTGGAATTATTTTTTTTCGGAAAACAGTTCCCTTGGGAGATATGTGAACCAGCTAAGTTGAACCAATTCTTTGGTAACAATTAACCTTGGGGCTTTATGGTTCTAAAAGAATTCGGTTCAAAATTGGTTCTGAGAAAGTAAATTGGAAATAAGGCTAAGAGAAATGGTTGGATACACTAGCCGTAGAGATACTTTGGGTAGATAAGAGTTTATTAGGTTTGCTATAGAAGAATTTGAAACTCTAAATAGCGAATGGATGTAGATTCCAAATAAAGATAGAGGAGTAAGATTTGATCAACAAATGGAGAAGTTAGAATAGGCTTCCTAAAGAAGGAGATAAATAGAAAAAAAAATCTAATCTTAATCCAAAACGGCGAGAGAGTATGGATCCTCAAGTATGCTAGAATCTGATAAAGATATGAGATATGGAAGAAAATAATCCCGAAAGCCATGGGACACTAAAATATACCAAAAATCTAGAAAATAAAATAGTCAGTAAAACATACCATCATATAATTGGCCTAATCTAGATAAGGTTTAGGTACAACCGTAAGCAAGGTAACCTATAAACTATAAGCAAGCCAAAATAAATATTTTAAAATAAATAATTTTGGCCCTATATTGTAACATGGTGAATATAGTAGACCCTCTGTTCACCATGTATATTATATCACTTCTAATTGTTATCAGTACCAACTAATATCTAGGTATTCGAAAATTCTATTCTTCCAATTCTTAATCACCTAATATATCCTTGAGAAATACCGCCTTACATACATTCTCATTAAGATTACAATTTAGAAATTGTATCGTAGGGGAGACATGACTTTGGGAAAGATATTGGCCAGAAAAAGTGTAATCAAGGGTAATATATTATGCTTCGGTAGGGTATCATTTAGTGCTAACCAATAATTCTAGGTGTCATCAACTCTTCTGGTCCTGGTCTTGTTCGAGCAGCCTCCCGCTGCTCAATCTACTACTACGATTCTCTTGTCATGTTTTCTTGCGTCATGCATAGAAAACAAGATCTTGCTAGTACCGACTAATAGGCATAGGTCATGTTGTCTTCATAGTCTGGCAAGTTTAGGGACAAGCGTAAACAAGGTAACCTACCATTTTATAAGCAAGCAAAAATAGTTACTTATATATAGATAATTCGGTCCTATGTTGTGACAAATCAATATTCTAGTATTCTAATTGTTTCTAGATATCTTTACCTAAGTTGTTGTTTTGGACCTGCATGGGCCACCACTAAAAATATGTCACGACCCGATCCCAAATTATTGGGTCGAACCGGATCATGTCCAGCCTGTACCGTTGTGAGACGGCGGTAGTAAGCTGTTCTATATGTAGGTATTCACAACAACATCTATACATTTTTCACAACTTGAATATACGAAAATTTTAAAACTTTTATTCAACAATTGAAAAGTACAATTGGAAATGAAATAACTGAAATAAAGTGCTGAATTCAAATTGACAAACTCCAATACAATAAAACTAGAAAACTGAAAAACAACTAGCTAGACGGTCGGCTCATCGGTCTCAGGTTCTGCGTACTCCAGGGTACAATACCGGGTCATAATAGCTATTGTACAATAGCTCAGCATCCTCAATGTCACCTAAAAATGTTGGTCTCCAGTCAGAAGGGAGCAAGTACGAATATGTATCTCACATTTCAAGTAATAATGAAAAAGTGCAGGCTAAACAGTTGAAACAGTATTTTTCAGCAATTTGACAATTTAAAACAATATGATTTGAATGTGTAAACGTCTATGACCGGCTTGGGTTGTGCAATAGCTTCCTAACGACGCGATACGGCATATCCCCGTGTGTAAGAGGGGTAAGCTCGCACAATCATGCAATATGAGGGGTATGGCCATAAACGTTACACTATTCCTCCAATCTCCACAATCAATATCAATCAATATTTGAACCCTATGAGAGGGTTCCGTGTAGCAATGTGGTTTAACATGCAACTTGACAATTACTAAATAAAATACAAGAAAACATAATCGTAACTTGCCTTTGTTAATGACTGGAACAAGATGCCAGTACCTGGAGAGGAAGTCAAATACGTCCTCAAAACCCTACAGTTGAGAATCCGGACTTAGAAACATAGATGAGCCAAATCTAGGTGTGCTAGTTACAATTTCTAGAAACAGACCCTAGTCAGGTTTTAAGTTATTTAATTAATCGAACGAAATCCGTCTAACATCGTAAACTATATTGGTTATCAATTTACGGAATAACCAATTATTGATTTATTGGAGAAAATAGCAAATTACACTTTAATTGGCAAGACTTTGTATTTTTAATAATATATATAAAACTAAGTGATCTTTTAAGTGAGAAAACATAAAGTTGTTTAAATAATTAGGAATCTTTATTCATTAACTTAATATGAGAAAATCTTATTAATTTTGTACAAAATAATTAATACCCAATTATAATTTATACGTCTAGCTACGCAAATAACCAACCCAGAAAAGAAATAGAAAATCTAAGCTACACAATACAGGGTCACAGAAAAATAAAGAAAAACTGGGCTTATGCCCTTACAACAAATTAATTAATAGAAAAAATACTTTAAAATAAATTTCTTGAAATTAGTAATTTTTGTAAGAAAATAGTTTTTTATTTAAATAATATTTTAAAATAGAATTTATTTAATCAGAATAATTTTCATAAAATATGTCTTTTAGACATTTCATAAATTATGTAGAAAATCACCTTTAAACATAGATAGTAATAAATGTACAAAAATATATTTTCTTACCAAAATATTGGATTAAAGTTAATATAAAAGGTTTTCGGGTTTTAATATTAAATACCATTACCAAAATAACCTTTTTAAATAAATATTAGTTTTTATTATATTATTCTTTTTATAATACCTTTTGATTAAAATTTATCTCGAAAAGGATAAAACATACCATATTTATAATCATTTAATGAAACCTAATTTTTGTTATACTATTTACTTAACCAAAATTTTATTTTAACGAAATAACTTTTAAACGAATATTTATTTAGCTAATATTTTATAAACAAAATATTAAATCATTATTTGGTTTAAAAATCTCTACAACTTAACATTAAATTTAAAAGATAATCCTAACTATATATTTAAACAATTAAAAATTATTAAAACCATAACTAAATTATTAAGGTTAATCCACAAATCAATTAATACCAATAAAGTATATTTGAAGTTTCCTAAAACGATTATTATTACAACATTTACTAATTACATCACAGAAGCTAAAATAAATTAACCACAGAATCCAATTAATTTCGACATAACCTATTTCTAGGCCAGGATGGTACGTATGGATTTCTGTGATCACAAACAGAAAGCGAAAAATGAAAAGATTATCCAAAGTTGCACGAAGAAGTACTGAGGGGAGGCCTCGGACTCAGAACAACGCCGGGAATGATGGAAACGACGAGCACGGACACGTGTACGCACACGGACGGACACGCGGAGACGGAACACGCGTACGGGAACACGCACGGAAGGCGCCGAGATGTCGGGTTGGCACGGGGTCGTGCGGGGACGGACTCGGAAGGTGGGGGAGAGGGGTCTGGATCGGTAGGTCTCGCTGAGGTGAGCGCGGGGATGGCTCCGGAATGGAAAACGGAGAAGGGAGGAGGAATTTGTGTAGGTTTGAGTGGAGAAAGAATTGTGAAGGTTCTGTGAGATCTCAAAGTTTCTGAGGAAAACTTACGTAAAGGAGAGGAGAGGAGTGCGGGTAGTGGAGAGGGATTTGTGGATTTGAGCCGTGAGTGGGGGTTGTGGGTTGAATGAGTTAAGTCATTGGTTAAGTTGGGTTTAGTCTAGTTTGGTGGGCTTTAAGTCATTGGGCTATGGTTGGGCTAGGATCTAATAGTTACTAATTAATCATTTAATTATTCTAAGAACCCCAGCTAACAATTAATCTATAATAACAATAATAATAATAATAATAATAATAATAATAATAACCTATTCTAAACTAATAATCCTAATTAATCTAAATATCCAATAATTAATCTAAAACCAGAAAGCGGGTTTCACACTTCATGTGGTCCATGCAATACAGACATGAGAGACGACCATGAATTCTCCATCCCGATAACATTCCATAGGTCGAAAAGTCGTTGATGGTCCACATAAGTGCCGCCCTCATCTAAAAGTTCTGCTTTCTGGAAACATCATGCGTGTTGGTGCCTACTTCCCACAGTTGATTCAACTCATCTATCAACGGCTGTAAGTACACATCGATATTCCTCTTCAGATTGTTTGGGCCATGATTGATAATAGTTAGGAACATCTAAGGAGTCTACCCCATGTATAAATTTATCCCGCACACCGCACATGTCATCAAGATAACGATTGTACATCCACGAACGATGCCGCAGATGGTAATTCATATCCATTTAAAGATATTCTGCAAAGATAGATACAAATTATTCGAGTATATTATCCAAATGGATGCATAGACACATGAGTATTAAATGAGTGTCGTCACGTGTTCAATGTCAGCCCTTCTCTTCAAAAAAAATTTACTTCTACAAGCCTTTTGAGGGTTTTAGAGTTAACTTCAGAAAAATACTAGAAAATGCCAAGTATTATAATTTTTCTTTTCTAGGATTTTTCTTTCTTTGTTATTTTTTTTTTATTTTTACTCCTTTCGTTCTTTATCTTTTCTCCTATTTTTCTGAAATCTGTAGAACTCTAAAAGCCTCAAAAAGGCTTACATATATAAATTTACTTGTACGAGAAGGGTTGACATGGACACTTGACTTCGGGCTGACACGAACACTTACCTATGTATCTAAGATACCTAGCTAGCACTTACCTACATATCACCTTAACTCTCGGTATTTGTGTATCATGTGGATATCATATACCATAATACACAATATCACATTGGTACTCTCTTGTATCTTGATACTAGGATACAGTTTTAAATACCCATGATACTAACTATACACATGTTCATCAAAGTACCCTAAAATGAAGTTTACTAGGATACTCACTCTATACACTCTAGGTACTACGATATATACTTAGGTGTTGTCACGTGTTTCTTGTGATCCATTCCCTGAAAATAAAATTTACTTATGCAAGCCTTTTAAGGCTGTCAGAGTTATATTAAATTTTCGAAAAATTCTATAAAAGACTAAGTTCTTCGTCTTTTGGTATAGCTCTGATGGTTATAAGTGAATTTAGTTTCCAGAGAAGGGCTCACATGGACACTTGATTTCAGGCTAACGCGGACACTTAACATAAGAGATGATGATATCTCTGTCGTCATATGTTCCTTGTGAGCCCACAAGAAAAACTTGACCTCGGGGTGTCCAAGCTAGCACTTGCCATGAAATACTGGGCGATACCTAGCTAGCACTTACCTACATACCTAGTATCTTGACACATGTCTTGACACTATACCAATCATACCTATACTTGACACCATACCATATCTTATATGTGACACAAGCCTATATTCAATTTCCTCCTACAAAGATTACCATATCAGTCCCATCACATCTCAACTCTCTCTTCACATCAACTTCCCATATATAGATAGATAGATAAATAAATAAGTAAAAAGATAGATACTTATGTATTATAGGACTGATACAAATATTACCATATCAGTCCCATCATATCTCAACTCTCTCTTCACATCAATTTCCCCTACTGATACTTGCCTACCAATTGACACTAACCCTTCCCTTGGTAACTGACACTCTTAGGATACACATTTGAATACATGTACACTGTCACAACTCCTAACTACCACACTCAAATACTGTATTGGGAGAACTCCCTGTAAACAGGAACTGACCCTGCTGTTAAGGGGGCACCCCACACAATGTGCAGGTGGCATATGGCCTTTCCCTGCCCCTTTCTTTGTTTATTTCACTCTTCATACTTTCCCCTCTCAATTGATCCACTCACAATAACCTAAGGCCAAGGCCACACTCCCACTTCACTTCACCGTAGTTAGTTACCAACTTAATATGGTCCTACACTTCTTTCCTTCTTCAGTTAGCTATACAATACCCTTCATGCCCGAGCCTATCTCCTCTAATCTACTGTCAAATTTGATAATCACATAATCTCTAATTCATGCTTCCCCCATATCTCATGGCACATAGGCCAATGTCTCGAACTTCCTATCAGTCCAGCCTAAGTGCAGGCCATCATGGCCCTCACTCACCCTGGCCATGTTGTCCATCACCCACTGGTCTAAAGCGGCATCCCTAAGCCAAGCTAAGCCACACATTGGCCAGTGGCCTTTCTTAAGTTATTTTAATGATACACATAGATGGCCCATATATAGCATATACAAATTTATGTCCTATATAGGACTGATATATGTATGAGAACTCCTCTAACTACTGCTACAGTTGCTGCTATTTAAGCTATTAAGTAGCTAACTACTACTGAAATTATTACCTATCTTCCCTCATCATATAGCTTATACATTAACACCTATCTCTATATTACTGATACATATACCTATAAAATTAATACACATGTATCGGTGTTGTGTCAGTGAGTGTGTCAGTATTTAACCTACATACAATGTATGTATGTGTGTCGTATTAGTGAGTGTGTCAGTGCCATGTCAGTGAGTATGTCAGTGTCCAACCTACACACGATATATGTATGTGTGTCGTATCGTATCAACAAGAGGAGTGTGTCAGTGTTGTGTCAGCAAGAGGGAGTTAGGGTTAGGGTTACCTGAGCCTGCGGCAGGGGTTCGTCGGGCAGGGGGTCATTGGGACAGGGGGTCGTCGGGGCAGTGGATCGTCGGGACAACGGGTCGCCGAGGCAGCGAGTCGCCTCGAGAGAGGTCGAGAAAGGAGACTCAGGGGAGGGGCCATTGGAGACGATAGGGCAAGGGGGTAGGGGATCACTGGAGTCGAGAGGGGCGTTGGGGGAAGGAGACGAGAGGGTCAAGGGGACCAGGGAAGGAGACGAGAGGGACGATGGGGAAGGGGGTCGCCGAGGAGGCGCCAGAGTCGAGAGTGGCGCCAGAGGCCGGTGGGGTCGCCGGAGACGAGAGGGGGAGGGGAGACAAATTTTGGGGAGAGGCGCAGAATTGAAAATTTTGGAGGAGAGAAAAAAAAGTCGATTGGCCAACAAACCCTATATGAAATAGTTTAGCGACGTCCACAAAGGACATCGCTAAACGTCGTTGTTTACTAATATACTGGTGACATACATGTAAAGAGTCTCAAAACATTATTTTTTTAAAAAATAGCGACATTCTCCGACTGAGCCGCGACATTTTCTTTTCAAATAATAACGTGTCGCTAACAGTCGCTGACAGTCGCTGATAGTGACGTTCAGCGACGTCTTTTTATTTCGTCGCTAAATGCAACATAATTAGCAACATTTTTTCTAACGTCGCTAATCTCGTCGCCAATATGACTTATTTTGGTAGTGAGATGCACATACACACACACACACATTCACACAGACAGCAACACGCAGGCACAAGCCTAATGCCCAAATGTTGCTGCCGGCTACCCTCTATTGCTAGGCTAATGGTTGCTACTGCTTCCCTGTTACTTCTCCTTCTACTGCTCTGATACATTTACTACTCATTTCTCCCTAATACCCGAGCCTATTTTCCTCTGCTAATAGACCTTCTCAACTGATACCAAGCCTTCTTTATAACTGACACGCATCAGTGCACTCTCATTTCTATCAACTCTATTCTCGAGCCCCTCGACAGTCACTTCCATATCTTAAATCGATTCTGGAGCCACCCTCCTTACTCTCTGATACAGCTTCCTGCTACAATCAATACTCTGATACAACTCGAGCCCATGTTATGGCTACTAGCTGCTGCTATATGCACTTCATGCACCATTTACTTTACGTACTGTATGTTCTTTCCTCTAATCTACTGTTACTACTGTGTGCTAATTTCCCCCATGTTCTTCCTAATTCCTACACTGACATAGAAAAAACAACCTCCCTCTCTTCTTTTCCTATCATACACACAACACAAGTATTGTCATGACCTGCACCCAGTGTAGGGGCACGAGAAGTGGGTACGTCCAGCCTACACCGCAGTGTCGACAGTAGAACACTGTCCTAGGTTACTATCTAAACAACAACTCACGCAATTATATAATATACTTGTCAAATCTCAACTCCGAACAGAGGACAAGTATAGATATAATAAAATCTCAATCACGGTCTAAGCACGATATGATAACACAGAAGTTTATAACTAAGACTAAATAACAACAACAAACCAACTACTAAATAATAATAATCTCAAAACAAACAATATCTCAACTTATTACAATTCAAGTTCTAAAACATGAAAACTAAACCAAGTCAACTAGCTAGTCTCCCGATCACTCCTAAGTGTCGGGGCCAAAGGTAGCTAAGCCATCTCCTGGTCCATAGTAAGTAGGGAAAGTGTCCTCGGGACAAGTATCTGTAATATTTTCAACATGTCCAGTCAGGACAGGAATGAGCACAACTCATCAAGAAATTCCAAGTAAATGACAGAGAACTACAAACAGTTATAGACAGTTGTATTGATGAACATGGCAGTTTATATGAGTAATGATGTAGAGAAACAGTTAAGGTACAAGGAAAGTAAAGTAACTAAATAAGAGGAGAAGCATGGCAATGAAGACTGTAAAATATAATCTAGCTGAACTAGAGTAACATAATATGTCCAGATAGTATAATATGAGTCAAGTGTAATCCCAATGTGAGTCCAGACAATGTAAATCTAATACCAGATGATTCCAGTAAAAGATGAGTCCAGGATAAATTGAGTCCAGTTAGTGATCAAAGATTCCAGGGTGAGTCCAGACTATACTCTAACAGTGTGTTTTAAAATATCGAGATCGACATATGAACGGCTGTAGGTAATACGACACATCGCACACTCGGCCAAGTGTGGGATGGCTATCATTCTAGTATAATTCCAAGGGAGTGATTCCAGTATTTGGGAATGTTCACATGTCTACTCCAATATTTCCCCGCCAACAAGTACAAGTGAATCCATAATCCGAAACGAAAATAAGTACAAGTCCAGCCAGAACATGAATGATACCAGTAAGTGATTCCAGGGTGATTCCAGTAGTAGTTCCAGAAATGGAGACCAGACATGAATAAACGAGTGTCGCATGAAATGGATATAGTAATATCAAATCGTGTTTGTAATAGAGAATCAAATAGAACTAACTAGAACTGAAGTATAGTAATCGACAAGTAAATGAAAGAACTATCAGAGAATGTACTCGCCTGATATCCTGAATGACTGATGTATATCAGATGTCTAAACCGGAGTCACAATGTCCTAAATAGAGCAATATGGGTTATAATGTGTTTAAAATAAGGTAAATGAAGTTTACGATGTAATCTACATGATTTCTAGGTCAATCTAGGTCAAAGTCAAACTTGGTCAACTTTAGTCAATAATCTATTCCTCTAGGTCAACACTAAGCCTAACCCACAAGCACAACTTAGAAGGAGGCTATACTAGGCTGAACTATCCTTATTCTATAAAGCCTATGGTCTACAAACCAAAATCCTAAAGCTAAAACACTATACTAACCCCTATACCAAACCTCAAGCTAAAGCCTAACCCACTCTCTATACCCTATAGGCTAACCACACTACTCAAGCTCAACTATAGGGAGCATATAGGTAAATAAACCTTAATATGCAACCACAACCTAAAACAAGAACCTTTAACTCACTATCTAACTTATTATCTAACCTCAAGCTAATACCAACACTGTCTAAAACAGTCCTATTACAAAATCCTAACTCACAGACCTATACCTGAACTGTCTACTCTAAGTCCTGAACTAATCTAGGAAACAATACTTCCAACTACCTTATCCAAAGTTATACTCAATTGCCTCTAAACCAAGTCTTGCTAACAATGCTAACTAACACTAACAGCCCACACTAATCAAGAAAACCTATATACTATTACCAATGCCTAAACTTAACAACCTATCTAACAGTCCTAATACTAACAACCACTACAACACAATAAGCCACCAAATCAACCCACAGTCCTAACATATCTAACACTATTAACCAGTCTACTCTAGGCCTTATTATAACATAGCAGTTCCTACTATAACCAATCCTACAGTAAGCCTAACAGAGAACTGCTACCAACAGTCTACACTACCTACAGCATATCCCCAAAGCCTATCACAACTAACAGTTAAGCCTGAAGCCAAATAGACTAACCAAACACTGTCTAACTACTCTGACCTGCAGTCTATACCTCAACTCAAGCCAAGATAACCTATAGGTAAGCCTATAGGCTAACCAAGCCTACCAAACAGTCTACTAAACATCCTAAAGCCTATCCCCAACTGTCTTTCCAGAATCCTAACTAATCTAACATCCACCTAAAGTCTATCTAACAGTCTAAGGACACAACCCTTTACCTATACCTCATCCTAAACCAACTCAGTTCAAATCGAAAAGCCCCACTTCACCTTAAACCCAAAACTGTGAACTCAATTAACTCTACATACAACCCATCATTCAACTCAGATTTTATATATTAATATTAATCTCAGGAAATTCATAAGTAAACTCATGTTAACAGTAATCTTAGAATCTCAGGTTACATTTCACTTGAATCTCAGATTTTAACAATATTAATAGTCAACAACAACCCAGTTTTCATTTCTAATTTCAAAACCCATTTCAGTTCACTGGTTTAAAACTAACCACAGTTAAACTCACCCCATTGCAACATGGTTATGAACATGCACTGCATTTTGAATTCTCAGAAAACTCATTTACCAATCAACTGTCAGTTCCATTGAAACTGATACATGAAAATCCTAATTCGAAACCAAAAACCCAATGAAAACCCATATCTCGTATTCAGAGGTGTCACCCACGTGTGTCTAGACATATTTTTCCACAATGTGTCCAATACGTGCCCCAACAGTGTCGAATCCCAAGGTGTCAATGTGTGTCTGAACTGCGTATAGGAACTATCCCGTGCGCGCGTGTCGAGTCCTGTAGGACACATCGTGTCCAACCACGTATCTCGTAGCCATGTCAGTAGGTAGCCTAGGTGTAAGGGTAGGTGTCTAGGTGCCTGATATGTGTCCATGAAGTCACATGTCCGAGTGGTTCGTGCGTATCAGTGGAGATTTACAGTGTGTACAATGACAGTGGAAAACCCGTGCGGATGTGATTTCTCACAACCTACTCGACGAAATCGCCTCAAATTTGGTGTGCATGCTGTCAATGATTGCCTGCACGTCTCCATAAATTTTTGTGGTGTCTCATGCCGTGTCGTGTCCTGTGTCGACCCCGAACAGCTGGATAGCGCACGGTGGTCTCGTGCTACGTGTCCGTGTCCATTTTGGACACAAATACGAATCTGAAATATCTTCATATCTGTGCACTTATGAGGAATGCCCTTTAATTTGTTCACCGTTACAAGCAAGAAGTTTGATAGAAAAGTTTAGGGAGTGCCAACAACCCTTCGTTATCCCAAAATGATAGAAATTTATCATTGTATTATGTTGTGCTGTGTTGCATTATGTTATCCCTACAATTTGATGTGTTGTCCCTTAACATTTGACTATTTATAAGGGCATATCCAAAGTTGATCAGGGCTAGTCCGGATTGGGGCCAGCCCAGGTTTGAGAGGAAATTACTTAAGATAGCCCAATTTTTTACTCTTTGGGCTGTTCCAACCCAACACCCCCAAACCCAAAATTTTTAGCTTCATTTTAACTTTTTACTCTCTCTTCCAAAAATCCTAGTTTCCCTCTCATATTCTTGTTCTTCTTCTTCTTCTTCTCCACCATTTTCATCCTCACCATCTCCACCAGAACCCTACTTATCTTATCTTCTTCTCCACCATTTCCATCCTCACTCTTTCCATCAAAATCCTTGTTTCCTTCTCATTCCTAATTTCGATGGCACCCAAAGGCTCCTCACAAATAATGTACAAACTCTAATACTTCCTTTCTCACAAAGAATATATGAAAATAAACCATAAAATGTATATTTTACTCAATTATCAAGATGGAAATAAACCATAACATATGTCTTTTATTCGACAATTTCGACTTTAGGACTACTAGAAATTGTAGCAATCCTGAAATGGACTTGCTGTACAACAAGTCCATTTCAGGACTGCCACAATTTCTAGCAGTCCTCAATACTTCTAGGACTGCCAGAAATTATGGCAGTCCTGATATGGACTTGCTGTACAACAAGTCCATTTCTTCTACAACTAGGATTTTATCTATAATTTCTTCTACAACTAGGATTTAATCCAATATTTCTTCTATTAATGAAGAAAATTGATTAATAGATTAATAGATAAATAGATTGATAGATTTGATAACCCAATATCTTCTACAACTAGTTTCATCCATAATTTCCACAAGTTGGGACTGCAATTTCAAAGTAAAAGTTTTATAATTCCCACAAGTTGGTTTATTTTTTTTATTTTTGTTCTTTTTATTCTTTTTTTTGTTCTTCTTTCTTCTTGTTCTTCTTCCATGATGCCCAAACAAGATGAAAGAAAATAAACTAGAATTTGGAGAAAGATATGTGAGGAAGGAGACAAGGGTAAAAAAAAATTAAAAATTGACTTATATACTTACATTTAGGCTACTTCTAAATAATTTTTCAAGTGACAAACTTGTAAATAAACTAAAATTAGATTTGGGCTAGTCAATATGTCCTTATAATTAGGTTATTTATAAGGGCACATCAATAGTTAACCAGGATTAGCCATGATTGGGGCTAGCCCATGTTTGAGAAAAAATTACTCGGGCTATCCCATTTTTCTACTCATGGGGCTGTCCCAACCTCACACCCCCAAACCCCAAATTTCACTCTCATTTGCAAATTTTACTCTCTCTCTTCCAAAATCCTAACTTTCTTCCTTCTCCTCTTCTTCTCCTTCTTCTTCCTCCTCTTCTTCTTCTTCTTCTTCTTCTTCTTCTTCTTCTCTACCATTTCCCACTCCCCAAACTATACATCTTCTTCTTCATCTTCTTCTCCACCATTTCCCCACTCTAAACCCTAGTTTTTTTCTCCATCATTTTCATCAAAATCCTAATTTTCTTCTCCACAATTTCCATTCTCATCATTTTGATTCCTCACAAATAATAGATAAAAATAACCCTAACATGTTTATTTCATTCTTTCTCACAAAAAATGCATGAAAGTAAAGCCTAAAATGTATATTTCACTATATTATCAAGATGAAAATAAATCCTAACATATATTTTTTCATTCGGCCATTTCGATTTTAGGACTGCCAAAAATTGTAGCAGTCCTAAAATGTACTTGCCGTACAGCAAGTATCTTTCAGGACTGCCACAATTTCTGACAGTCCTCAATACTTCTAGGACTGCCAGAAATTATGGCAGTCATGTTGTACAGCAAGTCCCATTCAGGACTGCCATAATTCATGGCAGTCCTCAATACTTCTAGGACTGTCACAATTTATGGCAGTCCTCAATACTTTTAGAACTGCCATAAATTTTTATGGCAGTCCTCAATACTTCTAGGATTGCCAAAAATTGTGATAGTTCTATTGTACAACAAGTCCCATTCAGGACTGTCATAATTCCTGCACTACTAAAATAAGACAAATTAGTGACATCAGGATACATCGCTAATTAAGGAAAATACGTCGCTAAATGTAATTAGCGACGACTTTAGCGACGAAACATGAAGGTCGCGAAAAACTAGTCGTAGATAACAAATTCGTAGCCCTCCGTCGCTGTTTGCAACGTCACCCCAATATCGCTGGGTCGTCGCAAAATTAGCGACGGAGGGCGACGAATTTGAACGTCGCCAAATTAGCGACGTAGTACGACTACGTAGCGACGTTATTTCTTTTTATGTGATGACATGGCATGCATGCCACGTCAGCAGTTTAGCGATATACGACGACCAAATTAGCGATGTCAACTCTCTGCCACGTCAGCTACTAAGCAACGGATTGCAATGGATAGCGACGTGACGACGCTAATTAGCGACGTCTGGATACGTCGCAGAACGTCGCTGTACGTCGCAGATATTATGATTTTTTTAAATAAATATGTTTGGTATTTTTGTTATGCTGTGTGTCTGTGTTTACATAGACACACATCATCACAAAAATACCAAACATATTTTTTTAAAATTTGGGCAGCACCTCCTTTGTATATCAAATCATCGCTTATAACCCAGCGTGCGTATATTTGTCATCCCCGTCGCAGATATCACAAACATACATGTCCAAGTAAATATCATACATATACTCAATGAAAATACCAACAAAGTAAATATCACAAACATACATGTCCAACATAGTCAAATAAGAATGAAAATCAGTGTACCAATGATCAATGGGCCCATAGGGCTAATACATACAAAGATAATAAAAAAATCTACTGGATCACTGAGGACCCCTGCTGCGCATCTGAGATAGCATGTACTCATACTGCTCCTGTGTGAGCTACAC
Source organism: Iris pallida (assembly GCA_029216955.1). Classification (NCBI taxonomy): domain Eukaryota; kingdom Viridiplantae; phylum Streptophyta; class Magnoliopsida; order Asparagales; family Iridaceae; genus Iris; species Iris pallida. Next base: position 3,935,399 of record JANAVB010033620.1, on the reverse strand, counting down.
CATAGGGGCAGTAGGAGGCAGTGCAACATCTGAAGTCGGCACCGTCGATGGACCGGAAGGACGTACACGAGCTGAGCCTGACTTGATAGGACAAATGATTCATAGGCTTGATATCGACGCCGATAGTTTATATCCACAAGACCGTGCTTGTCTACCTTCCAACCTTGACCTTCAATCGGATCGAACCAATCACACCTGAATAACACAATATTAGCAGGCTCTATTCCATAACTATATGTCAGCTCCACAATCTCCCGTAGGATGCCATAGAAATCGTTGCCCGCATCAACATCTTTGTAGTTCAAAGATCTGATACACAAACAGCTATTTTTAGTGGAATCGAGATCCACAAAGTTGTCTCTGATCGGGCAAGTTGTTGACTTGAACCTAAACCCATTAACACAGTAGCTTGGCCATATTTTTGTAGCATAAATTGGTCCCTTGGCTAGCGTTCTAATAGACTCATTCTCATTCCTGTTCCTTCTGAACGGATGATCTTTTGGCAGAAATTGCCAATGACAATCAAAGAAGCACGGTTTTCCTCCGTGTTTCAAACGAAAAGCCTTAGTACGGTCCATGCAATACGGACATGAGAGACGGCCATGAGTGCTCCATCCAGATAACATTCCATAGGCCAAAAAGTCGTTGATGGTCCACATAAGGGTTGCCTTCATCTGAAAATTCTGCTTTCTGAAAATATCGTACGTGTTAGCGCCTACTTCCTATAACTGATTCAACTCATCTATCAAATGCTGTAAGTATACATCAATATTCCTCTTGGGATTGTTCGGACCAGGAAATATAACGGTTAGAAACATGTACTGAGTTTTCATGCACATCCAAGGCGGTAGGTTATACGAAGTAACAATCACAGGCCAGTACGAATACTGGGATCCGGAAAGACCAAAAGGAGTAAAATTGTCAGAAGATAGCCCCAACCTGACATTATGCGGATCTGAAGCAAAATCAGGATACACTCGATCAAAGTGCTTCCACGCTTCTCCATCGGATAGGTGATCTAACACTCCTTCAATCTTTTCTCGCATGTGCCAACTCATATTTTCGGCCGTCTCTTTCACCATAAATAATCTTAGCAACCGCGGTGTTAAAGGCAAGTAGTGCATTGAATCGGTCGGTCTTCTTGCACCGGTAGACCTTCATGTACTAGTTGTCTTATAGAGATCAGCACCACAAAATCTGCACATATCTGCGTCTTTGTCGTCTTTATAGTACAGCATACACCCATTGCAACAAGAATCAATTTTCTCGTATCCCATCCAGAGCGATCTCACCATCCTCTTAGACCGATAGAAGTCTTTAGGTAACTTAGCATCCGCCGACAAGATCTCTATAATCAACTCTAACACTCGGTTGTAGCATTCTTGCGACATGTTAAAATCTGACTTAATGCACAACAGTCTTGTAACCACCTCCAACGGTGAATGATCCTCATAACCAGGATACAATGGAGTCCTTGTATTCTCCAATAACTCCATGAACTTTGCAGCATCGACATTCGGTGCCTCCTCAGCTGCATCATGAACGAAACTAGGCCCCGCAGCGTCGAAAACCATGTTCACGCACCCGTCGTCGTATGCATGATTATCTGAAACAAAATTAGGTCCCGCATGCATATACGGCTCAACATAAGGCTCCGACTCTGATGCTAAAGACACAAGTTCTCCGTGTGCGGTCCACTGATAGTAATTAGGCATGAAACACCTCGAGTACAAATGATATTTCACTTCCACTTTTGGATAATATTTTACGTTATGATATTTTACACACGGACACTTAATTTTGGTGCCGTCCATGTACTGAGGGAACGCCTTAGCAAACTGCAAGAACTGCTCTGCTCCCGCTATGTATTCATCCCGTACACCATACATATCATCAGGATGACGATTATACATCCATGAACGATTCCGCAAGTAGTAATTCATATCCATTTGGAAATAATTCTGCAAAGATGGACACACATGTTTAGCGCAATAACTAGTCAAACTGGGTGAAGTTGAGTTGACTAAGTCAATATCTTGGACAAACTAGTCAAACTGGATGAAGTTGACTAAGTCTAGGCAATTATCCTTCACTAGACATAGACATGGAACAAACACCGATATTTGTAGTGTCCGAACTTCCTAGTGTATATTATAGTAGAGAGATATGGTAATCGTGTGTAGGGGTGCAACTCGGGCGGATTGGGTCGGGCTTGAGGTCAATCCGAGCCCAACCAGATGAATCATAAGCCTAATCTGAGCCCAAGCCCGGCCCGACCTCGGGTTCAACATATGAAGCCCAAGACCAAGCCCGGAGGATCGGGTTGAACTCGGGTTAGGTCGGGCCCATCGGGTAATGTTAACCAACTGTTGACTTTCAGTCAACTGGTCAACTCTGGTTTGGTTTCGGGTCAATTCTAGTCACTTTTAGGCTAAGTTTAACTTTCGGTTGACTTTCGTTGACTTTTGGTCAAAACGGTCAACCGAGGTCAAAACTAGTCTAAGAGCACTAATCCTAACCATTACCAACCAAGACAATCAATTTCTAACCATATCCTAACACCTTAGACTCATATCTTAGCTTCTAGGCAATTACCTTAACTTACCCTATTACCTTACCCTTTCATAGCTAGGGTAAATCCTAATTATCTTGTGATACCATCTTGGTATCACAAGATACCTCAACCTGTCACGCTCACTATAGCCCACATCTAACTCTAATACAAAACCTCTAATATAAAATCTTACTAACATATCTTCCACAATTTCCTTACTAACACAAACCACATCTTATTACCAAACCTTTCCTTAACTTATTATCTAACCACTAACATACCCTTCTAACTAAACGCTCAACTCACTAACTCACTAACAACACACACAACATGAAGGGGGTTAAATGACTGTTTTTGATGAAAAGGATGAATGGATGAATGAATGGTGAATGGGTGAATGGATGAATGAATGGTGAATGGGTGAATGAATGAATGAATGGTGAATGGGTGAATGAATAAATGAATGGTGAATGGGTGAATGAATAAATGAATGGACTGCTATATGTGAAGGATGAATGGATGGATGAATGAATGGATATGGATGAACGGTGAATGGGTGAATGAATGAATGGTGAATGGATGAATGAATAAATGAATGGTGAATGAGTGAATGAATAAATGAATGGACTGCTATGTGTTTAGTCATCGTTTAAGTATTTGAGTTAATTAAATAATTAACTCTCTCATATCCTCATTTCTTTTATGTTTAGTCATCAAACAAATGGAAGGAGATAAGAACTAGGATAAAAAAAAAATGCATATGTAAAATATATATATGTACGTACTACATGCATATGCAGTTTTTCAATTTTCTCTCTTTTACTATACAAACATACCCCTATATAAAGAGAGCACCAGCTCTTATAGAGGGTGAGTAGAAACTCTTTCTATCAGCCAGTCCATTCTTTCAACACTCCAGTGGTTATTCCGAAAAGGAGCTGATACAAATAGAATTCCATAAGTTCTATTGACTGTACAACGAGCGTTCACTGAGAACAAATCGACTAGGAGAATGTCGAATCTTACTTTGAGCAATGATGGTTCTGACCAACCCAACATAATCTTGGACTAATCTTTTTTAGCAAGCTTTATAGCAGTTTTCACTGCTTACAATTATTTAGCTTTTTTTTTCTGCTTCAACCTATACAGGGCTGGCCTTGGAGTAAGCCGGACAAGCCATCGGACTTGGACATGAACCCGACACATGAACCCGAGCCCAACCCGATTGTTGATCGGGTTCAAATATTTTAACCCAAATCCGAGCACGAACCCGAGTATCTTCAACCCTAACCCAACCCATTAACGGGTTTATCCGATTGGGTTCGGCCCGTGTGTGTGTGTGTGTGTCCGCGTGTGTGTGTGTGTCCGTGTGTGTGTGTGTGTGTGTCCGTGGGAGAGGAGGAGGAGGAGCTCGAGGAGGAGGAGCTCGCCGGGGGGGGGTAGGGGTTGCCGGGGGGGGGGGGGGGAAGGGGTCGCCGGGGAGGAGGGAGTAGCCGGGGGTCGAGGGGGAAAGAATATTCTAAAATTTTCGAGTGAGGGGGAAAAAGGAAACAGTGTGCCCTAAGTAAAAAAGTTAGCGACGTCAAGAGGCGACGTCGCTAAACGTCGTAAACATTTTAATATATGGCGACATATTTAATAATATGTCGCTGAACGTCGCTATTCAGCGACGTAATTTATCTCCTGTCGCTGAAAGTCGCTATTCAGCGACGTTTTGCGATGTCTATAGAAAGGAGTCGCTATATTCGATATTTAGCGACGTTATTTTATTCCGTCGCTAAATTCCGTCGCTAATAGAGCATATTTTAGTAGTGCTGGCAGTCCTCAAACTTCTAGGACTGCCAGAAATTGTGACAGTCCTGATATAAAATTGCTCAACCAATCGATTTCTTCTAGAATTGGGGTCCATAATTTCTTCTATTAATGAAAAAAAATTGATTAATAGATTTGATAGATTTGATAACCCAATTTCTTCTACAACTAGGGTTTCATCCATAAACTAGAGTTTGGAGAAAAAATACGAGAAATTAGAAAAGCGCCAAAAAAAAATGATTTAGAGAAAAAGATATTCTTCTTGTTTTCTTTCTTCTTGTTCTTCTTTCTTCTTTCTTCTTTCTCTTGTGAAGAAGGAGAAGAGAGCAAAAAAAAAAACTTTTATACCTAAGAATGGGATAGCCCTGAGTAAATTTTTCAGTGACAAACTTGTAAATAAATGAAAGTTAAGAATGAGACGACCCTAATCAACTTTTGATATGCCCTTATAAATCTATTCTACTATATAATAGAAAACTTGGTGGTGAAACTTTTGAATTCCTAAAATACCCTTGAGCATTTCATATTATACTAAGTCTATTTGTCATGCATTTAAACAGTTTATGTGAATGATTATTCATGGGACAACCAACCAACATACATTTATGTGAATGATTACTCGTGGGACAACCAACAGACATGTTAGATGGCAAATAATAGGGTGAAAAATTAACCAAAAGAAATGTCAAAAGGGTAAGTTGCCTTGGAACTCCAAATATCACCTTGGTAAACTTGAACTCACTTCCCTCCCTACACATAAATAAATAGTTTATAAAGGAGAGAGGTACAACCAACCATGCTCATCTCTTTCTACACATCCTCAGTCACCGTCCTTCGCTTCCTTTCCTTTCATCTGATCCATTTTACTGTTTCTCTGTCATATTAATTGTTGTTGTAGCCGGGTTTTTTTGTAAATTTTTTTTCCTACCCGATCCCATAATAGGAAATCATGCCAAATAGTTGCTCCGCGGGAAGGGGTCACATAGACCAGGGGAAATATACGATCAACGTGGACAAGGTAAACATAGTAGACGTCAAAAAACATAATTAATTAAAACACACGTACAAAATACGTGCATCGCACGTGCATATACACTAGTAACCTATAATTAGCATAGCATTTTCATAATGGGGCCGGCTATACACACCCCATGACCTGCTAAGGACACCCCACATAACTTAAATTTTATGTTAAAAGACCAATATACCCCCAAGTCTTTCTAAGAACACCCCAAAAAAAAAAAAATTCTGCGACAAGCACGACAAATACTTGTCGAACGGACAATGGTCTGTTCGACAAGTATTGGTCGAACATGTCTTATTCTGTTCGACAAACACTGGTCGAACGTGTCTTCTTGTGTTCGACAAAAACTGGTCGAACATATTATAATCGAACATGCCATCTTCTGTTCGACATATTCTGGTCGAACGTACACACTATAGTTCGACTGTCTCGGGTCGAACATTGTTCTGTGTGTTCGACAAACCAGGGTCGAACCTACCCGTGAATACACCCAAATTTTTTTCTAATTTTTTTTTGTTTTAACAACAATTTATGGTCGACGGAAGGGGGATCGGAAAGCGGGGGGAGGAGGAGGAGGAGGAGGAGGAGGAGGAGGAGGAGGAGGCGGGTCCGGGGGGGTCGGCGGAGGCGGGTCGGGGGAGGAGGCGGCGGCGCGTCGGAGGAGGAGGAGGGTCGGCGGAGGGGGGAAGGGAAGGGGAGGGGGTGTGCTCAGCAGCAAGGGTAGAATAGGAAATTTTTTTTTTTTTTTTTTTTTTTTTTTAAATGGGGTGTCCTTAGCAAGTGTGGGGTGTGTATAGCCGTGCCCTTTCATAATTTATCTGTGCTGCCCTACCCTGGGGGTGCCAATAAATCTTTCCAAGCTTAGCAATAGACCGCTAAAGAAAAGAACGGAGCTGAGATTGAGCAGAGCTCTTGCCTCATCGATGGCGAGCATCTCCGCTGCACTCGCCATCTCCCGCTCCCCTTTCCCAACAACCAGCCGCATCCCTCCGCATCCAACGCCACCACCGCCGCCCCTCTCGAGCTTGGCGAGGCTTCCTATCAAGTGCAGTTCGGGTCCTTCTCCCAAAGCCGACACCGAGCAGGAGGAGGCTACAGAGGGGAAGGCCTCTTCTCTTTTGGGCATTTCGTCATCCGCCTGGCGTGCGGGCCTCGGAGGCCTGGGGTTCCTCGAGACCGGCTACCTCAGCTACTCGAAGCTCACCAATTCGGAGGCCTTCTGCCCCGCCGCCGGTGGCTGCAGCGACATTCTCAACAGCGACTACTCTTACGTCTTCGGTAATCCAACGACAAATTTCTTACTTGATCGTTGTAGAAAGAAACAAAATGCACAATTCTCAACAGTTGTTCATTTGCTGTTGCTGAAAACGTGCAAGTATCTAACCCTCAAACCTTGTCGCAACTCTGCAAAACCACCGAGGTTCTAATCTCCTCTGTCTTACCATTATACTGCTCGTGTCCATCCAGCTGTCATCTCGAAATGCACATTCGGTCTGTTGCAGTGTAATATGTAGTCTCCAATCCTCACCGCAACTCGTATACTAAACGATATGACAACACGGACGTGTCACTTATTTTGGTGTGTCCTAGTGTATTTTGAAGCATCTGGGTTGTGTCCAATGCATGTCCGACACGACACGAATCACAATTTCAGAGCGTCTTTACTTCCTCACTAACGAGATATCTCAATTCTACTTCTGGTTTAAATTTATGGTGGGTTTTGTATCAGTAAAGCTTATCATAAGTTGATGTCATGAGCTTTTCGCTGTTGCCGGAAGCAATAAATGACCAAATTATTGAAAAATAAGGTGGAGGTTTATAAATAGGTAAAAGGTCCTTTTGTAAAAGGAATGCTAATGCAAGACAAGATCTACAGGGGCAATCCATATGGAATTGTGCTATGATTTCACCAACTGAGATTAGCATAACTTCAATTGTAAAGGAAAGACCCATAAAAATCTACTTCAATTGTGCTATGAGTATATCGGCGGTATGCCGCTAGCTCTAATACCGGCAGCATATCTTGTTTTTTCGTGTATGATTCATATGTTTTTTCCAATCCAATCTCGACCACAGTTCTATTTATCAATCCTAACAACACTACTTGAGTTATCTACGTGTATGTGGATGAGTGTAAGGTGTTCAATAGATTAAGGGCATAATATGTATATTCTGTCCTAATTTTAGGGTTTGACAATATATGAGAATCCATTTCTTAAATTGACGATGTAGAATAAAAATCTATCATTATGGTGTCATAGATGCTACAATAACTTAATTGAAATCACCAAAACCATTCCTCAAAGAATTCGATGGACACAAAATCACGAGAAAACTATTTAAGGACAAGCCTCCTTCATGGGCAAGATTGTACTTGCCTTGGGTGCTCGATCCTAGGGTTTGGGAGCAATCTTCAAGTCCACCTCCTTGCTGGCCTTCGTAGGCACAAGCACAATTCATCCGTCTTCTATGGTTTCTCCAAAGAGGCAAGGAAATAAAAAGAAAAACACTAATATATATATATATATATATATATATATATATATATATATATATATATATATATATATTGGAACTAGGTAAATTGTTTTTGGAATCGCTCCCACTGGGATTCGAACTCCTGACCACTCGGGCCACATGCATCTCTCTTAACCACTAGGCTGGAGGTCATCTGCAAATAATATATATATATATATATATATATATATATATATATATATATATATATATATATATATATTTGGAAAAGGGTAAATTTTATTCCAAACTCAAGACATAATCATACAATCATACAATCAGAGTGGTCTCCCACTCATCAGGTTTCCATAGCTTTTACATCAAAATCAATATTATGAGGGATGCCTATAGGAGGGGTGGAAAGCCCCTCGAAGATGCGACGATTCCTCTCCCTCTATACATGCCAGACAACAGCAGCCAGCCGAACTCTAGCGGTCTTGAACCAGACCTGACCTCTCCCTTTGCGATCCCGAATCTCATTGATGATATCTCCGATCTCCCGGCCAGTTTCACATCCGCCCAGCACCTGACATTGTTCATTCCAGATGTACCAGGACACCCCACACTCAAAGAATAAGTGTCGCATAGATTCATCTTCCAAGTCACATAGTGCACACTTCGGGTTGGGCACCTGGATCCCAAATGAGATGAATCTGTCCCTCGTCAGAAGGCGACCCAGAAGTAAACGGTAGACGCACAGCTGCATCTTCCTGGCCAGTCCCTTGCACCATATGAATTCATAGTCTGCACTAGTAGGGAAAGAACTACGTACAAGGCTGTAGTAGCTTTGGAACCTGAACACTCCAGAACCCCCAGTATCGTCCGACGGATCCTAGATCCAGCGATCAGCTGGCTGAGACGGATCAATCACAACTATGCGAATAACCTCTCCAAGTTCCTCAGTATGGCGGTAGATCTCCGGACTCCAAACTCCATTCCTGATAATATGCTGACATGTCAACCCCTACCAGCCTCCCTGTGCGACCTGTCACCCAGCATCTCAACCAGAGAATGATGCTCTAGCCATGGGTCTAGCCAGAGGTCAGTATCAGCTCCATCAGTCATGGTCCTCCTGATGGAAGATTTGAGAACAACTCTGTGTCTCAGGATATGCTTGAAAGTAACATAGTGGTTGTTGTCGATGGAGCAGGTCCAGAAGTTGCCTTGTTTCACATATCTACTGTACATCCAGTCAGCCCATAATGACCTCCCTTGAATGAACCTCCATGCCGGCTTCAGAGTCGATGCCTCCCTGATCGCCAACAAGGGTCTAAGACCCACCCCTCCCTCCTTCCTCGGCCGACAGAGCTGCTCCCAAGAGATCGCATGCATACCCCCCCTCCAGATGAAATCGGCACAAATACTCTCCACTTTCCGGATAGTAGCTACATGAATCAGAATAGATTGGAGCCAAAACTGTGCCAGAGTCGTGATGACCGATCTAACCAACTCAATATATCCCCCAAATAATAATCCAGTAGCTTGCCATCCTTCAACTCTCCTCTGAGCATACTCCACCAGACTTTAACAATCCAGGTCTCGAGCATAATTAACTGTCAGAGGAACTCCTAGATATTTCTCCGGGAGATTGCTCTTTTCCACACCCAGAACTTCAGTGCGTTCCTCCTTCAGGGAGCAAAGAGAACTGAAGTAGACCTGACTCTTCTCACGGTTCATTTGAAGCCCAGTAAGGGTTTTCAGATCTCCCATAATCTCCGAGAGCATATGCATGCCTTCCATAGAGGGCTGGAGGAAGACCAGGAGGTCGTCAGCATATATGAGATGAGTAACCGGTGGCTCGATCCTCCTGAATAACGGAACTAGCCTCCTCCTGTGAATCGCCATATCCATCAAGCAAGTGAAGTACTCCATGACAAGTGTGAAAAGGTAAGGTGACAATGGATCGTCTTGCCGGAGTCCTCGATTGTTGCGGAAGAACCCATACAGAGTGCCCTGGATGAGTACAGAGAAGGTAGGGGACGTGATGCACTCCCGAATCCTCGCAACCCACCGATCGTCGAATCCCATGGCAAGCATCAAGTGGCACAGGAACTCCCTGTTGACCATGTCATAGGCCTTCCTCAAGTCCAGCTTCACATACGCTTTCTCCCCTCCTGGTTTGTTGAAATCCCTCACCATCTCATGAGCTAGAAGACTGTGCTCAGCAATCGATCTCCCCTTTATGAAAGCCGCCTGGTTCGGAGAGACTAATTCCTGCATAATCTCCTCCATACGCCGGCACATAAGGTGCATAATTATTTTGTAAAGATAATTACAGCACGCGATAGGCCTAAAGTCCGCCAGCGACTTCGCACCTTCTTTCTTCGGCACAAGAGTCAAGAAGGTATGATTCAGCTCCTTCAGCAGCTTTCCCTTAGTGAAGAACTCCTGGACCGCCTCGAGTACTGGAAACTTTAGAATATTCCAGTGACGTTTGTAAAATCTACTGCTAAATCCATCCGGCCCCGGGGCCTTGTTGGGATCCGTCTTTATGATGATAGCCTCCACCTCCTCCATCGAGACTGGCGCAAGTAGTTGGCTATTCCCGTAAGGCGTCACCAGCTTCTTTGTGATGATATCCGGAAACACAGATAGATAGTCAGTCTGAAAGTATAACTCTGAGTAGTACCTGACAGCCTCGCCTTGTATCTTCGACGACTCCTCCATCAGTTTGCCCTCTCCATCAAGCAGCTGAGAAAGGCTGTTCCTATGCTGTCTGGTCCGTATAACATCATAGAAGAACTTGGAGCATCTATCGCCTTCCTTGAGCCAGGAGCATTTAGCGCGCTGGGCCGCACTAATATCCATATGCAGGCGAAGAATGTTGACTTTCCCAATCAGCTCCTTCTCTCTAGTCGCTGAGGTCCCATTCAGCATATCGGTCTGCATAGAATTTTGGATGACCCTGAGCTCCGCCTCCTTTTCATCCAGAGAAGGCTTGGACAATCTCTTTATCCAACTTCGGATAGCCTTTTTAGTGTGCTTGAGGATATGCACCATTCGGTACTGAGTCGTACCCTCCTGTCGGCTAAGAAGACCCTCCTTAACAGCCTCCAGGTAACCACCTGATAGAAACCAGCTGTTATTGTACCTAAACGGGTGCGACTTCCAAGTAGGCCGCTCTGTGAAGCCGACCCTGATAGGAGAGTGATCGCTCGTCCCAGCGGCCAGCCCCTCAGCCAAAGAATTAGGGAAGCGGCGAAACCACTCCCCGTTGCCCAAAGCTCTGTCCAGCCGACAAGCAACTCTGTTCTGGACAACTTTGTTATGCCAAGTCCAGATGTGCCCAGAACGCGCCAAACCCTGAAGCCCCGCCTGAAGAAGACACCTCTGGAAGTTATATAAAATCTGATCTGGAACAGGTCTGCCATCCACCTTCTCCCCTCTGTGAAGAAGGGCGTTGAAGTCGCCCATCAAGAGAAGCGAAAGATGCAAGGAGTCAGCAGAGGCAGCCACTCTGGATATGTCCCTCCACAGGGCCTTCCGACGCCGCCTGTCGTTGTGGCCGTACACCGCTCCCATCAAGAACCAAAAATCACCTTTATTAGTAAAAGAGATGGCTATCAGCTGCTCCAACATCAGGACCAAATTTCCTACGCTAGATTGTGGAGTTGGACCCAATGAGTGGGGGTCCGTCGGGCAAGAGTTTTCTCTCCTTTAATCTTGGTCTCCAGCAATACAGAGATGTCACACTTCTCTCTGCGTAAGACCCCACGAATCTCCCTCCATCTCCCTAAGGAGCAAGCACCCCTCACGTTTCAGGTGATAACCTCAATTAATTATTAAGATGGTGGCTCCCCTGAACTTCGTCTGGATCGGTACTCGGGGATGGTACCACGTCCGTCGCTGCCATGTCCTCCTCCACCCCAGGAGTAGAGTGCTGGTTTGGTGCCTGTGAGAGCATCAAAGTCCAAGATGGATTGTCCACACATAACGCCTCACTATGAACTGGAGTGTCCCTTGGGGGCCCGTCACGCATAGGGCCAGCACGTCTCTTCCTGCTGTAAAATCTCTCCTCGGATGAACCTACATCTCCTCGATGCTCTCGCGCCGACGCCGACATGCCTCTGGTAACCATGCTCCTCTGTGCCGAGAAGGTGATCATAGCCCCGCTAGTGTGTACCGGCTGAGGTAAGATAGCCAAACTTAGGCCATGAGCCTCCTCCATCGACCTGTCCCCCTCCTGTATGATATCCTCATCTATCTCGTCCCCGATGACAGTCTCCATCGCTCGTGAAGGTCCAGGCTCCTCAGTAGGCTCCGCCGACTTTGGGCCTTCTGTTGGGCAAGTACTGTCCAGGTGTCCAAAGCAAGCATAGTGTGAGCAGGTTGGTGGAACCCATTCATACTCCACTTTCTGGGTTAGAACCTCGCCAGAAGGAACTTCATATTCCAATATACTCGGTAGCTCCCCACCAGCCCTGATCTCAACGAAAATTCGAGCATACATCAACCTCGATCGAAATGCTGTAGCATCATCCGCCTTAATCGGTTTGCCCACTAAGTTGGCGAGCCTCATCAGCAATGGAATGCTCCAATACCGGACTGGGAACTCCGAGAAGCATATCCAAACAAGGATAGCATAGAGAACTTCCTTCTCACATCGCAGATCCGGTGTCCATTCTTTCAGAATGATCAGCCTGCCATCAAACGTCCACGGCCCTCCTTGGAGGATCCTGGTGACATCGTCCGCTAGCCCAAACTCCATGGAAGTAAAGTTTTTGGGACCCACAAGCTTGCATATGTCAGCCCATGACTTTCCTACAGGGCGGGGAGCCGTCCTCTGAGACCGAGGGGCGACAACAGGAGTTCGTGGCCCTGTTCCCTGACCTCCCAAGTCAACCACTTTTTCTTTCCCTTTATCAGCCGCAGTCACCTTGGGGTGCCACCCAACCGATCTCCCAGCAGTACTATTCCTCGTCCGGACAGGGGCCACAGGGCCATGAGACGTCTTTCGCAACCCCGAACCCCCACCCGCTCTCCTTTCAGAAGTGTAGCGCGTCTTTTGGTGACTCTGCACGCCACCCTCCTTGCCCCCAGTCTTCCCACCATGACGTCTCGTAACCATCGTCCATCAACCGCCCTCCATCGTTCCATCCGGAGATCCAGAAACGAATCCAGGTTGGAAATCCGGAGGTCCTATCAGATCTGGAATCCACCGATCCATCCCGATCCGTGACATGCCCGCCCTTATGCTGCTACCAGCGCCCGCACGGCCACCATCCCCCGCGCCGGCGTTGCTGCCGTTGCCGCCGGCCCAACGCAGGCGCTGCCGCCGCCGCCGCCGCCAGAGCAGCCGCTGCTGCCATGCCCTGCGCCGCCACCATCAGATCCCGTGCCACTAGCTCCGACTCCGACCTCCACAGGGCCGCCCGTGGCCGGCCCGCCCCCGGCTTGACCGTCGTCGGGCGGCCCTCCCCTGCCGTCGTGCCGGGGTCCCACGGAGGGTTCGAATCGCAATCGCCCGCTCCTGTCATCATTTTTTATTAAAATTATATATATATATATATATATATATATATATATATATATATATATATATATATATATATATTTGGAATAAGGTAAATTTTATTCCTCGCATACAGCGGTAAAGGTATTACAATACACTAAATCACAACTTCTCATGTCCCAAATTTAATGTTTATTGGGCCATTACTGATACATCGAATTTTATGTTATGTAGAATTCCAATAGGAGGGGTAGTCCGGCCTTCGAAAATACGCCTGTTCCGCTCCCGTCAGATATGCCAAACTGAAGCTGCGAGACGAACTCTGGTTCTTCTGGCCCACCCCAGATCCCTGCCTCTGTGGTCTCGGATCCAGCTAAGGATACTCCTGATATCTCTATCCATACCAACTCCCCCTCTCAACTGCACGCATTGCTCAGCCCAAATGTGCCAGAATATCGGACATTCAAAGAAGAGATGCCCCATAGATTCGTCCACCCCACTACATAACACACACTTGGCATCTGGGATCTGCATCCCAAACCTGAGAAGTCTGTCTCTCGTCATCAATCTGCCCCGCAGAAGTCTGTAGGCATACAGTTGCATCTTTCGTGCAATCCCCTTATCCCAGATGAAATCCACCTCCTCAGCCCGGTCATGGTGAGTCCGTACCAAGTCATAGCAGCTACTAAAGCAGAATACTCCTGACCCTCCACCCGAACCTGGGCCGGCCCAACTCCAGGAGTCCTCGTGCTGGCTATCGTCAATAGTAATCTGGCGAATCTCCTCGGCTAGCTGAGCAGTGTAAGGATATCCTTCTGGCCTCCATACCCCATCTCTGATGATCCGGCTGCATGTGAGCCCCCTGTCCGCCTCTCTGTCCAGCTGACCTCCCAAAATCTCCAGCAGGGATCTGGAACCTAACCAAGGATCAAGCCAGAGATCAGTGGTCTTCCCATCCTTCATGGTCCTGCAGATAGCGGTCTGGAGCACTGGCATACTCCTCAGAATGGCCTTAAAAGTGACCGAGAAATTATTGTTTATCTTGCAGGCCCAGAAGTTCGTCCGTCTAAGATATCTGTTCGCCATCCACTCCGCCCACAGTGACCCCCCCTTGATGAATCTCTAGGTCATCTTCACACCAGCTGCCTTCCTAACCGCACGTAGAGGACGTAGCCCCACTCCACCTTCCTCCCATGGACGACATAGCTGATCCCAAGCGATCGCATGAATCCCTCCTCTCCAAATGAAGTCAGCACAGATGGACTCCACTTTTCGAATAGTGGCCGTCGGGATCTGGATAGACTGGAGCCAGAACATCGTGATGCCAGCAATAACCGATCTCACCAACTCAATCCGTCCGCCAAATGATAGACCCGCAGCCTGCCAACCTTCCACTCTCCTCTGAGCAAAATCCACCAAGCTTTGACAATCCTGCTCTCTGGCGTAGTTGACCGTCAACGGGACCCCCAAGTATTTCACTGGGAACTCGCCTTTCTCCACTCCCAGAGCGAAAGCTCTCTCCTCCTTAAGCGTGCACCGGGAGCTGAAGTAGACTCTGCTCTTCTCCCTATTTAACTCCAGTCCAGATAACCTCCTGAACTCCTCCATGATGTTTGAGAGCGCACTCATGCCCCGCATGGAAGGCTGGAGTAACACCAATAAGTCATCAGCATAAATCAGATGTGATACCACCGGTCTCACTAACCTGAAAAGGGGGACGATCCTCTTGCTATGCACCGTCATGTCAATCATGCATGTGAAATACTCCATCACCAAGGTAAACAAGTACGGTGAGAGAGGGTCACCCTGCCTCAACCCCCTGTTGCTCTTGAAGTAGCCACGAGGAGTGCCCTGGATGAGGACTGAGAAAGTAGGGGAGCAAAATGCACTCCCTCACCCTCGCAACCCACCTCTCGTCGAACCCCATAGCGAGCATCAAGTGACATAGGAAGTCCCGGTTGACCGTATCATAGGCTTTCCGCAGGTCTAGCTTCACACAAGCCTTCATCCCCCCAGGTTTGCTGAACTCTCGCACCATCTCATGTGCAAGTAGACTGTGCTCCGCTATCGATCGGCCCTTGATGAAAGCTGCCTGATTCTGGGACACCAAACCCTGCATAATCTCCTCCATGCGCCTGCACATAAGATGAGTAATGATCTTATATAGAAAGTTACAGCAAGCAATGGGTCTAAAGTCTGCTAGAGATGTCGCGCCCTCCTTCTTAGGAACCAGCGTCAGGAAAGTGTGGTTCATCTCCTTCAGCAACCTGCCCTCCGCGAAGAACTCCTGAACCGCCTCCAGGACAGGGAATTTAAGCACACCCCAGTGTCGCTTAAAGAACCCTGAAGAGAAGCCATCAGGCCCCGGTGCTTTGTTAGGATTTGCCTTCATCACAATGTCTTCCACCTCCTCCAATCTCACAGGGGCCAGTAGCATGCTATTACCATGGTGCGTCACCAGCTTCTTCGTAACAAGGGCTGGGAACGTACTAGTGTAATCCGTCTGCTGATATAAGTCAGAATAGAATCTGACAGCCTCCTCCTGAATCTCCACCGGGTCCCCTACCAGACGTCCCTCGCCATTCAGAAGCATGGGAATGCTGTTTCGGTGCTGACGGATGCGGATCACATCATAGAAGAATTTGGTGCAGCGGTCTCCGTCTTTGAGCCAGGTGCATTTTGCTCGCTGAGCCGCACTAATCTCCTCATGCAGTCTCATAATGCTAACCTCCTCAATCAGGGTCTTCTCCCTAGTCGCCAACTCCCCGCTCAGAATGTCAGCTTGAAGAGCTACCTGAATATTCCGAAGCTCGGCTTCCTTTTCCGTCAGAGAAGACCGCGGTCGCATCTTCACCCAACCTCTGAGCGCTCTCTTGATCTGTTTGAGTTTATGAACCATGCAGAACTGAGCCGTGCCCTCCCGAAAGTGCTGCATCTCCCCCGTAACTACCTCCTCATATCCAGCTGACAGGTACCAGCTATTGTTGTACCGAAACGGCCTCGACCGCATAGTAGGTCTCTCACAGAGGCCAACCCGGATAGGGAAGTGGTCACTAGTCCCCGTCGTAAGTCCTTCCGCCACCGAATTAGGGAAGCACCGGAACCATTCACTATTGTCCAAGGCCCGATCCAGCTGACATGCAATCCGATTATGTGTTGCCTTGTTGTGCCAGGTCCAAATATGACCCGCTCTCTCCAGCCCCCTAATCCCAGACATAAGCAGACACCTCTGGAAGTCATATAAGATCGAGTCCGGAACAGGGCGACCTCCCACCTTCTCTTGGCGAAGTAGCATAGCATTAAAGTCCCCCATGATAAGCAGAGGAAGATGCATGTTGTCCGCCAAATGACCCAGGTGCACAATGTCCTCCCGCAAGGACTCGCGTAGTCTCCGATCATTGTGCCCGTATACGGCACCCAGGATGAAGCGGAACCCACCTTTGTTCTCAAAAGAAATGCCAATAAGTTGTTCCGACTTCTGGATCTGTACCCCCCAGCTATCTCGGTTCCACCTAACCCAGATCCTTGCCATTTCGCAAAGATCTAAGTTGTGAATGTGGTCCCAGTTTGCCGGAGTCCGTCGCGAAAGCATCGCGGTCCCTCTGATCTTCGTCTCCAGCAAAATAGCTATGTCATACGCCTCTCTCCTCAGAACTCCTCCAATCTCTCTCCAGCGACCGATGGAACACTCCCCCTAATGTTCCAGACTAGGACCGACATTAATTAAGAAATGAGGGGTCCCCCTAAAACTCGTCTGGATCGACACTCGAGGGAAGTGTCTCATTCATCTGGTCAATGTCTGCGTCCACCATGGAGGAAGGAGCAAGGTGTTCCTGAATCCTACTAATGGTAAGGGCCCAGTCAGGATTGGCCTCCATCTGGTCATCTAGATCCCCCGCTTGGGGGACATCCTCCCGCGTGGCCGGAGCATGTCTCTTCCTGCTGCTGTATACCATGATCGCCGGAGGGTCGTCCATCACCTTCTGACTGTTGCCATCCATGCTCATACCTCTGGTCACCATGGTCCTCTGTGGCTTGAAAGGAACCAACGTGCCCTGTGTACTCTCCTGTCTCTGCGGGGGTCCTGTCTCCAGCCGCATGTCAACCTCCATCACCGTGTCCTCCTCCATATGTCTGTATGTCGACGTCTCCCCAGGTAGGTGGTTGGGGGCCTCCTCCATCTCGGATACCTCCGTCTGAGCCGCCGATGGCCTAACGGCCTCCTTCCCCTTATACTTGCACGCACTAGTAGCGTGCCCAAAGCACTCACAGTAGGAGCACATAGGGGAACCCAGTCATACTCTACCGACTGAGCCAGAATCTCTCCGGACGGAACCTGATACTCCAGCATACTCGGCAATTCCGAGCCCGCCTTGATCTCCACAAAGACTCTGGCATACATCAGCCTGGTGCGGAAAGCAGTAGCCTCATCCGCCTTGATCGGTTTTTCCACTAGCCTGGCGAGCCTCATGAGAAGCGGGATGCTCCAATACTTTACTGGGAACTCAGGAAATCGGATCCATACTGGAATAGCATTCAGCACCTTCTTCTCATATCTCAGTTCCAACGTCCACTCTTTCAATATGATGAGCCTCCCATCAAATGACCAGGGCCCTCCCTGCAAAATCCTGGTCACATCATCCGCTAGTCCGAATTTAACATAGTAGAACCCATTCACCCGGGAGAAGAATTCCATACTGCCTTTGGGTCTCCAGACTCTCTTCGCATATCCTCGGATTTGGCCATAAAACGGCTTGTTTCCTAACACATACATCACCAATGTGTTCTTCCAAAAATCAGTAACCTCCGCTATTTCCTCTGCCGGGAAGTGCGCCCGTAGCCCTCCTCCGACCGTCATCGGTGGAACAAATTCCATCGATAACGGGCTCTTCGTCTCCATAGGTGTACATACCTCCTTCCATGACCGAGGCCTCTGCCCCTCTGTGTGAGTCCTGGTAGGAGGGCTCGCAGGCCCCGGGCCATGTCTACCGGCATCAACAACAATGCCCTTTGCCTTCTCCGCCACCGTCGCCTTAGGCCGCCATTCCGACACTGTGCGCACCGTACCTCCCTCTCTGCGACGGGTATCCACTGTACCTATAGAAGGGCGATGCCCATAATTCCCAGGTCCCGTCCGACCCTGGACTTGAGTCTGAGCCCCTCGTCGTCCTCCTGCCCTTCGTCTCACCACCGTTTGCCAGCCTGCATCTCCAGTCCTGTCTACCCCCGACTCAGATCCCGACCCGAATTCGAATACCTGGGCCGTAGACCCCGCCCCTCCCCCGCCTGGGGGGTCCTACCTCCCGAACCTGACCCCCCTCCTGCAGGAGTCACGCCCCCGGCGCCCGACTCGTCCGACCCTGATCTACCTTGGGGGGGGGGGCCCTCCTCCCGCGCCTGCCCCCCCCCCCCCCCCCCCCCCCCCCCGCCTGGAGGAGCGGCGCCAGACGCGCCCGGCCCTGATCCGCCTGACCCCGGTCCGCCCGGCCCCGGTCCGCCCGGCCCCGATCCGCCTGACCCCGATCCGCCTGACCCCGGCCCCGATCCGCCTAGCCCCGAACCGCCTGGCCCCGATTCGCCTGACCCCGACCCGCCTTACCTTGATCCGCCGCCGCCGCCGGTCAGGAGGGGCCGCCCGCCCCCCTTCCCTCCGGTCCGCCTCACCCCCCCTCCCCCCCGCGAGTGGATCTGGGGGGCGAGGGGGAGGAGTGGTAGCCGCCAGAAGAGAAACCCTAGCAGAGCTCTTCATCTTTTTCATATATATATATATATATATATATATATATATATATATATATGGAAAAAGGGTAGAATGGCTCTTCCTCTCCAGAGCTCCCTCCCCTCCCTTCACTACGACCATGGCGCTTCCCCCCCGGCCTGCGCCGGCTAACCCCTCCCCCCTCCCCTGCCGTCCCCCTCTCCTCTCCCCCCCAATGCCTCCTCACCTCCTCCCCTCTTCGCCCGAGCCGCCCTCATCGGACTTCCTCGGCGTTCGGGAGACTCAGGCTCTCCCCCATCCCGCGTCTCTCTCCTACTCCTGTCTCCCCCCTTCCCTGTCCCGCCGTCGCCGGAAGAGCAAGCCCCAACTTGCGACCCGGCGCCCCCTACCTTGGTATCCGTCGACGGCCTCCTCGCTCCTCCCTCCCCTCTATCCTCGGCTCTCCCCCTCCCCGGCACCTTCCTGCCTGGACGACAGACCTTCTCTCCTCCGCCGCGCGCTCCCCCCCTGCCCCCCTCGCTCCTCGCCGCAGGACACTCTCCCCCATCGCCACCCTCCCGGCTCTCGTGCCTCCTTCCTCGGCTTCGAGCAGCCTCCCCTCGGCAGCGATGGACCCAGCGTCCTTAGCGGCGGAGCCCCTCGGACAAGCCGCTCCAGATGGAGGCGGCAGCGAGTTGGCCCCTGTCCGGGCCGCTCCCACCGGCCAGCTGACTCCCACCTACTTCTCTGCTGACCCGGTTGCGAGCACAGCTCCTCCCAATTCCTCCCGCACCTCCCTCACCTGGTCGCGAGCTCAGCTCGACCTTGTCGGCCGGCCCCTCCCCCAGCTTGCGGAGAAGCTGCGGTGGGCCCCCCTCCCCGCTCCTCCCTGAGCCGCCCTCGCCAACCCGTTCTTCCCCTGGACTCGCTCCACCGCTCCGGTGGCCACCCCTCGGTGCCGAATGGCCATTTCCGGCCCACCTTCCCTTGCTCGGCGGTCTACCCCGGCTACCGGGCGGCCGTTCCACGGCTAGCACAGGGCATGCCTCGGCTCTCCCCCCGGTGGGGTGCGCGGAGCCGAGCGTCACGTCCCCCCACGCATTGCTTCCTGTGCCCACCTGCTCCCTCGGGAGCACCAACCCTTGTTTGGCGTGCTTTGACCCATCCCTATCCGGGTCCTCGGGTTCCCCGCCTTTCGCGAGCTCCACTCCCCTGCTTTTTACGCAGTTGGAGACCGCCCATGCTCCCCTTTACGCGAGTCCCCCTCCCCACCCTTTTACGCTGAACACGAGCTCCCCTCCCCCCCCCCTTTTACGCTGAAGGGCCTGGACTCTGCCCTTTACGCTGGGCTCCCCTTGGCGCGTATTGGGCCTGCGGCCCCCCCCCCCCCCCCCCCCATTCGCGTTCACCTCGGCCCCGGGCCCCCCCCCCCCCCCCCCCCCTTCGTGCTCCCCGCGTACTTCCGTTAGGGCCCCCCTTTTCGGGTCAAGCCCAGGTTCCCCAGGCCGTCGCCTGCGCGGACTCCCCTCACCCACAGGCCGCCGCCTGCTCGGGCCCCACTTCGTCGCAAGCCTCGTTTCCCCAGGCGATTGCCTGTGCGGACATTCCCACCTTTCTTGCGCCCTCCAGTGAGGCTACTCCACCCACCCCTGCGCTCCACCTACCCCCAGGCCCTTGCCGTGCCCCCCTCCGCTGTGGCGTCCGCATTTCCCATCGCCTCCCTTCCCTACCCCTCCCCCGCGGCTTCGAGGCCCCTACCCTCCGCGACCACATCCGACGTCCCACCTCTCCCGGACAGTTCTACTGTCCCCATTCCTTGGGCTTCCTACGCTGAGGCTGTTCGTCCTGATCGGGGTAGGCGACCACCTTCGCCGTCGGCGGAGATTCTGCTCCCCGACGTTGATATCCCGCCCCCCGCCGTCGGTGATCCCATTCGGGTCCCCTTCGCCGTGACGGAGACCTCCGCCCTGTCCACCTCCTTCTCCAAGTCGTTTGTGCTCAAATTCGGCTCCGGCTGCCCAAAGATTTCCGCTGCCTCGGATACTATTGCCAAGTGGGGTCTCTCCGCGGCCTACCGGGTCGCACCGCTAGACCCCAAACACATGCTATTACACCTCTCTTCCGATTCTGACTTCGCCGTTGTCCGAGCCAAGGGAATGGTCAAAATGGGCATACAGATCGCCAAGGTTGTCAGATGGTCCCCCAATTTCAACCCGAAAATCGACTCTACTATGATTTCCACATGGATCACCCTGCCTAACCTCCCCCGGTCTGCTTCCCCGCAGCTGCTCTCAAACGAATTGCCAGCTCCTTTGGAACTCTGGTCGCCATCGCCGAAGAAACCCGCAACCTCTCCAAGTGCAATTACGCGAAGATTTGTGTCGAACTGGACCTCGCGAACGACCCCCCCAAATTATAGAGATCGAGCTCGGAGATCAAACACACAGCCAACCGCTGATCTACGACAACAATATAATCTTCTGCAAACACTGTCAGATGAGCGGCCACCTATTGCAGCACTGCTTCCGCGCTCACCCCGAACTAAAGAAGCCTACCACGCGCCCCACTCGCGCGCCGTCAGACCAAAGACACCCTGCAACCTCCGCCATCACCATCCACAACTCAAATCCAGATATCCCAACCCAGACCGACGGTCAGACAATCCCACACCCTCATTCAACCGCCACGACTACCTCCGCTATCGTCCCTTTCACTCTCTCCACCCTCCCCCTTCACAATCCCTTTGATCTCCTATCTGGCACCACGTCCGAAGAAGACATCAATGACTCCAGTGAACCCCCCTTCAACATCCCCGAACATCAAGATTGTCCCAAGATCAGCGCCCTCACTCATCCCCCTAGCGCTGACATAGCCCCCATCACCCAACTCCCCAACCCAACTGACCCCACCACACCACACCCCCACAAGATTCACCACTCCATCCAACCACCCGTCGAACACCCCCAACAACCTGGAAAGGTCTCGTTGGCGAGCAGCTCCGAGCAGGTCGAGGCACCCCGGTCCCCCGCCGCCGCCCTCTCGGCAGAGCCGGTTCCCATTACATCTCTTCCCCCTCTTCTTTTGGACGCTCAAACCAAGTTTAGCCACGCCTTAACCGGCAGATTTTGGCAAGCCAAGTAAGCAGGTTTCCTGGACCGCGGCAATCCCTTATGCGCCCTAGAAGATCTTGACAACAAGCCCGCCGCCGACTCTACTGACGTCGAGGGAAGCGGCGACCCCGGAAAGTCCAACATAGAGACCAGAAGCAAAGGACTCGCCGGCACTCTCTCTAAAAAACCCTCCTCCAAGAAGAACAAAAACAATCCTAAGCAGTCGTCGGCAAGGACCACAAGATCCGCCTCGAAGCACAGCCACCCCCATCCCATCCCCTCACCAGATGCCTAACATCATCTCCTGGAATGTGAGGGGTCTCGGCAACAAACCGACGATGAACAGAATCCTCAGTCTCAAGAAGACTCACCGCATAGACCTCTTAATCATAATAGAACCAAAAATCCCTCAAAAAAATAAATAAAAGCCACTCAACTCAAGCTTGGCTTCACGCATGCCATCACCGGTGGCAACGACATCTGGATATTACTTGCGCAAGACTTCAAATTTGGCATCATTCAAGACTCGCCTCAGGCCCTCACTTGCTGGGTCGAGCACCCAGCCCTCAAGTCCCGCTTTGCCCTCTCCGCGGTCCATGGCAGCTGCGACATCCCCGAGCGCAGATTGCTCTGGGCAGAGCTTCTGGCGGTCCATCCGCCGGGGCTTGCGTGGCTTTGCATTGGAGATTTTAATACGGTGTCTTGCAGAGAGGAGAAGTCTGGCGGACGCCCACCTCTCCAGCCGGCGATGGACGATTTCAACAACTTCACCTTTCTTGGGAATCTAACCCATATCCCCTTCCATGGCAACAAGTTCACTTGGTGCAACATGCAGGAGGGTCATCGGCGCCAATACTCCCGCCTTGATCGGGCAATGATCAACGACTACTGGTCCGACATGGGCCTGATCACTAACCTTTCCCACCTGAACTCCACCGAATCGGACCACTCCCCCCTCCTCGTCCAGATAAGCAATAATCTCACCACCAACAGGAAAGCTTTCCGCTTCCTCGACTTCTGGCGGCACCACCCCCAATTCCAACCCATCGTTGCCCGTGCCTGGAACTCCGTATATACTCTCGACCCCATGGCACGGATGGATGGCAGATAAACTTTCCGCCACTCGTAAGGCCCTTTCGTCTTGGAGCAAAGAGGCTTACAGAGACATCTTCCAAGCCATCAGGGAAGCGGAGGATGACGTCGCTCGAGCGGAGATCGCGTGCACCTGTACCAGATCCCCGGAGGACCGCGCATCTCTCAACCTCGCCAAAGCTCTCCTTAAATCTAGACTGCGAGTGGAAACCTAGTTCTGGAGGCAAAAGGCCAGATCAACTTGGGATACTGATGGTGATCGGAACACCAATTTCTTCCATGCTTGCGTCAAAGGCCGCAGAAATAAATTAAAACTGCACCGGATTCTTGACGACAACGGCAACATGGTAGACGATCAGGCCGGTATCCAGGCTGCAGCTGTGAACTACTACTCCATCCTTTTCTCTTGAGAGAGTAGTCAAGGACGTCTCGTTATTGTCCGTTATACCCTCCCTCATTAGCGACCACGACAACGTCACCCTGCTGGCATCCATAACGGAGGAGGAGGTTAGAGCGGCGATCTGGTCCATCAACGAGCACAGCGCCCCGGGGCCGGACGGTTTCAACGGGGTTTTTTTTCCAGAACTTGCTGGGACATCATTAAAACTGACTTAGTCGAAGCTACTGCGGCCTTTCTCCAAGGGGCTCGTTACCCCAAATCGATTTCCTGTACCAACATTATCCTCATCCCTAAAAAAGACAATCCCGAAACTTTCAAAGACTTCCGTCCGATCAGCCTCTGCACCTTCACCAACAAAATCATATCCAAGATTGTCGCCGATCGCATGTCCGATCTCCTCCCCAAAATCATCTCCGAAGAGCAAAGCGAATTTGTCAAAGGGCGCAACATATCAGACAACATCCTTCTAGCCCAAGAGATGATCACGTGCATGAAGTTCCCATCGAGGGGGGGGGGGGGGTAACGTGGCCATCAAACTAGACATGGAGAAGGCGTACGATCGTCTGGACTGGCAATTTATGATCTGGGTTCTTAGAGCATTCGGCTTCTCCGAACCATGGATTGACATCGTCTTCAGATCGATCAACAATGCGTGGTTCTCCATCGTCATCAACGGCCAGGCGGCGGGATTCTTCCGATCCACCCGCGGAGTTAGACAAGGGGACCCGCTTTCCTCCATTTTTATTATCGCGGCCGAAGCCTTCAGCAGAAGCCTTAACAATATGCCCAGCATGTCTGGCTTTAATCACTTCCACACCACCACCAGCTGCCCCCTCATCACTCATCTGGCTTACGCTGACGACATCCTAATCTTCTCCTCTGGAGATAGCGGATCGATCGAGGTCGTCCTGCGTACGATCAACAATTACACCGCCTGCTCTCGTCAGCGCGTCAATAACAACAAGAGCGTTATCTATACCCATCACAAAGCTGACAGAACCCGATCCACTCTGCTCACCAACATGACCTCTTTCCTACGGCTTACCCTTCTTTCCTCTACCTCGGATGCCCTCTGGTTTACGGCAAGACCAACTCAGGTATTTACGACCACCTTGTTGACAAGATCCGCAAACTCATCGCGGGATGGCACAACGCAACCTTATCCCCGGGAGGGAAAACAATCCTCATCAAACATGTTCTATCATCCATCCCGATGTATACCCTGCTCGTTTGCTCCCCTCCTAAGAAGGTTCTCCACTCTCTCGAATCCCTTTTTGCCAAGTTTTTCTGGGGCCACAACGACGGCAAGGACAAACATCACTGGGCCGGCTGGGAGACCATAGCCAAACCTACGGACAAAGGGGGTCTGGGTTTCAGCAGGCTTGCGCACATTGAGCATGCCTGTTCCATTAAGCTCTGGTGGAAGTTGCGGACCGAGACCTCTTTATGGACGAAGTTCATGACAGCTAGATACTCCAGATTCTCTCATCTGTCGGAGGCGAGCTCTAACAATAGATCCTCGCCGTCGTGGCGTCGCATTATTCAGGGTCGTATCACCGCTGAACCTCTCATCCGTCTCCAACTTGGCGACGGTCGCTCGCCGGCATGCCGGGAGCGGTGGATTGGAGGAGACATCATCCATCCCAACATTCGTACCCCTCCGGATTGCGCCATTAGGGACCTATGGGAGGACAACTCCAGGTGGAATTGGAGGAAGGTCAGAGAATGGCTTGGCCAGCCAGCGGCAACTAGCCTCCTAGCTGCTAATCTGCAGATCACGAACGCGAATGACTCCTGGAGATGGTCCCCCAACCCGAGCGGGCTATTCACTTTAGCTTCTGCCAGACTGGTGGCCAGAGGCAGTAGGGTACAACATCCTGTGTTAGCCAAGTTTTGGCAGGCTTGCATTCCCATCAAATGGTCCATCCTCATTTGGCGCGCTCTTCGCCGCAAGATTCCGACTGATGACACTATCAGTGCCATGGGATTCAGCCTCGCTTCGAGATGCCATTGTTGCGAGGAGCACTCGACGGAGTCGGTTGAGCACGTCTTTCTCTCGGGGGAACTCGCCACCGGTCTTTGGTCCGAGCTCTACAATAGACTAAATATGATCCAACCATCCGGGGGCTTCTACGATCTACTGGTCTACTGGAGCCGATCCCACAGCCACCAGATCGTAGCAGCCGCCGGTCTTTGGGTGCTTTGGAAGAACAGGAACAAATTCAGATACGAAGGTCGGCAACTCCCCCTCTATCACTTGGCTAGAGAAGTCGTCAGACAATGCTTCAAAGCTAGGAGACGCTGCCCCCACGTCTCCCACTCCTTCTGGGAGGCTCTGGCTTAGGCCGCCTCCCCCCTCTTTCTTCTCCTTTTATTTTTCGTGGTGTCTCACGCGTTTTTGCTTTTCTGTCCTTTTGTCGCGCTTGTGCGCTTACTTGTATAGGCTTCGGCATTTTGCGCCTATTACTTCAATAAAGTTCTCTGTTCCCTAAAAAAAATATGAAAAAAGGGTAAATTTTATTCCAAAATCAAGACAAAATCTTACAATTATGGGTAATCCCACACCCAATTAGGGTGCCATGGCATTTACATCAAATTCTATATTATGTAAAATGCCTATAGGAGGGGTGGTTAGCCCCTCGAAAATACGACGATTCTGTTCCCTCTAAACATGCCAGACGGAGGCTGCAAGCCATAATCTGGCAGTCTTGAACCATGTCTGCCCCCTTCCTCTTCGGCCTCGTATTCCTGTAATGATGTCTCCGATCTCTCTTCCTTTGTCACATCCTCCCAGTGCTCTGCGACACTGCTTAGTCCATATATACCAGGACACCTCGCACTCAAAGAACAAGTGTCTCATAGACTCATCTTCCACTTCACACAGAGTACACTTCGGATTTGAGACCTGGATCCCAAAGAAGATGAGTCTATCCCTTGTCAGCAGACGACCAAGCAGCAACCGGTAGACGCACAACTACATCTTGCGGGCCATACCCTTGCACCAGATGAAGTCATAGTCCGCGCTAGTAGGATAAGTACGACACACAAGGTTGTAGCAGCTAACGAACCGAAACTCCCCGATACCTCCTGTAGCTCCCGGCGGATCCCAGATCCACACGTCTGCTGGCTGACTCGGATCAATATCCACCGTGTGGATAGCCTCTGCAAGCTCCAAAGTATGGCGGTACACTCTGGTCTCCACACTCTATTTCTAATGATATGTTGACAAGTCAACCCCCTGCCAGTCTCCCTGTGTGTCCGATCCCCTATAATATCGATCAGAGATTGACGCTGTATCCATGGATCGCGCCAGAGGTCAGTCCCAGCTCCATCTCTCATAGTCCTCGGATGGAAGATTTGAGTACAACTCTGTGTCGCAGAATATGCTTGAAAGAGATAGAGTGGTTGTTGTTGAGGGAGCATGTCCAGAAGTTGTCCCCCCCCTCACATACTGACTTGACATCCAATCAGCCCATAACGACCCACCTTTGATGAACCTTTATGCCAGCTTCAGATCATGGGCCTCCCTGACAGACAACAGGGGTCTAAGTCCCACCCTCCCTCCTCCCGATGGCGGCAGAGCTGCTCCCAAGAGATCGCATGCATGTCCCCCCTCCAGATGAAGTTAGTGCAAATACTCTCCACTTTCCGGATGGTGGCGACAGGGACTAGAATAGACTGGAGCCAGAAAAGTGCCAGTGCCGAGATGACCGATCTGACTAGCTCAATGCGTCCACCAAACGACAGGCCGGCAGCCTACTACCCTTCGATCCTCCTCTGGGCATACTCCACCAGACTATGACAGTCCAGATCCCTCGCATAATTGACTGTCAGAGGAACCCCTAGATATTTCACCTGGAGGTTGCCTCTATCAACGTCCAGAGCTTCTGCACGTTCCTCCTTCAGTGAACAGAGAGAGTTGAAGTAGACACGGCTCTTTTCACGATTCATTTGAAGCTCGGAGAGTTTATCAATTTCTCCCATAATCCCAGAGATCGTGGCCATTCCTTCCATAGAGGGCTGGAGGAAGACCAGGAGATCATCATCATAGATGAGGTGAGTGACCGGGGGTTCGATCCTCTTGAACAACGGGACCAGCTTCCCAATGTGCACCGCCATATCCATCAGGCAAGTGAAGTATTCCATGACGAGTGTGAACAGGTAAGGGGACAGATGGTCGCCTTGCCAGAGTCCTCTATTGCTGTGGAAGAACCCATACGAAGTACCCTGGATGAGGACAGAGAAGGTAGGAGTCGAGATGCACTCTCTAATCCTTGCTATCCACCGCGCATCGAATCCCATGGCTAACATCAGGTGGCACAGGAAGTCCCTATTGACCATGTTATAGGCTTTCCTCAAATCAAGTTTCACACACGCCTTCTCCCTTCCTGGTTTATTGTAATGCCTGTTGTTCGTATTACGTATTTGGAATGCGTATACATATTTTATCTTGTATTTGCATATCTCCTTGGTTTGGCTTGGCTTGTTTACTCTCGGTTTGGGTTGGCTTGGTTCGGCCGGCCCAATGCTTGGTTCATCATGGGCCAAGGGTGGAACACCTTAGCCTATGCTTCTCCTTCATTTCCACCACAACCCCCCCTACCTACCACCACCTTTGATATTTATTGCCATTTCTTCTTTCTCTCTCTCCATAATTCTCATTTACTTCTCCTTCCCCCACCATTACTCTTCTCCACCAACCAAGAACACCATAGGCAAGTGCAACTTGCTTCCACAAGAGAACTCCTTTTGATGGTTTCATTAGCTTCTCCTCATGATTCTAAACCACATTAGAACTTGTCATTTTCCATTCTGAGGCTTTATTTCTTGTAGATCTAGAGTTTTGTTACTTTCAGATTTTGGTGGTTTTGATCTATTAAACTTCCTTGTTTTCAAGTTTTGATGGTTCCATGTTGTAGAGCATTTCATTCTACCCAATTTTGACCTTTGGAAAGTTGGATTCGGACTTGTTTTGACCAAGATTTGGACAATTGAAGCTTAGATTCAACTTTAGAGTTCTTGCTGTTCTTGCCATTTGGAGAAAGTGAACAGTGAGCTAGCTTTTTAGCTTACGCCACTGAGTCGTACGCTGCTGTTTAGCGAGCGTACGCTAGCCTTCGTACGCTGCTGTTTAGCGAGCGTACGCTAGCTTTCGTACGCTGCTCTTTAGTGAGCGTACGCTCACCTTAATACGCTACCTGTTGGCAGTGTGTCTTGAGCGTACGCTAGCTTTCGTACGCTAGCTTGAGCGTACGCGTGCCTTGGTACGCTAGCTTAAGCGAGCAAGGCGTACGCTGGCCCCTTTCGTACGCTAGCTCGAGCGTACGCAGTCTTGAGCGTACGCTAGCTTGAGCGTACGCTGACCTGTAGCTTGAGCGTGCCCTTGTGTACGCTGACCCTTGCGTACGCTTCCCATTGGAAGTATATGGATCCTTTGGTACGCAGACCTGAGCGTACGCTAGCCTGAGCATAGCCTGGCTTGAGCGTAGCCTGATTACCCTTGATCTTCTATAGCCCTGTATATTGATATTTTATTAGATATTTAACGTCCATTTTATATCCTTACGCCTTTTGTCCTGAACTTGATAATCATGAATTTACTTAATATGTTTGGAATTGATAATGGAGCATGACACGATTAGTGATCCGTAGTGGTGCACTCCTGACATGAGTAACATGACATGACCTGATAGTGGCCCGTCGTGGCGCACTCCTGACTAGTACACTTGACATGATTACCTGACATGATTATCTCGAATAGCTGTTGCGACGGCTACCTGACATGACATGACCTGTATAATTAATCCTGGACACCGTGGGTGATTGTGCTTGTATAAATAAACCAGTCCTGTCTTGCATCATGTCTAGGATGGGACTCCTGAGTACCACGGTCAGGAGTACCTATTGAAATGAACTAAGGACTAATAACTAGATTGATACATTAGTCATGAAGAGATTTCCCAGCTACAGGCAATCCCGTTACCTGGGCACGCCTTGGGATCTGTAGCCTGCCGTCGAGTAGGGCACATTTTCAGCACACTGTCATGTGTTGCACCCTTCAAGCTACCTAAGGGTACATTCGTTTCCTGGACGATGTACCCACCTGAATTCAACTCTAATCTTTTAACCCGGGTAACCTGGATGGTCTGCAGGGCTTGTGGCTGTGGAATAATCTTACTGCATCTTGTTAGTAATTAGGCTTGTGACAACCCTAGTTAGTTAATGTATCAAGCCGTAATTCTTGCTTGGCCGTGAAGTGATTGGACGGAGTCTAACCAGTCTAGTCTTGCCCTGAATCCTGTTCCAGATTATTGAATGACCAGAATGCTTGTATTTATTTTACCGATAAATGGTGAGAATTCCAAGCTCTGTTCAGACGAAGGGTTACAACCCCGGTCCTTGTTTGGTTTACGGGTTGTAACCTGGTTATCTGAATAGTTCCATGGTTATCTCGTCGTATATCATCCTGGTGTATTTTCTTTATTTCTAGTTCTTACTTTTATTTATATCTTGTGCTGATTGCTGGTTTTAGTTCTTAAGTGAAGCCTCCTTTGTGGCACTTGCTCTTTCTGGGGTCTGACCCAGCTGGTTTTGTATGGCCAGATTTCGGAGCAGCTCCAGAGGATCTACCGACCTTCCAGCCAGATGGTGGCCACTAGACGGAACCCTGGCAACGAGTGGGTTATTTTTGGCTCTCCCGCTCTATTGTAAAAATATTCTTTTGAGGCGTTTAGCCGACGAGCACCTGTTTAGCTCGATTGTACTTTATTTACTGTCTGCCTACGGGCTGTAACATGATTAACAGATCCTAGGGTTGATCATGTATGACTAAACTCTTGCTAGTCCTAACATTTTGTAACGACTAGCTTCATGATCAGCTGAATATGTAATATTTGGGACGCCTTATCATTGTATATTTAATGATCATACATCTTGTAACATTTACTTACTTGCTTGTGATTGAGACACTAGGCTTGTTCATGACCATAGGAGACTGTTGGCTTGTAGTAAACCCTCATGTATCTAGACAGCCGTGACCGTATAGCGAGATGGAATCCATTTCATATATGTAGCTGGCTATGTCTGCCCCCGCTCTCCAGTATTCTGGTTCTGGGGCGTGACATTTATTGAAGCCTCTCACCATCTCATGCGCCTGAAGACTGTGCTCTGCAATCGATCTCCCCTTGATAAAAGCCGCCTGGTTCGGAGAGACCAAGTCCTGCATAATCTCCTCCATGTGCCGGCACATAAGGTGCGTAATTATTTTGTAGAGATAATTACAACACGCTATAGGCCGGAAGTCCGCCAGCGAGGTCGCTCCTTTCTTAGGCACCAAAGTCAGAAAAGTGTGGTTTAGCTCCTTCAGCAACTTCCTCTCCAAAAAGAACTCCTGGACCGCCTCAAGCATCGGAACCTTCAGGGTATCCCAGTGGCGTTTGTAGAACCCACTGCTAAATCCATCTGGCCCCGGGGCCTTGTTGGAATCCGCCTTCATGATGATGGCCTCCACCTCCTCCAAAGATACCAGCGCGAGTAACTGGCTATTCCCATAGGACGTCACCAGCTTTTTTGTAGTGATATACGGAAACACAGAGAGATAGTCAGTCTGAAAATATAACTCAGTGTAGTACCTGACAGCCTCCCCTTGGATCTCTGACGGCTCTCCTACCAGTTTGTCTTCACCATCAATCAGGTGGGAGAGACTGTTCCTGTGCTGTCTGGTCCGGATAACATCATAGGAGAACTTGGAGCAGCGGTCGCCTTCCTTGAGCCAGGAGCATTTAGCGCGTTGGGCCACACTAATCTCCTTATGCAACCGGTGTATGTTGACTTCCCCAATCAGTTCCTTCTCCCTAGCCGCTAGGGGCCCATTCATCATATCGGATTACACGTCATTCTGTATGTCCCTGAGTTCCGCCTCTTTATCTTCCAGGGAAGGCCTGGGCATTCTCTTCACCCAACTCCGAATAGCCTTCTTTGTGCGTTTGAGGATGTGGACCATGCGGTACTGTGCCGTGCCCCCCTGCTGGCTAAGAAGACCCTCTCCAACAGCCTCAGAGTACCCTTCAGAAAGAAACCAGCTGTTGTTGTATCGGAATGGCCGCGACTTTCAGGTATGCCGCTCTATGAAACCGACCCTGATAGGGGAGTGATCGCTCGTCCCAGCAGCCAGGCCCTCTGCCACAGAGTTTGGGAAGCGACGGAACCACTCCCCATTTTCCAGAGATCTGTCCAGCTGACACGCAACTCTGTTGATGACAGCTTTGTTATGCCAAGTCCAGATGTGCCCAGTTCGCTCCAATCCTTGCAGCCCCGACTGAAGGAGACACCTCTGAAAATCATATATGATCTGATCTGGGACAGGTCTGCCTCCCACCTTCTCCCTTCTGTGAAAGAGAGCGTTGAAATCACCCATCAAGAGCAGCGGAAGGTGCAATGAGTCAGCAGTAGCAGCCACTTTGGCTATATCCTGCCAAAGGCCGTCCCGACGCTGCCTGTCATTGTGGCCATAGACCGTCCCTAGCAAGAACCTGAAACCACCTTTATTAGAGAGGGAGATGGCTATCATCTGCTCAGACATCAGGACCATATCCTAGGGGTGCAACTCGGGCGGGCTAAACCCGAGCCCGATCGGGTAAACCCGTTAATGGGTTGGGTTAGGGTTGAAGATACTTGGGTTCGGACTCGACTTTGGATTAAAATATTTGAACCCGATCAAAAATCGGGTTGGGCTCAGGTTCATGTGTCGGGTTACCCGAAGAACCCGAACCCGACTTATATATATATATATATATATATATATATATATATATATATATATATATATATATATTGGAATAAGGGTGAATTTATTCCTCGCATATAGCGGAAAAGGTATTACAGTACATAGATATCACAACTTCCCATGCCCCAAAGTACAATATTATGGGGCCATTACTGATACATCGAATTCTATATTATGTAGAATTCCAATAGGGGGGGTAGACAAGCCCTCAAAGATACGTCGTTTCCGCTCCCTCCATATGTGCCAAACGGACGCGGCAAGACGGACTCTGGCTCTTCTGGCCCACCCCGGATCCCGGTCTCTGTGATCTCGGATCCAGCTGAGAATGCTCCGGATGTCTCTATCCACCCCAACTCCTCCTCTCAGCTGCGCGCACTGCTCAGTCCAAATGTGCCAGGTTACCGGATATACAAAGAAGAGATGCCCCATAGATTCATCCTCCCCATTACATAACACACATTTGGCATCCGGGATCTGCATCCCAAACCTGAGTAGTCTGTCTCTCGTCATCAGTCTTCCCCGAAGAAGTCGGTATGCACATAGTTGCATTTTACGGGCAACCCCCTTGCCCCAAATGAAGTCCACCTCCTCAGCCCGGTCGTGGTGGGTCCGAACCAAGTCGTAGCAGCTACGAAAGCAGAATAGGCCTGACCCGCCCCCGGTACCTGGTCCTGCCCAACTCCAGGAATCCTCATGCTGGCTAGCATCAATAGTAATAAGACGAATCTCCTCGGCAAGCTGAGCAGTATATGGATATTCTTCTGGCCTCCAAACTCCATCCCTGATGATCCTACTGCATGTGAGCCCTCTGCCCGCTTCTCTGTCCAGCTGACCTCCCAAAAGCTCGAGCAAAGATCTGGAACCCAACCAAGGGTCTAGCCAGAGGTCGGTAGTCGTCCCATCCTTCATGTTCCTGCAGATAGCGGTTTGAAGCACCGGTCGACACCGCAGAATGGCCTTAAACGTGACCGAGAAATTGTTGTCTATTCTGCAGGCCCAGAAGTTGGTCCTCCTTAGGTATCTGTTCGCCATCCATATCGCCCACAGCGACCCCCCTTGATGAATCTCCAGGCCATCTTCACACAAGCTGCCTTCCTGACCTCATGAAGAGGCCTCAATCCCACTCCTCCTTCCTCCCGAGGCCGACAAAGTTGGTCCCAGGATATCGCATGCATCCCGCCCCTCCAAATGAAGTCAGCACATACGGCCTCCACTTTGCGAATAGTAGTCGTAGGGATCTGGATAGACTAGAGCCCGAACATCGCGATGCCCGCAATAACCGAACGCACCAGCTCAATTCGACCGCCAAATGATAGACTCGCAGCTTGCCAGCCTTCCACTCTCCTCTGAGCAAAATCCACCAAGCTGTGACAATCCTGCTCTCTGGCATAGTTGACCGTCAGCGGGACCCCCAGGTATTTCATTGGAAGCTCGCCTCTATCCACTCCCAAGGCGAAGGCTCTCTCCTCCTGCTGTGGACACCGGGAGCTGAAGTAGACTCTGCTTTTCTCCATGTTTAACTGTAGCCCAGTAAGCCGTCCGAACTCCTCCATAATGTCAGAGAGCGCTCTCATGCCCCACATGGAAGGCTGGAGGAGCACCAATATATATATATATATATATATATATATATATATATATATATATATATATACTTCTTAAATAAAAAGTTCAAATCATAAATTTATCCACCCAAGCTCTTCAACTCCTTATCCTAAATCTTATTTTAGTTTGTATTTTATAATGATCAAGACTTGAGTGCTATTTCATTATGTGTTTAATATTACTTTTGTTTAAAATTATTTCAAATATTATATTACAGTCCGATAAACCCGATGGATCCGACCCAACCCGAGCCAAACCTGATCATTCGGGCTTGGTCTTGGACTTCATATGTTGAACCTGAGGTCGGGCCGGACTTGGGCTCGGGCTAGGCTTATGATTCATCGGGTTGGGCTCGGGTTGACCTCAAGTCCGACCCAACCCGCCCGAGTTGCACCCCTACCATATCCCCGTCCCAGCTGTTGCCATTCCATCTGACCCAGATCCTAGCCATGTCACAAAGTGCCAGGTTGTGAAGTTGGGCCCAATGGGGGGGAGTCCGTCGAGACAGTGTCTTCTCTCCTTTAATCTTAGACTCCAGCAATACAGAGATATCGCACTTCTCTCTGCGCAGGACCTCACAAATCTCTCTCCATCTCCCTAAGGAGCATGCACCCCTGACGTTTCAGGCGATAACCGCCATTAATTATTAAGAGGGTGGATCCCCTGAATACCTTTTGGACCAGTACCCGGGGATGGTACCTCGTCCGTCAATGCCATGTCCTCTTCCAACCCATGAGTGGTGGAATGCTGGTTCGCCGTTTGAGAGATCATCAGGGCCCAAGCCGGGTTGTCTACACAAAGCAGCTCACCGTGGCCAGGTGAACGACCCTCCTCCTGGGGGTGCCCGTCACGGAGAGGGCCAGCATGTCTCTTCCTGCTATATACTCTCTCCTCGGAAGTACCTCCATCTCCTCTATGCTCTCGTCCCGATGCCGACATACCTCTGGTAACCATACTCCTTTGTGCGAAAAAAGTGATTATAGCCCCACTGGGGTGTACCGTCTGAGGTGAGATAGTCACCATAGCCCCACTGGGGTGTACTGTCTGAGGTGAGATAGTCAGACTCAGACCACTGGCATCCTCCATCAGCCGATCCCTCTCCTGCAGGACCCCCTCGGCTCTCTCATCCCCACTAGCAGTCTCCATCACCCTGGATGTTCCAGGTTCCTCAGCTGGCTCTGGTGGTGTCACCGTCTTCTGTCCTCTGGTAGTGCAAGTACTGGCGAGTGTAGAAGCATGAAATTTCAGAACCAGAAAACCTATGCGCCAGACACTACATGCGCCAGAGCTCGGACAAAGTACTTCACACAGCAAAAACAACAAATATGGACATTGAAAGAATACTTTTTATTACAAAAGTCTATTACATGTCTAGGAAAGATTGTACAAAGGAGAATTTCTACAAAAGAAAAGATCCTAAGTCTACAGCCAGCAGCCACCATGCGCCCTCAAATAGGCGCAGCAATCACCATGCGCCCTCAGTCAGGCGCATCCCACCATGCGCCCTCGGCGGGGCGCATCCTTTCAGCAGCTCAGTTATGTGCATCCCTTCAGCAACCCAGTTATGTGCCGCTCTTCCAGTCAGGCTCACCGCCGTCTAAATGCTTCGACTAATGAAGCATTTATTAAGCAGAACGAGGGTGGCAATCAACCCTCTAGCTGGAGGAAGTGCTCCCCAAACCGAGGAAGAGAAGAGCACCGCAAGCCGACCTGTGGCCAGGGGAGGCTTCGAAAGAGCCTCCAAAGGCGAAGGAAGACCGCAATCGAAACTACGGCTAAAGGAGCAGTTTTCAACACAACCAGAGTGGGCGACACCCACTTTGAAGGAAGAAAGAGCTCCCAAAGCCGCAGTACCGCCATTCCGATCTGCGGTTCTTCCAGAATAACGGAGACGAGGCTCGTGCATCCCTATCTTTGGATGCAACAGGCACCTTCTGCCTGCCTCAGAAGCCCTCGACTCCGACTTTTGGATGTAACAGTCACCTTCAAGTGCATCAATGAAGACATTGCGTCGCATCTTCACCCTCGGGAGCATCTCATCAACAGAATGCATCCGAGTAAACAAGTTCATGTCGGAAGAACGTGGGAGAACGAGAAGCAAACTCTCTCCATGCCACTATTTATAGGCCGGGCAAATCAAACCCATGCGCCAAGTGGATGGCTCTCCGAATTCCGTGCAATGAATTTGCATTAAATGGATGAACCGGACGCTTCGAAATCAGCCAAGTCAAAACGGCTATTTAAAGCACTCGAAGAACGTAACAGTCGCACCATTAAAGACGTGTCATGCGCCGGCCAGACCGCGCATCACACAGACGCGCCCTTCAGCACCAAGCACATCACAGGGGATGCGCCCCTATGTGTCTCCATACGCCTAGTGGAACGCCGATCGATGCGACCACTCAGCTGTCCATCGAATGTCAAAAACATTAAGTGCTGAACTGACAGAGTTGGCAGCACGCCTCCCGAAGTCTGAACAGTTCAGAAGACGAAACGTCGCCAACGTCAGCATCATCATTACTTTCCTCCGACGGCTACTGCCATGTGGCCACCCAATCATCTCGCATGCGCCTCCGCAGCCATGCGCCTAAATCTGCATGCGCCTCAAAAGCCATGCGCCTCAGACTTTTCACTGATCCCTAAAGACAGAAGGAAAGTCACCATTAAAGCTCTGCATGCGCCTCAAAAGCCATGCGCCCCAGACTTCTCTCTGATCCCGAAAGACAAGAGTTAAGTCACTACTGAAGCCTCGCATGCGCCTCAAAAGCCATGCGCCTCGAATGGTTCGTGACTCCTAAAGGTTACGAGCCAAAGCCTCCTCATGCGCCCAATCCTAGGCGCATCCTACCAGATCATTCCCCATCAAATCCGAGATCTCTGAGCCATGGGTCGATGACATGTGTCCTTTGACTCAACTTACCCAAGATCTCAGCAACAGAAAGATCTTCTCCTCTGCTACGTGCCGGCCCACAACAGCAGTATGAAGAATTCAACCCCTCAATCAGGACGCATCGTCCATGCGCCTCCATCAGCAACAACCACGTGGCGTCCCCGCGTCCAGGCGCATTCTACATATGCGCGCATGAGCAGCCAGCCTGCAGACTATAAATAAGAGGGATCATTTCCTTCTTACACACACACACAGGAACGAAAAAACGAACAAACACACCACCAGAGAGGTAGATACAGATACTCAACGTCTCCCTCCTCTCAGCAAGCTCCAGCACCCAGAGCAATCCAGACCTTCAGAGAACCGATAACCGTCGTCAGATCGTCAACGGAGTCAACACATTACCACTCACTCCATTGGCACAAGGGACCCAGATAAACAAAAGTGTACTCCTAGGACTACATCTAAGTCCTATATTGTAACACTGTTCTGTTTGTATTGAAATTTGCAATCAAAAGAATTTTAATGGCAAACAGCGAGGTGCTCGAAACAGGCATAATAGGAACAGACATGTGGTACCCATTCATACTCAACTTTCTGGGTTAGAACCTCTTCAGATGGGACTTCATACTCCAACAAGCTCGGGAGCTCTCCACCGGCCCTGATCTCCATGAACATCCGGGCATACATCAGCCTCGACCGAAAGGCTGTAGCATTATCAGCCTTGATCGGTTTGCCCACCAAGCTGGCAAGCCTCATAAGCAAGGGGATGCTCCAATACCTGACTGGGAACTCCGGAAAGCGGATCCAAACATGGATGGCATTAAGGACTTCCTTCTTACACAGCAGTTCTGGAGTCCACTCTTTTAGAATGATCAGCCTGCCATCAAACGTTCAAGGCCTTCCTTATGTAATCCTGGCGACATCTTCCGCTAGGCCAAACTTCACATAATAGAAGCCATTCTCCCTCGCAAACACCTCCATGCTACCCTTTGGCTGCCAAACGCGTGCCGCGAATTTCCGAATCTGCCCATAGAAGGGCTTGTTTCCCAACACGTATAGGACCAGCATGTTCTCCCAGCTGTCACCTTCGCTATCTCCTCCGCTGGAAAAGAGGCCCGAAATCTACTCCCTACCTTCTTTTGGTTGCACATACGCCATAGACGAAGGACTTTTGGGTCCTACTGGCTTGCAGATGTCTGTCCAGGACTTCCCTACCAGACGGGAAGACGTCCCTGTAGGACATTGGCTGCCCCTAGGGGGAGGAGACCCTAGTCCAAGACCCCCCCCAGTTCGAAGCACTCCCTTTCCCTTTTTCCGCCGCCGTCGCTTTGGGTCGCCACCCCTTCGTCCTACCGCCAGCAATAACCCCCGAGCGTGGGGGGCACCTAGACCTAGAGAAGTCATCCTCGTTCCCGGACCTGCCCCCGACCTCCTGTCGTTGGTGAAACGTGCCTTAGTTTGCAACTGACCTCGATTCATATCTTGACGCGAACCTCCCTCCTTGCCCGCACTCCTACCACTAGGTCGTTTCATAACCGTCGTCCATCCTCCACTCTCCATCTGTCTACCCCAGGAATGGACCCAGGTTGGAAAGCCGGCGATCCCGTCAGATTAGGGGCCCATCGGGCGTTGAGACCATTGCCCGTCGTCGCTGTCGCCACCACTCCGCCCGCCGTCGAGCCTCCCATGGCGGCACCGCCCACGCTGGCCGTCTCGCTCCTGACCAGACCGCCGCTGCCTTGGCTGCCGCCACCCACACCAGATTTGGGGGGTCCGCCGCCTCCGCCTGGGCTGCCGCCACCAGCGCTACAGCCTCCACCAGCGCCACCCTCACCTCCGCCTGTGCCATAGACGCTTGCGCCCACCTTCTGCCCAGGCTTCCCGCTTCCTCCGCCCGCGCCGCCACCGCCGACGCGAGTGCCGCCACCGCCGACGCGAGCGCCGCCGTCTACCGGGTTAGGTTTTTTCAATTATATATGAGACAATTGAATAGGGTTAGGTTTTTTCAATTAAATCCTAGCCTTAACATCAATACCTATCCTGATAATGACACAAATTCGTAGCAAAACAATCCCAATCCGAATCAGAATCAAATCCACAAAATTCTATTCAAAATTCAATTTTAAAACAACAGCCAAATATGTCCAAAATTGGGCCCGACGCATATTAAACCAACTTTACTTGTGTCAATTTCATGCCAGCAGATATAACTTATTAAAGTCTTAGGTAGGGACCTATTCGTATTTAGAGGGGGTTCAATTAGGATCTAGTACTTTACAAAAATCAAAATCCATTTAGGTTGCATAGACTGTTAGTCGGTTCATGATACTATATTCAAAGTTGAAAATTACGTATTTTGAAAATACAAACTTTACAATTCTCACCAAATTCTACTAAATCATACGATTTACGATGAGTATGAAATTACGAAATCATGCAAGGACATAAAACTAAAACAAACATCTAGAAGCATAATTATATGAAAAATTTCCATATGTACAAGGGTGTATATAAATAATGTATATTGGGATATGAGTCTCACACTTGTAGTCACCCCTCTTTGATGCTTTCTTTGCTCCTATTAAAACATCCTTTTGGTCTCTATTTTGTCTCTTCTCTCCTAATATTCCTCTCTTACGAGTAAGTAGCTAAGTAAGCTTCACATGTGTGGGTTTTCACTTCATCTCATAAGAGGGTCCTATATCTCACGTTGCACCAATTTTGGGCCACGTTCACATATTTGCGTTTATTTTTGATATTTGCATGTTATGAAAAAGGATGAATTTCCTCATGCTTACACCTTCCCTAATTCCTCTACCCACAAACACCCCTCTCTTTCATACACAGCAACATAGATACATGTGCATCATACACGAACCCCATATGTATTGAAGAATACATGGAGAAGGTATTTGATAAAAGGATGGTTACTACCAAATCTGATGAAGGTCTATGTATGTGACCAATATGAAAATTGAGGGGTGTTTATGACTGTTTCTACAATAAAGGTAGTTATCCAATCCTTGGCCATGACACAAGGAGGTTTAGTGTAGTTTATCCTATGAAATATGTATAGAATGTTGAAGGAACACTAAGTAGACCACATGGCTAGAAGGCAGTCTGTGCTGTAACCCACCTTCCGAGAAACTTCTATCACTGTTACTTATTTATATATTTATTTTTTGTAAAATATTGTAAATACTTTACTACTTTCCTAACATTATTACGCAGGTGACATGTGTGAAGAAGATTCATGATTGCTCCTTTTGCATTTGCCAGGTTTTCCTCTTCCATTGATCGGTATGGTCGCATATGGTTTAGTTGCATTACTTTCTGTGCAACAGACCAGGAAGAATCTGGTCACAGAAGTTGGTGAAACTGGTGCACAACTTATTTTACTAGGGACCACTAGTTCTATGGCAACAGCAAGTGCTTATTTTCTGTATCTTCTAAGCACTAAATTTGCTGGGATGTCTTGTTCGTACTGCATCTTGTCAGCTCTACTATCTTTCAGCTTATTCTTCATTACCTTACAGGTGTAATATTAGATATCCTTGTTTTTCTTCTTTTAAGTAACATATATTTCCACAGAATTATCCAATGCTGTTGGTTTGAATCTTCTCTACTACAGGATTTTGGCTTGGAAAATGTCCGAAAGGTGGTGGGTCTCCAGTTAGCAACTGTTGGTGTTGTAGTTGCGGCCCTAAGCAGTTCATATATGATGGTTTCGCCTCAGGTTTCCCGGTGAGCTTTTTGTTTCCTGGGTGTTTCTGTTATCTTTTTACTCTTGGTTAATCTTAGTTCCATCTGAATCGTGGTTACCTGGAATATGGAGTGGTCCAGAATGTGATACATGGGGATTTACAGTATGCAGTATGTTGGGATTGGGAGTAGGCTTCTTTGGAATGTTTATTTTGAATGCATCACGTTTATCTGGACAGTGGAATGTTTTAAGGAACAAATATGTAATATGATATACTATGTTGCAAAGACATGGATACGACACGACACGACACAGTAAGGACATGATACTTTTTGTTGTGTCCTACTGTATCCGTGGAGTGTCCCATGGAGTGTCTGATACGTGTTCGACAAGACACGGCCACATTTTTGGAGTGTCCACGCTTCCTAGATAATATATGTTGTATATTTAAGACTCAAATTAGTCAAGTACCATAACATAGCATCATAAATTTTTTTACTAAAAGAATATTAATAGCTTCCTATCGATCCTAGCAATAATGTGTATTAACAAAGAAGTAGCCTGTATAGATAGACCCTTTGCAACTCCACAAGTATCCTCCCAAACCTTACTAGGATCTCGTTACTCAATTAGCTGAATAGATATCAAGTTCAAATTATGGACCAAATAGGTCTGCTGGATGAATCAATCTACCGCCTGAATGTAGTTTTCTTCCCCGCTTGTGCACAAATCTCATTTCACTACTATAATGCATACCCACCTCTGTTTGGTGACAGCTCGACAACCATGTGAGACTGGTTGGTCAACAAAATAGATGGTTATTTATTTTTCTTAAGTTATTATTCTCTTAATATAATCTAATTTTGGTCTATTATACGAAAAGTATTTACTTGCTTATGCTCTTTCGAGATACAGCTCTAGTGAAGTTTCTCTGGAACCATTTGAAACTGAGATAACAAATCAGTCCAGCCCATTGGCAATATCGTTGGCAAAACACCTGCACTCCATTGGCGCTAAGATGTACGGGGCTTTTTGGTGTTCACATTGCATAGAACAGAAACAGGTATTCTCTTTTCTGCTGGCTCTTGTATGTATCTAGAAACAACTGATATATATTAATAGAGAAAACATACGTTATCTGGCCTTTTGGACCAATATTGGTCTTGATAGCCAAGTTTAGTGGTATTTAGTGGTGTGTTTTTGAGATTGCTTCATTAAATTTGCCTCAACTAAATGCATCTGGTCTTCTCACCATTTATTCTCAAGGGGAAATCCAAGGATCCTTATATATTTCCTACAACGCTTTATTCCAATGTGGGGTGCACCTAGGGACGTGAGGCGCTAAAATATAAAGGTCTAAATATATTAAAGATTCTAAATGGCTAAAGTTTGAATAAGGTGTTAGCAAAACATATTGTCCAAAGATCTAAAGTAGATAAGAATTTGATGATGTTCGTGATCTATATCAAGGTTTGCATTATCAGCCGATACAGAGAGGTATCAGCCGTATTGTATCGGTTTTGGCATTTCAGATATGATACTGAAACTTATACTAATTCGATACAGAGAGGTATCAGCCATATCGTATCGGTTTTGGTAGTTCAGATCTGGTACTTATATGGATACTGGCCAATATCGAAATTGTCGTTATTTTTACAGTCTAATAGCAAAGAAAAAACAAAAGAAAAAATATATAGAAAACAATGGTAAAATATTATGTGACCATTATGATTTTATTGTGCCGTAGATCAACGTTGACAAGATTTCATATTGACACAATGTGATTAATTGATTATTATCATTTCTAGATGTTGTATAGTATAAATTCACAACGTTCATACATCTTAAATACTTTTTCTGCTCAAAATTATCTATTATGGGGATACTTTGTCTACAAGCGAGTAGAATAAAAAACAATGTCTATTGTGAATAAATAATTCAACAATATTGATTATTATTCCATTCAAAACTAAAGGGAACTACAAATAATACATAAGATTATGCCTAAATGTATAAAGTAAATTTTTTTTCTATTTTTTTTAATAATATCCCATTATCTTTTGCCTTCCGAAACCAAGAACTCCGAAATTCCAATCCAAACCGCCGATAGCGATACTCATAAGAATGGTCAGCGAACCTTGTTCTATATATAACCTTGCAATCTTATAGCTCATGGACTAATGAAATATACAGCCAATAATTTGTATTCTGACTGTACTGCAACTTCTATGTGAACTTGTATTATAAAAACACTAACCAGCAACTTTACCTAATAGATGGATGTTGTTACCAGTGCTCTACATTTATCTCAATCTAGATGAGGCCAGAGCAGTATTACCAGAATTCATTACATATGCATCAAGTTGCTTGCCCGGATGTACATTTTTGTGCAGCGTGCTTTGTACCGTTCTTTCCGCTTGATATGCACTTTTAAAGTATAACTAGCTGCTTTCCCTTCTCACTCCACTTTCCGGTGCATTCCAAGTTCCAGGTAATCATGGGATAGAGTTTATCAGAATAAGGATCGAGGGGTCAATCAGAAGCAAGCTTATCTTTCCTTGCTTTTCAAAAGATCACTTATCTTTTTGTAGATCAATTACGTATGGAGAGCACTAAATGCATGAAAGTCAGGATCTTCAGAAAATACATCATCTTGACACTTAATGAACTGCCATCCAACTTTACGTCCGCTAAACACAAATTTGAGAGCCTCAGCCAAATGCCCAAGCTAATCCGATTGCCTACATCTTGGTTGTCTCAATAATGTCTCAAAGTAAGTTCTTGACCAGGATTTAGGGTTTCTTAAGCTGGATGAGGGTTTTGTTGCCTCCTGTGTTTCCAATTGTGTTTGTCACAGACATGCCCAGTCCATGTCAGACACGGTTGAGGACTCAGATGGATATGTTTATGATTCCAAATTACCATGCTAGTATCATCTTTGAGGAGATGCAAACTGTATACAATCACTTCGTATCTTTTTTTTGCCAATTTGAGGAAATGAGGATGACTTGATGCTGGTGGATTGCTAAGAAGGTCTCACCTGAAGAATTATACATAATCATCATATATCTCACATATAGCACATACAAGTTCTGCTGAGAAAGAACATTAGGTGCTTTTGCTAGTACATAAATCTGACTCTCAGGATTCATTAGGCGTGGGAGATTTACCTGTTTGAAGGATGGATGCCAGGAATCATCTTTCCCTACTTCTTTATATTTAAACAACGATTGGTGTAGATTTCCTTTGTGATAATGCTTTAGGTGATTATTGAGGTATAGCGTGCATGTCTCTTGCTTGCTAAATCAATTGGGACTTGTATATTGCATTTGTCAATTGTTTATGCTGAGA
Source organism: Iris pallida (assembly GCA_029216955.1). NCBI lineage: Eukaryota > Viridiplantae > Streptophyta > Magnoliopsida > Asparagales > Iridaceae > Iris > Iris pallida. The sequence continues at coordinate 3,891,403 of JANAVB010033620.1, read as the reverse complement.
AGATTTCGGAATCAACATGAAGCTTACCAGAAGACCAAACATTAAGAAACCTTCATCTTAAGGTAGTAAGAATAAGAAGCCAAAATAGAACCTGTGGATGTAGATAAACCATATGAGCTAAACTAATGGTTATCAAATACGTGGAATGCTCAGGATTCATTAGGCGTGGGAGATTTACCTGTTTGAAGGATGGATGCCAGGAATCATCTTTCCCTACTTCTTTATATTTAAACAACGATTGGTGTAGATTTCCTTTGTGATAATGCTTTAGGTGATTATTGAGGTATAGCGTGCATGTCTCTTGCTTGCTAAATCAATTGGGACTTGTATATTGCATTTGTCAATTGTTTATGCTGAGGAGATTTCGGAATCAACATGAAGCTTACCAGAAGACCAAACATTAAGAAACCTTCATCTTAAGGTAGTAAGAATAAGAAGCCAAAATAGAACCTGTGGATGTAGATAAACCATATGAGCTAAACTAATGGTTATCAAATACGTGGAATGCTCCAGCATTCAAAAGGAAAAAGGGATGCGGTACACTGTTGTATGCGATACATTGGGGGTATGCTTCTCCATGTTTATCTCTAAGTGGAATGGTTTTACGGAACAAATATGTAATATCATATATAATATATATTTAAGATTCAAAGTTAATCCAGTACCCAGAAATTCAAAACTGAAAAAGATTCATAGGTTCCAAAGAATCCTAGCAATAATGTCTTTCCAGAAAGAAATAGCGAATCCTGGGATCTAAGAATAAGAAAACTTACAAAAGAACTATATCTTCCCTTTAAAAGCTTGGCTGGAAACCCAATATATGATTTGTTCACTTGTCGATATTTAGATTTTCACATTGCAGTCAACGTACCACATTCTGAAACGTGCATTCCCAGATTGCAGAACGCGCATTCCCAATCGCAGAACACTACCTATATGAATTCAGGTAACTATGGATAAACTTCTGCAGGGACAAAACAAGTTTGTAAAAACTTATAGGCACATGTAAATCTCTAAGAAAAGGGTTGAAAAGTTGTTGCACAAATTAATTAAAAGCTATCTTTCATATGACTTTCTCTTAACACAGAGTAGTGTGCTCGTAAAGATTGGTCATTGCATGTGATGTGTGCAAAGGACTACATTTTCCCAAACTAAAGGCATGCATATTTCTTTTTATTTTATACTGGAATCATGGTATATAAGTTCATCTGGGCGAGATGGAGAGATTCTTTGACAAGTGAAGATACAAAAATAGTTTTGACTCAATCTACAAAGATAGAAAAACACTCTTATATAATCAAATCTAGAAGATTCACTACAACAACTAAATCATTCCAAAAGATCGAGTAATTTTATCACTGACTAAATCTACTAAATCAATCTTAGAGATCCCAAGAAATTATCTCAAACTCACCTAAAATACACAAAAAATGATGCTGACTCAATATTCTAACACGACCAAATCCCAATCACGACTTAACAAAATTTATGGCCATCTACTGACCTTATTCTTCTACACATACCACTACTGATCATTATGAAATTCTTTTATTTTCTTACGGAAGCACCTCCCCCTTGTACGCTAAACCATAACGAGAGTTGGTCGGAATGTCCTGCCTTTTTCTCTTCACGATGTAAGTCACAAAGTATGTTAAGTACAACCCAAATTCCTTAGTCATACTCTTGTATAGCTTTAGTTTCTTTTAGCTCCTTTTTCTTTTCTCTCTCTTTTGGTCCCGCATTAGAAAGGATAGATTGCTTCCTGTGCTCTCCTCACTAATTAGCCTTGGGCCAAATGAATGAAATCAATCTTTTCACAAACTTCAACATGATATGCTTATCGGCAAAACCAAGTATAGCAGATGTGACTGCCAAAATCATCAAGTATGGTACTATGCCAACCAATTGGAAGAATAAATGAAACCGTTGTGGCTGAAATCTAAGTCAAGCGTGGACAACAAAAACACAAAAGAAACAGGGATCTCAAGTTCGACGGAGAACCTATTTGTAAATAAGCACAGGCACAAAGCACCATTAGTCCTAAAACAGAGGATGGTGTCAGTTTTGACAAAAGCCTACTATATCTTCCCCAATTAGGTAGCTTCTCCACATTTTTCAAATCATAAATATCTTTTGATGCCAAAAATTGGTATATATGAATGAAGTAAAAGATTACCAGTAAGGTTCTCTTGCAATAAAGGCTTTTGTAATTTGTACTTTCTAATTTATGATGCATTCCGTGCATGTCAATTGCTTGGTACTTTATTTTTTTTTAATATTGATTATTGGCAAAACGTTTCCATGTTTCTCTTGGTGGAAAATGTCTCTCCCGTACGTCTGATTTATTGTTGATCAGTACTTTCTTTCCTCTCTACAATAGATGTTTGGGCAAGAAGCTGCAAAAATACTAGACTATGTTGAGTGCTTCCCTGAAGGGGCGGGGAAAGGAAGAAAAATTGCGGCACTATGTGCAGCTGCTGGAATTGAAGGTTTCCCTACTTGGACTATAAAGGACAAGGTATGAAGTTTGTTTTCTTGACACATGATAGCATGCTAGTAATATATTTTTCCTTTTTTCTTTTACTTTATTCAAATCTTAAATGGCACGCTGCTATAGCCATTTACTACTTTTTCATGTTAATTTCCATCTTGTACTAAAATTTATATCAGTATAAAGCTGTATGCATTTGTATGGATTTTGTCATCACTGTTTTAGTGTTATTTTGGTATAGACAAAAAAAACAGATGCAGATATGGTAACGGAACAACTACAGAGTCAAACGGTAGGGAGTAATTATTGTTGCGGTTTTATTTAAAATTGGTCATTAGTAACCTGATCTTGCCATTCCATGTTGAGACAAAACCCTAAGTGCGTCTATTTCAATATTTGAGCTTTCATTTATTTGTCTTTTACACGTGTGGTATCTTAGCTCAAATTGTTTTGTATGGTTGGATTTTTTTTTTCTTCTATTGGACAAGTTTCAAATTCCACAACAAATCTTTGTTTTTGTCATAATTTCTTGAAGGATTAGCTATGACAAGGGCACAAAGTGACGCTTTGATGGCATACTTTATACTTCTCACGTACACATCGGATACAAAGATGGAGCGCTTGGGGCCTAGCTATGACTCGGGCATGGATGGAGGGCACAAAATGACGCTTTGATGGCACGCTTTACACTTCGCACGTGCGCATCGGATACAGAGATGGCGCGTTTCCATGCGGTTGGCTGTGGAAACAACGCTATAGATCTGTGGGTTTCGCAAGCTCCTCGACATTCCGTGCATTTTGGGACTTCTTGGGTCTGCGATGTTCGAGGATCCGTGGTTCCGTGGTACTCGTTGCTGCAGTTTCACGGGAGTGCTGTTTCTGCTAGTCGTTCTGTTCTGCTACCGTAGTTTTGTTGCTTATGGGGTGGTTCAATTTTGTAACTGTCATATCTATAGGGAGTTACTGCTGATATCCGTCCTTTTAATGGGAATTAACTCTCTGGTTATCCGTCCATGATCGTAATGGATGGTTATAGGTGCTAGGGGGTTGGCTCCCCTATATATTGTCCGTCTTCTGCACATGTGCAATGACTAGACAAAAGAGAAAAGAGGGCAGCAACATGGCAGCAACCAATAGTGCAATTCGTGCATTGTGGGAAGTCCACAAAGGTGACGAGGATTTAGAAGTTCTAATGAACTGGTGGTTCCTAGGAGTGGATTGACGAGAATGGTCGAATCTTGTTTTGATCAACCATGATTTTCATTACCCTAGCAACGCGATGACAAATGTCTTCTAGTAGTGCTATATTGTGGTTTAATCTTCTTTATTAAGCAACTCGGTTGTATTTAGAGCTTTGCTCTATTTAGCAGCTTCACAGCTTGCTTTCTAGCGATGTTTTACCTCGGTCACCACTTTTGTAATCATAGTCTTCAAAGATGTGTGGAATTTTCGTCCATTACAACAACAATCTCAAAGCATGATTTTTTTTTTTAATAAAATTACACGAATCTCTTCAAGATCCAACATGGACAATCGTATAAGTCAGTTAGACACTAGCTTTTACAAGCTTGAAAAGTTTGATGGAGAGCACTATAACAGTTGGAAGAGGTGCAAGCAATTGATAACGTAATTACCACTCAACAAAAGTGGAAAAGAGAAAATCTTTGCAAGTTGTTAATCCTTAACTCCTTGGAGGATTTATTGGCCGAGTCCTACAATAAGAATGAGTTGGATGAAGTCAACATGGATCTGACATGCTCTACACTTCTTAGCATATCTATGGCGTTTGCTACCATAGTGGGCCAGTAATAATCCATTCTTCTGAGACGATCCTGGAGTTTAGGACCCAGTCGATATGCACCGCACGTACCATCGTGAGCCTCTCGGAGACAAAACATCGAAACAAAAGTCCATCATATGAGCGTCGATAGAGCATTTTTGTTACTGTATCGTTGTAAAATATGATAGAACGCCTTTGGATAGACACTGCTTCTTTCGGATCATCTGAAAGAATTTCATAGACAATATAGTCTATAAATGGGAATATCAAATCTCTAGGTTCAAATTCTACCTCCGCTGTATAGCTTCAATGTATATTCAAATTATTTTTAGCATAGAATAATTGCCAACCTATTACTGTGATCGAATGTTGGGTTTTGACTGGGACTGCTAGAGAAGCTGCAAGCCCAAAGAAAGTGTCTACTCCAGTGTTCTGCATTCGAGGCACATGATCGATGTAGAACGCTCTGAAAGTTGCGGGTATCTCCAGAGTAGCCTGGTAATATGAAATAAGGTCTTCAGGTTGTACTTCTTATTCACCTCTGACTTGACTAATTATGAGCTTAGAATCGCCGCAAGCTTCTAGATAGTCCACCCCCAGTTGACGTGCTTACTAGAGACCAATGAGCAAAGCATTGTACTCTTCCACGTTGTTGGAATATGGTTCCATAAGAAAATAAGCTCGATATACACAAAATTGTCAGGGAAAATGAATAATATTCCCACTCCTGCAACGATGTTGCCTTTTGGTCATGTTCTTGATATACCGTCAAAAATATTTGCCAAATAGTTTATCCGATGTCGTGTTAGACTCTAACACCTCATCCAGAATGTCTTTATATAGCTTCGATATTTATGGAACTAGATGAGCCGCTAGAAAATCTTCTAGAGCTTGGATTTTGACTGCCTTTTGTGAAACGAACAACATATCGTATGGAGACAACAGTAGTGCCCAAGTTGCTAAGCGAGAGTTAACGCGAACTTGGCTTTGTCATGAGCACCTTTAGCGGACGGATTAACTCTGGAGATGACATGGATCGTCTGTCCCGTCACATAGTGTTGTGTCTTATGGATAACAAATACTAAAGCGAGACTCTTTTTCCACAGGATTTTACTTCTGCTCAGTCCAACCATGATGCGGCTAAGATAGTATATAGCTTGTTTGTGACCTTCATCACTCTTCTGTTCTAGAAATGCACCCAAAGAATGATCCATCGTACGAACATATAGTAGAAAAGTTTTCCTACAACGGGGGCCACCAAAGCTGGAGGGTTCGTCAGATACTGCTTAATATCATCGAACGCCCGTTGGCACGCTTCGTTCCAGATAATTGTGATGCCTTTCTTCATGAGCTGTGTGAGCGGTTGGCAACAACCATAAAGGTTTGATATGAACCTTCTTATATAGGTCAGTCTTTCTTGAAGACCTCTGAGATCTTTGAGGTTCTTCGGAGGACGCATATCGAGGATAGCCTTGACTTTGTCTAGGTCAAGGTGAATACCTTTTGACGTGATAACAAATCCGAGGAACTTGCTACTGGAGACTCCTAAGACGGACTTGGTTGGGTTCATCTTAAGCTGGTGTGCATGCATCAGTTCAAACACCATTCTCAAATCTTGAAGGTGACGCCGCTTGACTTTTGACATCAATATTGTCCATATATCATTCTACCGTTTTACGCAAATGTTCACGAAAAATTGTGCTCATAGCTTGCTGATATGTCGCACCTACATTTTTTAGTCCGAAGGACATCACCGTATAGCAGTATAGCCCCAATGATGTTCGGAAATGTTTGTGCTTCTTATCATCGGAGAACATCTTAATTTGGTTGTAGCCAGAAAACCCATACATAAAAGACATCTGCTCGAAACCGCACGTATTATCGATCATAACATCGATAATAGGTAGAGGAAATTCGTCTTTTGGGTAGGCAACGTTTAGATCACGATAGTCGATGCAGACTATTATTTCCATCCTTTTTCATGATCGTAACAACATTTGCGACCCAATGTGGGTGTTGTTCCTTACGAATGAAGTCACTTGCTATCAGCTTCTTGACTTTGGTTTAATAGGTTCTATGATGTTTGGACGAAATCGTCGTCGTTGTTGTTTGACTGGTTTAGCATTCAGAAGAATATTCAGCCGGTGCATGGCTATCCGAGGATCCAAACTAGGCATATCCTCATAGTTCCATGCAAAGACGTCGATGTTACTCTCTTACAAGCTGTATAAGAGATTGTTTCTCATCTTCAAACAAGTTCTAATAAAGATTGGCTTAGGAGAAGACCCATCTCCTAAGCTGATTTGAATGACTTCATGCTCAGTAGGGGGTTCTTGTTTCTCGAACTGTAATTCCCACTGTGACTCCATCTTTGAGCCCAAGTATCTACTTCGAAGGGTTCCATTGTTTGGTCATCTTCTTCTGGTACATGTCTATGGATGAAATGTTGATAAATAGACGTTTCTTGAAGATATTTTTGATGCTAGCATCAGAGTCCCAGGTCAAAGATTTCGAAGAATGTGAATGCGCTTTATCTTCATCTTTAGAGAACTTAGGGGTCGAAGGAGGAGAAACATAACCCACAACGAGTGTGATAGTAATAATCCTCAGGTTTGCCCTTCAGAGCAAAGTGACACAATGGTAGACGTCGTCATTTGCCGTAGTTGAGACCTTTGCTTTTTAGGTCGTAGTCCATCTTCTAAATAATGTTTTTGACTTCTGGACTATACTGATAGAGTTGGATTTATCTTGCTCGAAAACTACTTCAGGTAACTTTTTGTGTGATTTCACTCGACCGAAGATTATAGGCTTCTGACTCTTCTTCCTTAGTGGAACAAAGAAGTGAGAATCCTCAAACGACAGGCAAGACGTACCCATTTGAGAGTAGTAGACACTGGCATACACAATGATTTGTGAAGGTACAAGATAAACATAACTTGTCTAAACCTAGTATGAACAACAAAGTAGTTTAAATTATCGTCTTTATTCAAGTAATAAAAGATCTCCTCTTTGGAGATGAGCGTCGGGCTGGTTATTCATGTACTCTTCCAGCGCAACATCAGCAACATGATCAGTAAAGTCAACCACGAACGGTTAACCAAGAGATGTGGCGAGATCAGACAAGTCAACCATGAAAGGCTGACCAGAGATGGCAGTGAATTTTGATAAATCCACCACAAATGGCTAGCCGGAGTTTGTTTCTCCATCCAAACTCAACCCAACTAGGTCTATTATAAAAAGGTTCTTCGTCATAACGGTAAGAAATACTTTCAGTATATCCCACCAGGTGAATCACTAAGGGATCGCCATCGTTGTCGGCTGTATCAACTTCAGCCTCATTGTCAGCATCATTGTCGGCTTCTTCAGGGTATCGTTGTTTATATACTACTGAATCAGAAATAAGTTTCAACGCCTTTAAATGGATCGATGTCGATAAATTCCATCTTGAGAATTCCCTCATTATCCACATATTTGAAGCATTGGTAAAGAGTGGATGACACAATCATGTTTTCATGTATCCATGAACGTTATAGGGCACATCAACATTAATCACTTAATCACATATGTTAAGAGTTATATTAGAAATAAGTGTTATATTAGAGTTATTAGTAATTGGGCTTTAGTCCCATATTGCTTAGAGTAATAGGAGAGGAAGCTAGCCTCTCCTATATATATGTAGTCTCTCATCAATAAAAAAATCATCCCATTATTCTATTCTACATGGTATCAGAGCCATAATCCATCCACCCCTCTCTCCACAAAAAAAAAAAAAAAAAATTTTCAACCCCCCCCCCCCCGCGTGCTACAGTACCCGCCCCCCCCCCCCCCACACCCGCTGCTGCTGCCTCCCCCCCCCCCTCTCCTCCACTCGCTGCTGCTGCCTCCACCCTGTCCAGCGCCCCCCCCCCCCCAGCGCCCCCCCCCTCGCGCCCCCTGCTGCTGCTGCCCCCCCCCCCCCACCAGCGCCCCCCCCGCGTGCTACAGTACCCGCCCCCCCCCACCCGCTGCTGCTGCCTCCCCCCTGTCCTGCCCCCCCCACCAGCGCCCCCTGCCCCCGCCACTGCCCCCACCCCCGAGATCCGGCACCTTCTGCCCCCCCCGTCGGCGCCCCCCCCGCTCCACTCTAAACCTAGCCCATCCAAACCCTAATCCTAGCCGCCATTATGTTACTTATTTCACATCCAAACCCTAACCCTAGCCGTCTTTCCTTTTGAAAAAAAAAAGAAGAAGAAGAGAACAGCGTATTTCGAAGACAGATTGTCGTCAAATGCTTTATTTGGGCACCTTCTGTTCCTAGATTACGCCGTCGGGAATTAACAAATGCTATATTTTGTTTATCCTACCCCGATCATCACATCAGGATCTACACAGAGAATGATCGTGTTTTCTCCTGTGTCCTGACGTGTTTATTTTACATGCGCGCACCGGCGGTGGCCACGTTTATAGCGCATTCGTAAAGTTGGTGTGATATTTGGGGTTGGAAGAATTCGCGACGATGACAGATCCGAAGACCGATGATGGTACCGGTGTCAGCAATATGATAAGTACTGGCACGACGGTCTCTTCGATTCGACTTGTCGACCGTCGATTGGACGGTCCCGATGGTTACTCAACATGGCGTAAGAAGGTTGAGAAAACACTCCGTGGGATGCGGCTGTCTAAACATTTAACTGACAACCCTCCGGCAACGACTGATCCCACTTTTGAACAGTGGGAGACGGATGATAGTCGACTGTTTACACAGTTGATGAACTCCATGGAACCGTCCGTCGAGGACATGGTTCAAAACACGAACACAGTCAAGGAGCTATGGGAGGTCCTAGCAACGGCGTTTGATGGAAAGCGCGACTTGTCCCGCATATATGATTCGGTTGTTGGCGTTTACCGAGCTAATCAGGGAGACAAGTCTCATAAGGACCACTTCCGATCCTTCAAGGCGATGGTGGATGAAATTGATCGTGTTCTTCCTCTGACGTCAGATATCAATGAAGCTCGGACTCAATGCGAGCAGCTTCATGTTATGGCATATCTTGCATCTCTTCGTCCTGATGCGGACTCGGCTCGTTCCCAGATCATTGCTGGATCTGATGTTCCATCCTTGATGGAGGCCCACTTCCGTGTTCTACGGGCCGCAAAGGTGGTTGAGACCACTCCGGGGGATGCTCCTGCCGATCGATCTGCTCTTAGTAGCGCTGCTCGTCCTGGCGTTCGTGGTGGACGTGGTGGACGACGAGGTGGTCGGACTTATGGACGTGATGGCGGACGAGGCAATGGTGGTCGTGATGGGGGACGACTACGGACCTGCTTTCACTGTGGCCAACAAGGACATTTTCAGTGGCAGTGTCCTAAAGCTCCTGTTGCCAATATTACTTCGGATGCTCCTGATAATAGCATTCGCTCGGTTCCATTGAGCGACGATTCGTACGCGGAATTTCTTGAGTTCCAGGCTCAATGTCGTGGTGAAGCATCAACGTTTGGTTCCACAGCCGGATACTCTGCAGCATGCATTGTCAATCCCAAGCAGTGGGTAATTGACTCGGGTGCATCCGCTCACATGACTGGTGACGCAGGTATGATACATAATTATGTACCTGTCCGTCGTGCTTCTGGCATTACTGTTGCAAATGGCGGTTCCCTGACAGTCCGCGGCCGTGGAAGTGCCACTCTTTCTCCCGGATTATCACTCAACTCTGTTCTACTTACTCCTGGGAACCCATTCAGTTTACTTTCTATTAGTCAACTAACTCGTGAACTTCATTGCTCAGTAACATTCTTTCCTGATGGTTGTGTTTTTCAGGACCTGACAACTGGGAAGACTATTGGTAAGGGGCATGTGGCTGGAGGCTTGTACCTGTTTGACGCTACTTCTCCGGTTGTTTGTGCAGGCATGAAACTGGATCCGGTCGAGTTACATTGTCGGTTAGGTCATCCGTCGTCCCAAGTTCTCCAGAAATTGTACCCGTCCTTAGTTATTCCCTCTTCTTTTCATTGTGAGTCATGTCGTTTGGCTAAGCATCATCGGGTTCCTTATCCGGTAAGCTCTAATAATCTTGCATCCGCTCCTTTTGAGTTGGTGCATTCTGATATCTGGGGACCTTGTCCGACTGAATCTGTCATGGGTTTTAAGTACTTTGTCACGTTTGTCGATGACTACTCACGTGTCACGTTTCTTTATTTGATGAAAAGTCGCGCTGAATTATTTAACATCTGGTGCAACTTTCATGCCGAGATAACAACACAATTTGGTCTCCCAATCAAAATCCTTCGAAGTGACAATGGCCGTGAGTATTTATCTCGTGATCTTGCTAAACATCTGGCCAGCAATGGCATTATCCACCAAACCTCTTGTGCGTATACACCCCAACAAAATGGTGTCGCCGAACGCAAGAATCGCCATTTATTGGAAATAACACGTGCACTTATGTTTCAAGCACGTACTCCCAAGAAATTTTGGTCGGATGCGGTTCTTACGGCTTGTTTTTTTATTAATCGCATGCCGTCGTCAGTGCTCAATGGTAGCACTCCCTTTTCTCGGCTCTTTCCTGGAAAAGAACCGTTTCCTCTGCCTCCCCGTATCTTTGGTTGCTTATGCTATGTTCGGGATACCCGACCAACCCTTTCTAAATTAGATCCTAAGGCAATACAATGTATTTTTCTTGGGTATCCTAAAGATCAGAAAAGGTATCGGTGTTTCTCTCCTGTCTTAAAGAGATATTTTTTCACTCGGGATGTTACCTTTGTCGAATCAAACTTTCCACCGTTTTCCCAGTCAATAGGTCCGGCACCCCTAATTTATCCAGACGAAGATTTTTTGCTGTTTCCTCCTCAAACACAACAGCCTCCAGTACAGGTGCCCTCTCTTACCGAGCCAGTCACCCAGGATGATGGTCCACATACACCAAGTCAGCCATTAACGACGTCCACCACAGAATCATCCTCCTCTGGTTCCACCAGTAGCTCCGGCTCTAATGAGCTGCCTCCACCAGTTCCGCCCGCAGCTCCACCAGTTCCGCCCGCAGCTCCGGGGATTCTGCCTCCAGCACGTCCTCGTCGTGCATGTCGAGATCATCCCTTGTATGTTGACAACTATAAAGGTCTTAGTTGTCATACTCAGTCTCTGGTAGCTACTATTGATGGGATTCAGATCCCCAAGAACGCTGAGGAGGGTCTCCGACATCCTGGTTGGCGTGCTGCTATGCACGAGGAGATAAAGGCTCTCCAGGAGAATCATACCTGGGACTTAGTCGATTTACCTACTGGTAAACAGGCTGTCGGTTGTAAGTGGGTGTTCACGATTAAGGTGAAACCGGATGGCACTCTTGATCGATTGAAGGCTCGTCTGGTGGCCAAAGGATTCTCTCAAACATATGGTGAGGATTACTTTGAGACCTTCTCTCCTGTGGCCAAAATAACGTCCGTTCGTGTTCTCATGGCGTTGGCCGTTCGCTATGACTGGCCTTTACTTCAGCTAGATATCAAAAATGCTTTCCTCCACGGGGATCTTGACGAAGAAGTCTACGTGATGCAACCTCCCGGGTTCGTTGCAAGGGAGGGTAAGGTGTGTCATCTCAGGAAGGCTCTCTATGGCCTGAAACAATCACCACGTGCGTGGTTTGGTAGATTTACACAGGTGGTTACTCAATTTGGAATGTGTCAGTCGAAGAAGGACCATTCAATCTTCTATCGACACACATCTGCTGGAAGAATACTGCTTGGTGTCTACGTTGATGACATTGTAATCACGGGAGATGACAGACAGGGTATTGCAAATCTCAAGAAGTTTCTTGGAGAACAATTTCAAACCAAAGATATGGGATCCTTGAACTATTTCTTGGGTATTGAAGTCACACGGGGAAAGCGGGACATTGTAATGTCTCAAAGAAAATATGTACTGGATATACTAAATGATGCAGGCATGATGTAAGCAAAGGGAGCAAACTCACCTATGGATCCAGGGGCGAAGTTACTTCCAGACGAAGGGGTCCTGATGACCAATCCAGATCAGTATCGTCGAGTGGTTGGTAAACTCAACTACTTGGCAGTCATGACGCGTCCGGATATTTCTTTTGCAGTAAGCGTCGCGAGTAGATTCATGGCTTCTCCAAGAGTTCCACACTGGCAGGCAGTTCTCAGAATTCTGTGTTATCTAGTAAAGAATCCAGGGAAAGGAATTCGAATGGAGAATAACGGACATTCTCGCATTGAGTGTTTTACTGATGCTGACTGGGGAGCAAGTCTGGCAGATAGACGGTCTACATCTGGCTACTCCGTATTTGTTGGCGGAAATCTTGTATCGTGGAAAAGCAAGAAACAAAGTGTGATAGCACGCTCAAGCTCAGAAGCAGAATATCGAGCTATTGCTCATGGCACGTCAGAAATATTATATATGAAGCATCTCCTACAAGAACTGGGAGAAGACGCAGGATCTCAAGTGGCAGACCTATGGTGTGATAACCAATCCGCTATTCACATTGCCACCAACCCAGTATTTCATGAAAGGACGAAGCATATTGAAATTGATATTCATTTTGTTCGTGATGAATATACAAAAGGAGTGATAAGGTTTCAACATGTGCGGACCGGCGACCAGATAGCTGATATCTTCACAAAGCCTCTCCTGGGTCCCCGGGTTCAATTTTTATGTAACAAGCTGGGCATGATTGACATCTATGCTCCAGCTTGAGGGAGGGTGTTAAGAGTTATATTAGAAATAAGTGTTATATTAGAGTTATTAGTAATTGGGCTTTAGTCCCATATTGCTTAGAGTAATAGGAGAGGAAGCTAGCCTCTCCTATATATATGTAGTCTCTCATCAATAAAAAAATCATCCCATTATTCTATTCTACAACATAGCAAGTGACCTCTGTGCGAAGATCGTCTATTTGACATTTTAGACGAATCTTTTCCAGTAGATAGCTTCTTCCAGCATTGAAGCCGAGGATGGTGGTGTTGGTTGCTGGCAACCGATGCATTGGGATTCTCAAGATTTGCAGCAAGCTTCTAGGAATAATGATGAGTGAAGAACCTGGGTCAATGTGCTTACGACAACCTTGATAGCCCCAATATTTTCAGTATAGTACAATGGTCTGTCATGTTTGTTGTTCTTCAGTAGCATGTCTTGCGAAAAGGTGATGTTAGGGATCATCTTTGTCATGTTATGACAATGAGGGCAAGCAGCTAGATCCTCACCTGGCGGTTTGATCTGCACCAGATAAGAATCGACATGTAGCAATGCTTCTGCTAGTGCATCTTGGGTCTCTTTGGGGAGACGAAGGAGCTCGTAAATAGACAATCGAGCTGGCGTATTGTCAAGTTGTGCCAATATATCGAAGTTGTATGAATTGTCAAGTTATTGAGGTAGAGGCTTCTTCAATGACATGTCAAATCGCACTTCTTTATGCTTTAATTTGTCAGTCGAAGCTTGCTTGGACGAGCTCGCTTAGGAGTGGTAGGAGAGGCATCTTCCTTGAACTGGATCATAAGTCCACTGATAAGCTTTACCGGACCTAGTCTCTCAAGGCAGTACTTCATCAAAAATCGGTGAAGCAGAAAGAACCATATTTCATAGCTTGCTTTTCCTCCCTTTGTTCTTTGATTTGGAGGTAGAGGATACCTCTTGCTGTAAATCTGGGATAATATCGAGGTGTACCTACATTACTTTACCCCGTGGCATGGTCAGTGGAACCAGCCCGCTCTCCTGGTTTCGGGCTGGTGGAAGGTTGACTACTTCCATTCGAACCTTCTGTATTGGGATGACAACGTCTTGGACTTCGACCTTTGGAAAGTCACCAAACTGGAGTGATACCATATTTGCTGTGACCTTCTTCTGGTTGGTATGAAGCATGATAGCTTTGGAGTCTATCAATTGTTGGATTTTGTCCTTCAGTATATAACAATCCTGCATTGGATGGTGCACGTACCGGTGGTATAGATAATACTTGGGGTCATTGGTGCGACCCGTCTCTTCAGGACGTATAACGTCAGGAAGCTTCAGCTTGTTTTCGTTCATCAGAATGTGAAGGATTTTCGTCGTGAACTCCTCGTTAAAAGTGTATTCACGAGTTGGCCTTGGATTTGCCTTTGGCTTGGGCTGAGCAGCGGCGGCTGCCAAAATGTCAATAGTAAGGGACTCATTTCCTTTGTTGTTGATGTTGCGGTTGGAGTTGTTACTGCTTTGCGGATGCTTGCCCTTATCTTCGGAATTTGGCTTTAGAAAGTCAATCAACTCCAAGTCAGCAGTCGATTTTTTAGCTGCTTCTGCACTCTTGATCAACAAAGGCCAGGAGTCAATGATAGCTGTTCCCACACAAAAACGAACGACTGGCAGAAGATTGTGTCTGCAGGTATCTGTCAGCAGGATTTGAGGGACACCTGGAGGAAGTCCAAGAGCGAGCCGTCGGAATCGCTCAATGAAGTCGCACGTTGGTTCCTCTTTTTTTTAGCAGAGATCACAGTAGACATGTTGACATCTGTTTTTCCTTCATAAAACGTGGCTAAGAATATCCTCTCCAAGTCCTTGAAAGACTTGATGTAGTCGTTTGGTAGACTTTTGAACCATTCAAAGGCCACCTCCTCCAAAGTACCAATGAACAATTTCTTGAGGAGTGCATTATGTCTTGGGATGTGCAATGTCTACGAACTGAAGTATAGCGGATGTTGACTAGGCGACTTCAGTCCGTCATAAGGCAGTAACCACTCAAGTTTGAATTTTGGTGGGCACACGACTTCGTCCCAATTTGTAGGGTATGGCTACAATACCCCCAACTTTTGAATTGCCTTCCTGTTGTCCATGGAATCCAAACGGGTATCGAGGACACGAATGATATTGGGGACCTGTGTGTCAGCTGTTTGTGCGGAAACAGTTGGTTGTACCACAGTTGAATGGACTTCCGGTAACACTGACTGGAGTTCACCCCCAGCATTTGGAGGGTTCGGAGTATCCGAACCATTGTTGTCATCCAGCTGGTTGGACCGGAGGTGTAAGTCTAGCCGCGTTTGGAGTCGCTTGATTTGTAAGCAACTGCTGTAGCATGGTATTCATAATCTTGATCGTAGCTTCAAGATTATCAAGTCGTTGATTGGTGCGGTCACTACTCCCATCTTCCTCACCAGCCATGTATATATAAGCTACATGTTAGCTGTCGGAAGGAGACGTTGAAAACATCGTGTGGAATCCACGCTATCTGTTTCAGAATCCTGAGAAATATTACCCCCAGTTCGAGGTGCATCATTGTCTTGCAGAAGTCGAGTCTTGGAACGAGTATGTAAGTATACTCCTTCGGAAGAATCAACTTGCCTGATAGGAGTTGAAGCAGTCAGGATAGAACCGCCTCTCCGAGTATTCCCTGGTCTATTTGTAGTTCTGGGGAAGCGGGTGGGTGCTTGGACCTATTCGCTGGTTGGGTCTATTGCGAGGAGCCTCCCATGACATGTAAACAGAAGTGAAGGGCAAATCTTCGTCTTCTTGATCAAGTTCTCGTCTTTTAGAGCGTTGTCCAGTTGGCGAAGTGAATTGCAGTCGCTGAAACACATGCTGCTTCTTTGGAGCTTCAACTGCTTTTAAACAGTAACAATTGATTGTAATGTTGATGTAGTGATGCTCAGGAAGAGACTTAACTGTGGTTGGAGAAGATTCTCATTGCTTACGATTCTGGTTGATTACATCACATAAGTCAAGAGTGGAAGGAAGTAGAAGATTCTGCATTTGGACCAAATTATGCATGGGTACACTTCCTGCATAGAGGTAGTTGAGAAGCTCTTGTTTCTTGTGAAGAGGAGTGCTATGCTACACCCTATAGACTTTTTAATTTTCTGCGTTCAAAAATTTTATTGAAAATTCCTGTTGTCGGTCTTCGCACAGATTACTACCGCTATCTGCTTGGACTTGTAGAGTTTGAGCAACTGCTCTCTTTTGTTCGTGCAAATTTGCACGCTGCGACACATAGTACATGTCTTCAGTGAATAGATTGTTGGAGTCCGGAAGTGAAATATCTCCAACTCCAAAATCTGGACGCAGAAATTGATTTTCTGTGCACATTTTTGCCTTTGCTGTTGGCGACAGATTGTGCGCGCAGATTATGTCCTCTGTGAGATTTGTTTTGGACAGAATTGTCCTTCTTTGAAGTGCCTTGTATGTGCTACACCGAGTGTGCACAGACTTCTATTGGAGCTTGTCAGCCGACCCTTTGGCATCGTAGTGAATTCCTTTGACAAGGTCTTGTTGATTTGCAAAGTTTTTGTTGTGAGAGCGTCGCGACTTTTTTCCTTTGGCGTGCACACTGGCATGGCTAAGGGGATCGTCCACAGAGCTATGGACTAGAAGGGCTAAGGGGATCGTCCATAGAGCTATGGACTAGAAGCGCTTGAGCGTTGTTGTTGATGAGTTGCTCCTCGTCATCACTGGCCAACACATCTTTCCTCTTGTCATCAGCGATGTTGGGGGTAGGAGAAACGGGACTTGGGTAGCCAAATCTTGCGAGTTTCCTCCGTTTCGCAAGCACTGAAGGGCTTGTGCATCCCTCTGAAAGAATGTTCTCGGAAACTTATAGTCGAATTCGATGACTAACGTGTCTTGCATTATTCCTATCAGCGCAATGTTGGATTGTGCCACTACCTTGTCGTCAGTAGAGAAGACAATCTCCAGCAGAGTCGTCATTTTGTTTACCATGAACAAAAAGTTTATTCAACTTTCTATTGCAAACTTTGATTATTGCTTTGAATAACAAAGAATCCTATACAAGAAATTCCAAGTACAAGCAATCTCCGAAAAAAAATTCGGAGAAAGTAACGATGAAGGTCGAGTCGACGCGTGATTCTTTTGCTCCGTTGACTATCCGAGGTGAAGACAGAAAAATCTTGCCAAGTCTCAAACCCAAAATACTATTGAGAAGAGTTTGGCAGCAAATAGGCTCAAGATCCAAGCTCTCGATCTCCTGGAATATCACTGTTCCTAAGGTATTTATAGTGTCATTAATACTGTAACGGCTAATTTTGAAATTCTGTGCAGAAAATAAGCAATATTTATTGTTTTTACCTTTTCCGTGCAGAAAAATAGATAACTGCTATCCACTATGCAATTTTATCGGCTTTACTGCTCGCACACAATTCGGCCTGCATGATGCGTGGCAGAAGGTAGAAGGAATACATGACTTACATTACAATTGTGGGAACAACTGTCGTTCCATGTTCACCGAGATTTGCACAATAAATGCGAGAGGCTTCCTCGAGTACTTAACCGCTCGTTGACGGTTAAGGAGAGAGAAATAGTAGTGGTTTACACGCACAAATCATACTGTTTTGTGAGGGAAATAGAATTTGTGCGCGGAAATCAACATGTGGCACTGTCTCACTAGCAACCATAAAGTGTAATGATTTACTGACACAAGGGCCAAGAAACATTAGAAAGTGACTGAGCACGTTATCTGACGACGACTGACATTGAATGGAAGAATTTTGATGCGCACATTTCTGTTTATGCTGTAGGAGAGCGAATTCTGTGACGGAGAAGCTCAACTCCAGTTCCAGAACGAAAAGTTGAACTCCAATTCTGCGACAGGAAGCTAAAGAGTGCGCATTTTCTATGCTTCTGTACATGTTAAGAACCTAATTTCTAGAAATATGTTGTGCAACGTAGGCTTGATAATGGACATCAATATCAATGTTGGTCAAATTATAATATCCTATAGGGAGCATACTTCATGAAATCATTTTTTACCAAAAGAATGTTACTTTTGCTTATAACTCCTAGTGACTGTATTAATATAGTCTCTATTTTATGTTATTCTTGAGTTATGTCATAACATACTATGACATGTTCATTGTAAAAGAATAAACAAAATGTCTTATCTAGGCATTACTTCAAATGTGAGGGTAAATAGGTGAAGAAATGTGAAATGTGTGCTCATACTAAGATTGTAAGAAAAAGCGAACAAATCAAAGTACAGATCTTCTGGAGTTGGTGCACTCAGATATACGTGACTTTAAGCATTTCTCCACAAAGACGGGTGAAATACTCCCACCTTCATCGATGACTATTGAAGAGAATTTCAAGGACTTCAAGGCAGAAGCTAAATGACAAACGTGTCAACAACTCAAGAAACTCACAAGTGATAGAGGTGGAGAGTATCGTTCTCTTGAATTTGCATTTTTCTGCATGGAACTTGGTGTCAACGAGACTACTTCTCTATACTCCCTTCAATGTAATGGAGTTGCAGATAAAAGAACAGTAACTTCATGCTTTTAACAACAGGCTTCCAAACAACTTTTGGAAGAAACTGTGTTGATGACTACTTTTATTCTTAACATTGTGTCATTCACACAACTAGGGGTGAGCATTATTCGGTTTTGGATCGAAAACCGAACCGAACCGATCTGAATAAGAGATTCAGTTCGGTTTTAAAAAAATATCGGATCGGTTTTGGTTTTGAAAATACTATATTTTCTTATTCAGTTTCGGTTTTGGGTTTCGGTCCAAAACCGAAAACAGAGTAAGAAATTATATATATATATATATATATATATATATATATATATAGGTTTATACTAAATATATCTAGGTATATTTAGTTACTATATATATTAACAAAAGAAAGCGCAAATAAATCGAAAAAATCGAACCGATTTAATTCGGTTCGGTTTGTTTCGGTTATGGGCCAATTCGGTTTCGGTTTTGCTTATTCGATTTTCGGTCCAATTCGATTTTTCGTTATTCGGTTTGGTTTGAACCGAATTAACCGAATGCTTACCCCTACGCACAACCAGAAGTAACTCCTCATGAACTCTGGTTCATAGTCAGACCCAACTTGAATGTTATTCGAGTTTAGTGGTGTATGGCTTATGTGAAGCTTCCTGACATCATTATTAAGAAGTTGGGAACGAGACTATAAAGACCATCTTTTGGGACTATGCTGAGAAGAGTGATGTACGGATATTCCTCGATCTAGAATCAAATCAGATCATTGAGTCTTGTGATACTGAATTCTTTGAGGACAAGTTTGCTAGTCACAAATATAATTCTTGCGGATTTATCCGAGAAAATAACAAGCTCAGAGAAAGTTTGCTAGTCTGTCTCTCGTCATCAGTCTACCCCGGAGAAGACGATATGCACATAGTTGCATTTTCCGTGCAACGCCCTTGTCCCAAATGAAGTCCACCTCCTCAGCCCGGTCGTGGTGGGTCCGAACCAAGTCGTAGCAACTACGAAAGCAGAATAGACCTGACCCGTCCCCCGTACCTGGGCCAGCCCAGCTCCATGAATCCTTCGTCTGGCTAGCGTCAATAGTGATAAGGCGAATCTCCTCGGCAAGCTGAGCAGTATATGGGTAACCTTCTGGCCTCCAAACTCCATCTCTGATAATCCGACTACATGTGAGCCCCCTGCCCGCTTCTCTGTCCAGCTGCTCTCCCAATAGCTCGAGCAAGGATCTGGAATCCAACCAAGGGTCAAGCCAGAGGTCGGTAGTCGTCCCATCCTTCATGTGCCTGCAGATAGCGGTTTGAAGCACCGGTCTACACCTCAGGATGGCCTTAAACGTGACCGAGAAATTGTTGTCTATCCTGCAGGCCCAGAAGTTGGTCCTCCTCAGGTATCTGCTCGCCATCCATTCCGCCCAGAGCGACCCCCCTTGATGAATCTCCAAGCCATCTTCACACAAGCTGCCTTCCTGACCGCATGTAGTGGCCTCAACCCCACTCCTCCTTCCTCCCGTGGCCGACATAACTGGTCCTAGGATATCGCATGCATTCCTCCCTTCCATATGAAGTCAGCACATCCACTTTTCGAATAGTAGCCGTGGGGATCTGGATAGACTGGAGCCAGAACATCGTGATGCCTGCAATAACCGACCGCACCAACTCAATCCGTCCGCCAAATGATAGACCCGCAGCTTGCCAGCCTTCCACTCTCCTCTGAGCCAAGTCCACCAAGCTGTGACAATCTTGCTCTCTGGCATAGTTGACCGTCAGCGGAACCCCCAGGTATTTCACTGGGAGCTCGCCTCTGTCCACACCTAAGGCGAAGGCTCTCTCCTCCTGCTGTGTACACCGGGAGCTGAAGTAGACTCTGCTCTTCTCCCGGTTTAACTGGAGCCCAGATAGCCGCCCGAACTCCTCCATAATATCAGAGAGCGCTCTCATTTCCCGCATGGAAGGCTGGAGTAGCACCAATAAATCGTCAGCATAGATCAAGTGAGATACAACCGGATTCACCAACCGAAAAAGGAGAACGATCCTCTTGCTATGCACTGCCGTATCCATCATGCAAGTAAAGTACTCCATCACCAAGGTAAATAGATACGGGGAGAGGGGATCACCCTGCCTCAACCCCCTGTTGCTACTGAAGTAGCCATGTGGCGTGCCCTGGATGAGAACTGAGAAAGTAGGGGAGCAGATGCACTCCCTCACTCTCGCAACCCACCTCTCGTCGAACCCCATGGCAAGCATCAAGTGACACAGGAAGTCCCAGTTGACCGTATCATAAGCTTTTCGGAGGTCAAGCTTCACACAAGTCTTCATCCCCCCAGGTTTGCTGAACTCCCTCACCATCTCATGGGCTAGCAGGCTGTGCTCCGCTATCGATCGCCCCTTGATGAACGCTGCTTGATTCCGGGACACCAACCCCTGCATAATCCCCTCCATACGCCTGCACATAAGATGAGTGATAATCTTGTAAAGAAAATTACAGCAAGCTATGGGCCGAAAATCTGCGAGTGAGATCGCTCCCTCCTTCTTTGGAACCAGCGTCAAGAAAGTGTGTTCATCTTCTTCAGAAGCCGGCCCTCCACAAAGAACTCCTGAATCGCCGCCAGAACAGGAGCCTTAAGCACACCCCAGTGTCGCTTAAAGAACCCTGAAGAGAAGCCATCAGGCCCGAGGGCTTTGTTGGGATTAGCCTTTATCACAATGTCTTTCACCTCCTCCATCTGCACAGGTGCCAAAAGCAGACTGTTCCCATGGCGGGACACCAGTCTCTTCGTGACTAGGGCAGGGAACGTGCTAGAGTAGTCCGTCTGCTGATATAGGTCAGTGTAAAATCTGACGGCCTCCTCCTGAATCTCCACCGGGTCCCCTACAAGACGTCCCTCAGCATTCAGAAGGCTGGGGATGCTGTTCCGGTGCTGACGGGTGCGGATCATATCGTAGAAAAATTTGGTGCAGCGGTCTCCATCTTTGAGCTAGGTACATTTGGCCCTCTGTGCCGCACTAATCTTCTCCTGTAGTCTCATGATGCTGACCTCCTCAATCAGGATCTTCTCCTTAGCCGCCAGCTCCCCGTTTAGAATGTCAGCTTGTAGGGCCACCTGAGTGTCTCGAAGCTCGGTTTCCTTATCCGCCAGAGAAGTCCGCGGTCTCGTCTTCACCCACCCCCTGATGACCCGCTTGAGCTGCTTGAATTTGTGAACCATGCGGAACTGGGCCGTGCCTTTCCGGAAGTGCTGCATTTCTTCCATTACCACCTCCTCATATCCGGCCGACAGATACCAGCTGTTGTTATACCGGAACGGCCTCGCCTTCAAAGTCGGTCTCACACAGAGGCCAACCCGGATAGGAGAATGATCGCTAGTACCCGCCGCTAGACCTTCCGCCACCGAGTTCGGAAAGCACCTGAACCACTCGCTATTGCCCAAGGCCCGATCCAATTGACAAGCAATCCGATTATGTGTAGCCTTGTTGTGCCAGGTCCAGATATGTCCAGCTCGCTCCAGCCCCCGCATCCCTGACATAAGCAGACACCTCTGGAAGTCGTATAAGATCGAGTCTGGCACAGGACGGCCTCCCACCTTCTCTTGACGAAGCAGCATAGCATTGAAATCCCCCATGATGAGCAGAGGGAGATGCATGTTGTCCGCCAAATGACCCATATGCACAATGTCCTCCCACAGAGCCTCCCGGAGTCTCCGGTCATTGTGCCCATATACAGCACCCAGGATGAAACGGAACCCACCTTTGTTCTCGGAAGTAACGCCGATGAGTTCTGATTTATGAATCTGCACTCACTCCCAGCTGCCTTTGTTCCACCTAACCCAGATCCTTGCCATACCACAAAGATCTAGGTTGTGTATGTGATCCCAGTTTGCCGGAGTCCGACGCGAGAGCATAGCGGCCCCTCTAATCTTCGTCTCCAGCAGGATAGCAATGTCACATGACTCTCCTCAGAACCCCTCCAATCTCCCTCCATCGTCCAATGGAACACGCCCCCCTAATGTTTCATGCTAAGACCGACATCTAAATAAAAGATGGGGGGGTCCCCCTGGAACTCGTCTGGATCGACACTCGAGGGAAGTGTCTCATCCGTCTGATCAATGACTGCATCTACCATGGAGGAAGGAGCAAGATGAGCCTGAATCCTGCTAAGTGTAAGAGTCCAGTCAGGATTGGCTTCAGTATGGTCATCCATATCCCATATACAGCACCCAGGATGAAACGGAACCCACCTTTGTTCTCAGAAGTAACGCCGATGAGTTCTGATTTATGAATCTGCACTCCCTCCCAGCTGCCTTTGTTCCACCTAACCCAGATCCTTGCCATACCACAAAGATCTAGGTTGTGTATGTGATCCCAGTTTGCCGGAGTCCGACGCGAGAGCATAGCGGCCCCTCTAATCTTCGTCTCCAGCAGGATAGCAATGTCACATGACTCTCCTCAGAACCCCTCCAATCTCCCTCCATCGTCCAATGGAACACGCCCCCCTAATGTTTCATGCTAAGACCGACATCTAAATAAAAGATGGGGGGGTCCCCCTGGAACTCGTCTGGATCGACACTCGAGGGAAGTGTCTCATCCGTCTGATCAATAACTGCATCTACCATGGAGGAAGGAGCAAGATGAGCCTGAATCCTGCTAAGTGTAAGAGTCCAGTCAGGATTGGCTTCAGTATGGTCATCCATATCCCTCGCCTGGGGTATATCCTCTAATGTGGCCGGAGCGTGTCTCTTCCTGCTGCTGTAAACCATGATTGCCGGGGAGGCCTCCACCACCATCTGACCACTATCAGCCGCGCTCATACCCCTGGTCACCATAGTCCTCTGTGGTCTGAACGGGACCAGTGCACCCTGCATGCTCTCCTGTCTCGGCGGTGATCCTGTCTCCAGCCTTCTATCAACCTCTATCACCGTGTCCTCCTCCATATGTCTGTCCGGTGCCGACTCTCCAGGCAAGTGACTGGGAGCCGTCTCCTTCCCAGGTGCCTTCGTCTGAACCGTCTCCGTCCCAGGTGCCTCCGTCTGAGCCACCTGTGGCCTGGCGGTCTCCTTCCCCTTGTGTTTGCACGCACTGGTAATGTGCCCAAAGCACTCGCAGTAAGAACACATGGGTGGGACCCAATCATACTCCACCGACTGCGTCAGAACCTCTCCAGACGGTACCTGATACTCAAGAATGCTCGGGAGCTCCGACTCCGCCTTGATCTCCACGAAGACCCTGGCGTACATCAGTCTGGTATGGAAAGCAGTGGCCTCATCTGCTTTGATTGGCTTCCCCACGAGGCTGGCGAGTCTCATGAGTAGTGGGATACTCCAGTATTTCACTGGGAACTCTGGGAATCGGATCCAGACTGGGATGGCATTTAACACCTCCTTCTCACACCTCAGCTCCGGTGTCCATTCCTTCAGTATAATAAGTCTCCCATCAAATGACCATGGCCCTCCCTGCAAAATCCTGGTCACATCCTCCGCAGCCCAAACTTGACATAATAAAACCCATTCTCCCGGGAGAAGAATTCCATGCTTCCTTTGGGTCTCCAGACTCTCTCCGCATAACCCCGGATTTGGCCATAGAACGGCTTGTTCCCTAACACATATAGCACCAAGGTGTTCTTCCAGAAGTCAGAGACCTCCGCTATTTCCTCTGCAGGGAAGTATGTCCTGAGTCTTCCACCAACCGCCATCGGGGAAACATAATCCATCGACAGCAGGCTTTTCGACACCACTGGCGTGCACACCTCCTTCCATGACCGAGGCCTCTGCTCCTCAGAGGGGGTCCTGATCGGAGGATTCGCAGGGACCGGACCTTTCCTGCCATCAGCAACGACAATGCCCTTACCCTTCTCTGCCGTCGTCGCCTTTGGCCTCCATCCTGTTACAGTGCGTACCATACCTCCTCCACGACGACGGGTATCAGTGCCTACTATTGATCGAGCCCCATAGTTCCATGGCCCTGTCCGCCCCAACATGTTAGTTTGGGTCCCGCGTCTCCCTCCAGCCTGGCGTCTCGCCACCGTCTGCCAGCCCGCATCTTCTGGGTTGTCCACCCCGGTCCCGGACCCGAACTCGAAGACGGGGGCCGAAGCCCCCGATCCCCTCATGCCACCGCCCGATCCCCCCCCCCGCCTCCGGGGAGGGCACCCCACCGCCGCTCGGCCTGGGACCGCCCGGCCTGGAAACGCCCAGCCCGGCAGTGCTTCCGCCGCCTCCTCCCGACCCCCCCGCCTGGGGGGGTCCCGCTGCTATCTCCTGAACCCACCCCCTCCGGGGGGGACCCTCCGCCGCCGCCTGGGTTGAGCCCTCCATACCCAGATCCACTTCCGCCGCCTCCACTCGACCCCCCCCCCCCGCCTGGGGGGGGGGGGGCGCTGCCACCTCCCGACCCCCCTCGTGTGAGGGGGTCCCTTGCCGGCCGCCGGCCGGTTCTCCTCTGGCCTGTAGGAGCCGCCCTCCCCCTCCCGTTCCTCCCCACCGACGCGCCTCCTTCCCCGTGAGCGGATCGGGGGGTCGGGGGGGAGGCAGCTGTGCCGACGACGAAACCCTAGCGGAGGCCGCGCTCTTCATCGAGAGAAAAAAAATTATATATATATATATGTGTGTGTGTGTGTGTGAGAGAGAGAGAGAGAGAGATACTAAATTTAAAAAATAAAAAAAACAGATATTATGAAGGATTTGAGAGATGGTAATGTTATTCTTGGGATAAAAATCATCCGGACAGAAGTTGGACTTGCTATGTCATAAGCTCACTACATAGAGAAGATGTTCACATGTTACGGATATAAGAAATTTTCACGAATCGATATTCCTTATAGGTGTGACAAGAAGTTGAAGCTAAGTGAAAATTGTCGGGCATATGGACTATTCAAGCATAATTGATAGTTTGATGTATCCAAGGAGTTGCACTAGACCTGACATTGCTTTCATTGTAATGTTGATGAATCAGTTAATGAGCAGTCCAGGTGTGGAACACTCAAAAGTTGTGAAAAAAGTTATAAGATATCTCAAGAATACTCATAAGTTTGTAATAAGCTACTACAGTTATCTTACTGTGGTAGAAGGCTACAGTGATGCTAATTGGTGCTCAAAAGAGGAGAGCGAAAGGTCAACAAGAGGATTTGTCTTTACTATGGATGGAGCTGCTATATCGTAGAAGTCGAAGAAGAAGACTTTGCTCTCACACTCATTTATGGAGTCTAAGTTCTATGCACTGGCTACAATGAAAAATGAAGCATAATGGATTCAAGAGCTCGTGTGATCTTCCTCCAGTTGGTGCATATGTTCCGGCTATACGGATATAATACGGCAACCAGACGACTACAATAGTACTATCCAATGCTCTCTTCAATGGAGAGAAGAGGATTGCGAGAATTTGTCACACAACACCGAATGAGCACATCTCAGATGGCATCGTTCCAGTGATTGATATTGGAAGCCTGGAGAATCTAGCTGATCCGTTCACCAAGGACCTCAAGCGCCAGCTTGTCGAGAACAAAACAAAAAAATGGCTTTAAGGAGTTCTGATGTGTTGTAATTCTACCATAAAGTGTCATGTCATTAGTTCAAAGAAAAATCTACTAAGCATCTCACTTTTGGTTTAAAGACGGATCATTGACCGAAATACATCAGGTACAAAGGTTTGTCCATAGGGATATTGTTGGGATTGGTTCTCGGAACCTCTATGATCTAATATTTCCTCTAGGTAAAGAACAGGTCCTATGGGACGTTGACTTTAAGGCTTAATGAGTTCTTGAGTATTTAGAATGTTTTGTGTATTTTACAGAAAGCACGAGTAGCTCAGCACTATAAAAGGACAAGCACCACACAATACAATGGTGTGGCTCCACATGGGGTGAAACCTCGCATTCGAGCCATGTCACAATGGTATAACACCGCATAAAGACAAGTGGCCTCATGCTAAATGGTAGAGAGTAGTAGCATAATACTACAAAGAGGCATAGTCCCTCATGCTATTGTGGCGTAACACCACAAGAGATGGGGCCTCGACTTCGGGTCATGTCATAGTGGCGTAGCACTGCAAAGGGGTAAGTAGTCACATGCTAGGTTATATTACAATACCATAAAGAGTCAGTTCATAATGCTACAGTTTGGGTGACACTACATGAGATAGTGAGACATCGACTTCATGCTATGTCGTAGCAGTGTAGCATCATATGGAAGCTGGTGGCCTTATGATGGGATTCTAAATACTCTACGGAAAGAACTAACCTATGTGTATGAACAAAGATATATGTCGTCGTTTGAGGGTAAATTTATAGACACCCAAGTACATACACATATACCAGGTCAGCACATGGCCTTTAATGTGCGACCAGAGTCAAATTGATATAAATGTGTAACTTGAACCAAACGTCCCTTAAGTGTGTCTATTTCAAAATTTGATCTTTCATTTATTGTCTTTTAAACATATAGTCTATTAGCTCTAAGTTGTTTGTATTGTGGAGGTTTTTTAGTATGCAATGTTTAAATCCTACAACAAACTTTTGTTTTTGTCACAATTTCTTGAAGAATTTCTTTCGGAGCTAGGTCTCAAAAGCGCCTAACTCGAACTCAAGACTCGCGCGTGGGTGCAAAGTGGCGCTTGGTGATGCACTTTGCACTTCACATGTACTCATTGGGTACAGAGATAACGTGTTTCCGCACTGTGATGCCGTAGAAGCAACGCGGAAGCTCCACGGGTTTTGTGGTCTCCATCCTTCCGCGACGTCCGTGGTTTCGTGACACTGTGTTGCCGCGGTTCCGCGGGATTGCTACTTCCACAGGGTGTTCTGTTCTGCTGCCACAGTTTTGCTGCTTGTCAGATGGTTTGGTTTTGTAACTGTCATATTTATAGGAAATTACTGTTGGTAACTGTCTACTTGACATGGATTAACTTCATGGTTATCCGCCCACGTTGGTAGTAGGTGGTTATAGCTGCTAGGGTTGGCTCCCTTATAATTAGTCAGTCTTTTGTACTTGTGTAGGGCTAGACATAAGAGAAAAGAGGGCAACAGCAACAACCACCAAGAGTGCAATCCGTGCATTATGTGAAGTCCGTAGTAGAGGTGACAGATCTAGAAGTTCTGTCGAACTTGCTGGTTTCTGGAGCGGATCGACGAGAAGAATCGAATCTCGCTTCTTGCATTGTGATCTTAATTACCCCAACAACATGTCGACAACTATCTTGTAGCATTGTTATACTGTGGTTGAGAGGTTTGTTCTATTCAACAACTAGGTTGCATTCAGGACTTTGCTCTATTCAATAGCTTCACAACTTGCTTTTCAGTTGTTTTTATCGCGGTTACCACTTCTGTGGTCATAGTCTTCAAGTACTTGAGCGCAATTTCCGTCAATTACAACAAAACAATTATAAACAAGAGAATGTGATCTGAACTGACAGGTGGGACGGGGATAGCCCGACGCTCCGAATGATCTACCCATGGTCCACCTGTCGGTCACAGAATGTGTGGCGCCTGCACACGTGTCGAGCACTTGGGAAGTATTGCTCTGTAAAATAGTAGTACTAGTAACGCAAACAACAAAGCCTTGTATCCCATAATTTAGGCAACAACTGTTCTAACATAACAGTGACCGTTTTGCAGGTTTTGAGTGGGGAACAAGAACTATCAGCCCTTGCCGAGGCATCTGGATTTGTCCTTGAAGATTCTCGTCCTTCTTGAGGCTTAAGCAAAGTTGTTATCGCCTTGGAGTCCGGTTTACCACTGTGCCTATACTCTTCAATTATCCGCCAGTAACATGTAGCGGGGAGCTATTCCGAGTCTGCACCCTGCTTAATGTAAAATTCTGACACACTTCTGGATGCATATGTATATTTGTCAAGAGAAGACTGTAATATATTTGTTATCAAGTATATGGAAAATTGGATTTTGGCCTCAGAATGTGCGCACAGGAAACCCTCTTTAAGACTTTCCCCCTAACTTAAACGGGAACCCCCTCCCTTGCACTATATTTTGGTGGTTCTTTGTCGTTGTTGTTTATATGTTTGATGAAAACGAACTTCCATAACATTTGGCACTCGGGACAACGTTAGAAACTGGAACCATAGTAGCCCTAATTTGAGATACATGGCAATTGAAGCCGTCTTTATGCCAGGTGTGCTTAGGATTACTGCTGCCTCTTCAACGCAAGACCATAGCTTCTATACTTCCTTTCACCTCAGACCATGAAGATGTAGCAGCAGCTCTTGAGGATGGGAAAGGAGATGTATTAAGCAAGGGGGAAGAGAGGAGAGGGAAAATAAAATAAAATACTAAATAGGGCCCACCGGGTTTGAGCAGTACGCAGTACCAATCCATAACTGCCAGTTCTGTAACTTCAACTTTCTTGCCTCCATCCACACACTCCCTCAACAAAACAACCAACAACCTTCAAATCCTTAGAGATACTCAAATTAAACCCATGAAGAATGACTTTAAATTAACACATACAAAAACTCATTAAAATAACAACAATTGTTGAAACAACAAAACATAATGAAAAGTCTAATTCTACTCATATGGATGACATCTGCATAACCATGTTTTTATACCCAGCTATATACACGTCACCCAAAACCAGAATATATATTTTTTTCCAACAGGATTATACTGAAAAACTGAAACATGCACTTCATAGAGATTAAATCAGCTCATCAATAGACATTGGAACATCAACTCGGAAGACTTGTAAGAAAGAAGGCATGTTTAATTAAATTACTTCATGTCATTTCATTGAATAAATATTATCCAATCCAAGGTAAGTGTGAACCATACAGGTGATCAACACAAAACTTATAATTAATCTTATATATGAACTAAGATAAGTATGAATAATATAATAATGAAGAAAAGAGAACTTGCATATGTTTGTCAAGGTAGGGTTAAACCACCGCGTCAACCATGTTTGTATTGTCAACATTGCTAACGACTGATATTTGATTGAGCAGCTTGAGCTTTAAGCTCACAAGTACGACTGTTATGACCAACAAACTTACACACACTACATTTTCGAGAAGACTCCACTATCTCAAAAGATGAAGGATCACGTTTTGTACAGCTATAATCCTCTCTCTCTTCTTCGACCCTAATGGGCGACCTTTATGAGGTTGAACAACGGGATCAAGAACTAAAGTAAGGAATGTGCCAATAAGTTGAGATATTAGCCTTTTGGTATCTTCTTTTTGACCAAGAGTCATTTTCTCATACCTAGCCTTGAATTGTGATAGAAGATCATATATTTTATATCCTTCATCAACCAAGCTTGCATCACCATCATCATCAAATGATCTTGCATCAATCCTCCATTGTTCATGTATGTTGCTCAAGTGAAATGGTTCAAAGCTCATCGATCTCTCTAATCATGTGTGCACAAGGGAGACCCATTGTATTGACAATGACCTCTACATGGAGATGAAAGTGTGCTGGATTTTGCTAGCTCATACTGCTTATACAACTCATCTAGCGCAAACATGGATACATTGTAAATAAGATCTTTAAAAAAGGGAACACGAAGCCTAAGTGAAACACCACCCTTTTCACTTGAGAGTTGAGCTTTGATTTCTTGCAAATGGATTTCAATTGCAAGACAATTTTTTTCTTCTTTCACCCCTCGAAGACCTCAAGTTGAAACTTGAAAATATTTCTTTTAAAACTGCATGTGTACCTTCACCCCTTGAAGTAATTCGATTACCGAAGTGCAGAACTTCATCCGTCCATGCATTCACAATTTTTTTTCTTTGAACGACAGCCATGTATCTTTGATGTAACTGACAACATGTACTCAGTCTCAAAATGTCTCAAAGCTTCATGGAATGATGATCAATTAGGAGAGGTAATCAAACTACTCCAAGTAGACATAAAAGCAACCTAATCGACTTCATCTTTGAAATGAGGCTTGCAATTTGTAAGACTATTTTTCTCAATGTGCCAAATACATAAAATATTAACAGTCCTAGGAAAGATAATATGAATAGCATTCATCAATGCTAATTCCCTATATGATATAATCACCAAAGGATATGTTATCTTTCCCAAAAGTGCTTTGGACATTAATAAAGCCCATACATAGTCCTTTTTTTCCCCTCTTTTTGCACGAAGACAAAGGAAGAATAAAATGATGTGTTAAAAACTCAACTCCTATATAGCCAACATTAATGGCATCTTGTACTTATTAGTCTTATATGTACAGTCCATCACAAAGACATTTGACAACTCTTAGTCAATGTAACTGAAATAGGGTGAGCAAAGAACAAATGAGTCAAATTACCTTGTTGATCATACTTAATGTTATAAGTGAAACCACCTTCACCACGTTCATCGAATAAGGCTTGAATAATTGTGCATCCTGCAAGAACCTCTTTCAAAATATTATAATTTTCATTGTAGACACTTCGAGAAATTGCTTGAAGAGTAGGATTGCTTTATTGAAGTGAAGAAATAATTTGGCATGGTTGGTACACCAACCATACTCATTTCTTTAATTCGTATAATTTCCTCTTTTGAAAAACGACGATAAGGTCCGAGTTCTCTAGCCTAGTGGTATTAGAGCGGACACCAGGAGGGGCCGGCAAGGTTCGAGTCCCCCAATTGTGTGTGTGCGTGTGATTTCAGAAAAAAAAAAAAAAAAAACGACGACAAGAGGGGTGCCTAAACATATCCGTGGAAGGCTCATGATTATGTGACAAATTTTTTTATCTCCACCTTCCAAATACCTTATGTTGAGAACTAATAAGGGACTTTAGACCCACATCGGAAGTTGTATTGTGAAGAGGAGGTGTACTCTCTATAAGTAGTGGCAGGAGTCCATCACTAAAATCATCTGAGAAATTCTACTCATTTCAACTTGGTATCAGAGTCAGGTTCCCAAAATTTTTTTTCCTCCCTCCCTGACGCCAACCCCCCCAAACATGTGAGACTCGTTTCACTGTATCAGTATTTATGTACGAGTACATATTTTGAGCCGTATTTCGTATTTCTTGGTTTTTGAATATTTTAAATTTTTCCAAAGTATAGGTTAAACTTGACTTGGTTTAATTTGGTTCGGTTCAACTTGGTATTGGGCTTGGTTTGGTTTAGGTGGATTTGAGATGAGAATGTTTGTATAAAACCCAACTCCTCTCTCTCTCCTCCATTATTTTCATTCTCTTCATCTTCTTTCTCTTCATTCTCTCCTCCATCCTAAGACAAGTACATCTTACCAAATGTTGGACAAATGTTAATTTTTTTGGTTCTAAACTCTTCCTTACATAATTATAAGCCTCTTTAGAACTTGGAGTTTTTGATTTTCATGGATAGATTCTTGTAGATCTAAGTTTATAGCCTTTTTAGTTTTTCTTGGGTTTTGATCTACTAAACTTCATTATTTTCAAGTTTTAATTGTTCCATGTTGTAGAGAATTCGATTTTACCCAAAATGGACCTTTGAAAAGTTAGATTTTGACTTATTTTGAGGAAGTTATGGCCGAAATAAGATTTGAGCATTTTCTAGTTCATCTGTGCTGAATTTGGCAGGGACGATGAATAGTGCCGCATGAATGAATAGTACCGTAGGATAAATAGAGCCGCAGTTATGAATAGTACCGCAGGATGAATACTACCGCATGGCATGAATAGTACCGCAGGCTTGCATAGTGCCGCATGAGTGAATAGTGTCGTATAGCATGAATAGTACCACATAATGAATAGTGCCACATGGCATGAATAGTACCGCATGCTTGCATAGTACCGTATGAGTGAATAGTGCCGCAGGTATGAATAGTGTCGTATGGCTTGCATAGTGCCGCATAGAGCCTATTTTGGTTGTTTTTGGCTGTTTTATGTCCTATTTGGCTGATTTGTGGCCAGAATTTCTCCCAAGTCCCAACATAAAAATTGTCGAACTTTTCCTTGGCTTCAAGAATATGTTACCAACTTTTTATGCAAGTTTCTTTCATTCTTGATATGGATCTTATGATTGCATTGCACGTTTTCTATCTTGGCCTAAATTACGACGACCCTATTTAATAGCTTGATATCTCTTTAATAAATGAATTTCTTAACAAGATTAGATAATTTTGTACAGTTAGAGAATAATTGTACCCCCTTACATTCTTAACACTAGTACAGAATCAATTATTATTTTATGCCAATTAGTTGCTTTTATTTATCTCCTCTCACATGTCGGGATATGTCCTTTCCTTCGAATATTTCTTATGTGATATGATATGTGTTTTCATGCTTTTCCGGATTTATTGTGCCTTACAATCTATGCCATGATTAGAATTTCTTTATAGTGATCCGTTGTGGTGCACTCATGATTTATGCCTTTTCTTTGCTTTACATGATAGTGACCCGTTGTGGTGCACTCTTGAACATGTCTATGCATGATAACATGATAGTGGTCCATCGTGGCGCACTCTTAACAAGCAACCTTAACATGATAACTCTTGATAGTGGTCCGTTGTGGCGCACTCTTGATATAACAAGTAAACCTAACATGACATGTATAATCAAGATGCTGTTGCGACGACTATTCTTCTTGCTAATACATCTCTTTTGGACACCGTGGTTGAATGTATTGTGTATGCGTGCACAAGCTACATATCTCATCTTGCATCATGTCTAGGACATGGATTCCTGATTACCACGGTCAGGGATTCATACTGAATCTGGCTAGGATTAATGACTAGATTGATCGAGTAGTTCATGAAGAGATTTCCCAGCTATAGGCAGTCCCGTTATCTGGACGCTCTAATTGGACTTGTAGCCTACCGTCGAGTAGGGCACATTTCCAGCACATTGTCATGTGTTGCACCCCCAAGTCACCTAATCCAGCTCTCTCAACTTGCAACTGGATAACATGGATTAAGTCTGCAGGACTTATGGCTGTTGGAACATCATATTGTATCTTGCTAGTAACTAGGCTTGTGATAACCCTAGTTAGTTAAAGTATCAAGCCGTACTCATTGCTTGGCCGTGATTGATGGATGGAGTAAGTCCAATCCTGTCTAGTTTTGTCTAGGCAGTGTCCGCATGTTTATTTCAGTACACTATGGTTTATGCTTTACTTTTATCAATGAATGATCGGAGGCTAAGTTCTGTTCTGGAGAAGGGTTACAACCTCGGTCCTTGTTTGGTTTAAGGGTTGTAACTTGACTTTCGGGATAGTTCCTAAGTCATCCTATCATTGTCATTCTATATGGTTCCCACATGTTCACATGTTCAGTTATCTTACAAGCTATACATGACTCCCTATGCCGGGTCACCATGCTCTTATGATCCAGCGATCTCACATGTTCACATGTTCAATTGCTTTTACATATTCTCAAGTTTTCGTTTACTTACCATGTCTACACTTTACATTATCTCACATGTTAATTACTTTATGCTTCAAGATGCTTACTTATTGTCTTCCTATGTTCGGGATAAGTGCATTGGTAGTGCACGAGTCTCGATATGCTTTTACTCATTTATATCTCTAATTGTTGATGTTAGTGATTGCTGGTTTTAGTTCATAGTTTGGCCTCCTTTGTGGTACTTGCTATTGGGGGTCTGACCCCACTGGGTTTGTTTGGCTAGATCTGATAGAGGAGCCCAGAGGATCTTCTGTACCATCTACTCGACGGTGACCATCCGGAGCACCAGAGTACCTGAGTGGGTTTCTTATTTCATTCTCCCACCTGATATGTACATTATTCTTTTGTGGCGTTTAGCCTCCGAGCACGTGTTTAGCTCATGTTTTGGTCCTTGATATTTAGCCTACGGGCCCAGACATGATGTGCGTATTCTAGACTTTAGCTAGAGCTTATCATGTATGACTATTACTCTTGCTAGTTCTCTATTTCGGTATGACTAGCTTCATGATCATCCATGTATAAATGGTTTGGGACGCTTTACTATTATATGTCTGATGATCATACTTCTTGCCTCTTGTATAATTGCCTGTGATTGAGATACCTACGATTGTTTGACCTAGGATCGACTGTTGTCTT
Organism: Iris pallida; assembly: GCA_029216955.1. NCBI lineage: Eukaryota > Viridiplantae > Streptophyta > Magnoliopsida > Asparagales > Iridaceae > Iris > Iris pallida. The sequence goes on along the minus strand of JANAVB010033620.1, from coordinate 3,856,971 downwards.
GTAGAAGTAACCCCCATGTCTTGACAGCTTATACGTTATTTCAGAGTACTGGTGTACTTTGGGATTGCGTAGCTGGCCTTGTCCGTCCCCACTTACCAGTATTTTGGTCCTAGAGCGTGACATAGGTTGTAGTGGTGACCCATGCAAGGTCTGATTTTTCAGATATGTGAGGGTTACTGTTGTTTAGTTATCTCAATCACGATTATCCTTTATTGATATCCTTCGTATTATTCTCTATCTCTGATCCTTTGACCTGATATTTGCCTTGATCGTTGATCTCTCCTGTTCCCTCGATTTGATCCTTGTGTCCTTTAACTTTCAGGGACACTATTCTTAATCCTTCCGATTAACTTGTTGGGTTCTGCCTATGGCATGTCAATAATATTCTGTCAGGCCAGTTGTGGAGGATTAGTCTCAGCATTCAGACGAAGAGTCGAGATATATCTTGGATCTTGCAGGCGACCTTGTATTCTATCCACGTATGGAGTACAATGGCCGGCTTTGTAACGTCCCAGTCCCAAAATACGTAGAACTAAGTACGTAGACATGCCAGCTGTATACATACGAAATACATAGGCCTCATATGTATACATAAGCTGTAAAATGCAGTAATCCAAGACAAACTAAATCTCATCCACAATGAAAGGAATAATAATATAAAATTAACTTGAATATTTATGTTACAATCATTGGGCGGAGATAAAGTCCACTACCAACTATCTCAATGAAGGAAATGTACAAGAATCGATTAATAAGATGGCAAGACGAACCAAGCGCAATCGTCTTCGAAGGAATGGAGAAGACCACGGTCTTGGCTAGGATACCTGCAATGAATCATGAAAGCACACACCTGGGGAATAACCAGGTCCTCAGACGGACGTAGCAAGATACAGGAAGAACATGCTAATATGAACTGTCAGAATAATGTAATAATATACAAAAGACTATTCTAGACATAAATATGCAAGGAGATTCTAACCGCCTAATGTGCAATTTAGAGGACAACTTTCATGCGCATGGGTGGAATTTTAGGCTATGTGTACGTAACTGGCATCCAGTCATCTGTATCCGTCCGTAACGTCCAAAACGTCAGAGGGCATCTGCAAATAAATTGCCACAGTTCCATCCGGAGACTGTGGTTTACCTGTTTGGATTCCCATACGCACTAGCGACTATCCTCCCCCAATATTTCCCACACTGTTCAAGTCATGTCCATGGCTCATCCAGTTTTGTAACCACTTGAGTCTCTAAAACCCTAGTCATAGCAGTTACGAATATCTACCGTCGTACGACTTTAGAGAGGGCCAGTCCATAAGTCGTGCCCCTAGCAACATGTCTCCAACCGTGTACTGTGTGCCATGGCCAAAGAGATATAAGGATATCCCCCAACAAGAAGGTAGTCCGCTAACACTAAGTTAACATGCATAAAATAAAGTAACGACTAATAAAGTCGCTTGCACCCAAGTGTGGCTTGGACGCTCAGTTTATAACAAAGGAAACTAACAATATGAAACAAAATAAATAATACAGAAAATAAATAATTTGACAGTAAATTAGCAAGGTCTACTTGCCTATTGTGACGCCTGATGAGCTGCTTGGTGTGGTACAATAAAGGTGGCACAAGATCGACTTCGGTGTAACAACTACACAAAGGCCTCTGACAAGGGCACGGACTGGTCCATCAGGTCCAGGCTGGTCAATTTTGATAGGGTCGATAGGAGGACGTACAAAATTTGGCGAGAGAATGGGAGAAAGGAGATTGGTCATGGATATGAGGGTAATCAAAAGAAATTGGTTAATTGGGTTCATATACTATTATTTATAGTCCTTGAAAAATAATATTATATATAATTACTTGAAAATATGATAATTTGGAAACCATATGAAAATACTTTTAACTAAATATTATGGAGACATAAAAAAAACTTATTTATAGTATTTTCAACTATATCAAAAAAAGATCCTTTTTAAAATTATATACATATAAATAAAGTCAAGAAACAAGCATTTTTAGAAAAAAAAATGCATAATTATACTTGTTATGAAACTAATCTATACTGCTAGCTAGAAACCCAATTTGAAAAGTAATGTAGAGCTCTAAACCAAATACTATATATTTTTGCAAAAATCTTTTTTTAATACATATATATCTTAAATAATAAAAATAGTAATAATAATAACTGTAATAATAAAAATAATAATAACTATAATAATAATAAAAAACGACAGCAGTTTACAAACAACAAACAAAAAAAGGAAGAAATAATATAATACAAAATACAACACCCACAGTCACTATTCCCATTTATTAGAAGGGGAGAGAGAGAGTGAGGAAAAAGAGGGAACAGAATGGAAGAAGAGGAGCGACGATCGGAGCGGTCGGCCGGTGGCTGACGTCGGCGCGGGCGAATGGAGGAGAGGAGAAAGGAAGGGGAAGGGCGAGAGCGGAAGAGGGACTATGGAGCTGCGGCAGCGCGGGCTAGGCGCGGCGGTCACGCCGCGGCCAGGAGGGGCGGACACGTTGGCCGGGAAAAGCGTGGCCTCCGGTCGGCGGGGCACGACGCAGAGCTTAGGACGAGGATGGTGCTCGCCGTGGCTGGCCTCGATAGGTGGGGCGACAAGCTCGGAACGATGCGGAGGAGGCTCGCACCATCGGTGGAAGAGGTCTGAGTGCGGATAACGAGGAGGGGGAGACGGAGCGATGCTCCGGCGTAGGCACGGTGGAGACTAGGTAGTTCCACAGAAGGTTCGTCGACGACCGCACGACTAGAGCGACAAAAAGAGGAGGCCTGGGCTTTCACCGATCGGCGGACGAGTTTGAGGTTGGAGGTGAGTAAATTTTTTAATAATGATGGTGTCGGTTCATGGTGGTTATGTCGATGGCGGTGGAGAGAGGAGCAAGGTAGCGGTGGACCTGGGTTTGTCGGCAGTGACACCGGCGGGGAGAGTTGGGTCGGCCGTAGGTGTGCTGTTGGTTTTGTGGGGTGGTCAGGAGGTGGCATGAAGTCGGGTTAGTACGAGGTCAACGGTTCCAGTGGCCGAGGAGAAGAAGGTTGCGGGTCTGGCCGCAGGTGCTCCATGGTGGAGGAGACGACAGGCAAGGTCGGTCGGGGAGTCGTAGCGGCTGGCTCCTGATCGGAGATGGGACTGGGAGAAAGCTTCGAGTCACGAGGGTCATCGACAGGTAGTTGGTCGTGGTTCCGACCAAATTAGGGTTAGGGTTAGGGTTTAGGGATTTGGGAATTGTGTCCTGCGAGACATATAATTTGGGAGACGTGTCCGAGGTTGTCGGACATGAAGATGTTATTGTAATAGAAAATAGGGAAGATAATGGAATGGTATGGACAAGGACACGATGCACGATGGTTATGGTGGAATATATATTAGTATTTATATACATATGTGTATATATGTATATATTTTCATATGTATATATATTATTATATATATACTATTATATATATGTATACAATATTTGTATATATATATATATATATATATATATATATATATATATATATATATATATAAGAAAAATACTTAATTATAAAGTATATATATATATATATATATATATATATATATATATATATATATATATATATATATATATATATATATATATATACAAATATTGTATACATATATAATAGTATATATATAATAATATATATACATATGAAAATATATACATATATACACATATGTATATAAATACTAATATATATAAAAATTTACTAACTATAAAAATACATATACATATATAAAATACTGCCAATATATAGTATATACATATATATATATATATATATATATATATATATATATATATATATATATATATATATATATATATATAAAATAACAAAAACAGAAAAAGAAAAAGGAAAAGAAAAAGAAAAAGAAAAAGAAAAAGAAATAAGCGCAGCAGCAAGGGCTCGAGCTCGGCCCACTGCGCGCGGGGGGGGGGGGGGGAGGGTTTAGACTAGGTCGGGCTGGCCAGGGGGTCAGCCGAGGGTTATGTTAGAGTTAGGGTTTTAGTTAGAATTAATTAGGTTTTGAATTAATTACACATAAAAAAATAATAATAATCCTGTGTCCTGACAGTTAGGGACACAGGAGTCCATGTGTCGGGTTTATTTATGACACGCACGACACGTGTTTGCCGTGTCCGCACTTACCCTTAGAGTTGTCGTGTGTAGGCGAGTCCTGTGCGTGAGAACGAGACACAACAGGACACGGGGGGGGGGGGGGGTTGATGACACGTACGTGTCCAAGTCGAGCGATTTTCGAGGCGACGACTGGGTGGAGGAGGCGTCGGGACGGTGGCGCTCCGGTGGCGCTGGGGTCGTCTCGTCGAGGCGAAGCGAATGGTGGTGGTGGCGTTCGATGACGACGGTCGGTGAGGCGGTGGTAGGGTGTCATCGGAACTAGGGTTTAGGGCTTAGGGTTTGGGGAAGAACGGCTGTGGTCGGCGGTGATGGGTCGGTGAGAGTGGTGGCTGGGCTGAGGATAGTGAGATGGTTTAAATAGAGGGGTTGAGTCGGTCGGGGGCAGCCGAAAATGGCAGGGGAAAGGTGGGCGGTGGCCGTCGGGCAGTCGGGGCAGGGAGTGGGTGAGAGGAGAACTAGCACCTAGGCCCCTATAATTTAGGATATTACGGATAGGTACTCCTAGTGTCTAAATGCAAATTAGAATTTGCATTCCGCAATTAAAACATTTAAGTAATTGTAAACTGATATCGAAACAATTTAGTAAATTACAAAACCATATTAAAACAATTCTAAAAATTACAAAATGGTATTAAAACATTTTAGAAAATTGCAAATAGATATTTTTGTATTTAAAACTCATTTAAAATTTATTTAAAAATTCTAGAAAAAATCCTAAAAATTATAATAAATATTTTAAGGCTAAAAATGGCATTAATAATTAATTAACACTAACTAAATAATTTTTGAAAAACAGGGGCTTACAAGTCTTCCCTCCTTGAAAATTTTGTCCTCGAAATTCACAAGGATTGAAGATCCTACAATATTCTAACATAGCAAGCAATGCAACAAATGACTAAGGCTATGATCGAAACTAACCTCTAAGGTATCAAGCGGGAACGGGTGGTTCTCTCGCAGCGGATCGAACAAGTAAGGGTATCTCTCCCTCATGTGCGACTCCCTCTCCCAAGTAGATTCACCTGGAGAGTGACGGCTCCAAGCTACTCGTACTAAGGGTATAACCTTGTTCCTCAGCCTCTTCTCTCTCATGTCTAATATCTTTACTGGCTGCTCAGAAACTGTAAAGCTCGGTCCGACCTCCAACTCCGAGTGATCTTGCACATGACTGGGGTCTGGAACATATCACCTCAGCTGAGATACGTGAAAGACATCGTGAACTCCTGCTAGGTTGGGTGGAAGTGCAACCCTGTAAGCTACCTCTTCGATCCTGCCAAGTACCTCGAATGGCCCGATGTATCTGGGGCTCAGCTTCCCTCCTCGTCCGAACCTGATCGTCCCTCTAGTAGGTGATATCTTCACTAGCACTATATCACCGTCTGCGAACTCCATCGGTCTGCGACTAATATCAGCCCAGTGTTTCTGCCTTTCCTGAGCTACTCTGAGCCTGTCTCTGATCATCCCGACTTTCTCTGCTGCATCTGTGATCATCTCTGGCCCAAGCATAACTCTGTCTCCAACATCATCCTAAAAGAACGGTGTGCGGCATCGTCGTCCATATAGCGCCTCGAAAGGAGACATACCGATACTGGCTTGGTAGCTGTTGTTGTATGAAAACTCTACCAAGTGCAGATGGCTCTCCCAAGATCCTCCAAAGTCCAGCACACAGGTCCTCATCATATCCTCCAGTGTTTGTATCGTCCTCTCGGACTGCCCATCTGTCTGCGGGTGGTACGCCATACTGAATTTGAGCCTACTGCCCAACTCCTTCTACAAGCTCCTCCAGTAGTGGGATGTGAATCTGCTGTCTCTGTCCGACACGATGCTCACTGGCACTCCGTGCAGGCGAACTATCTGCTGCATGTATAGCTCTGCCAACTTCTCGGTGGAAAGCCCCACCTTGAAGGGTATGAAGTGCGCACACTTTTTCAGCCTGTCTACGATGACCCAAATGGCATCCTTCCCTCCTTGGGAACGAGGAAGCCCTGAGACGAAGTCCATCATAATATGTTTCCACTTCCACTCGAGAATGGGTAACGACTGCAACAAACCAGCTGGCCTCTGGCGCTCCGTCTTGACCTGCTGGCAAACTAGGCATCTTGAGATGAAACGTGATACATCCCTCTTCATCCCGTGCCACCAAAGATGTTTCCGCAAGTCACGGTACATCTTGTTAGCACCAGGGTGAATAGAATATCTCGATCGGTGCACCTCCTGTAAGACTGCCTCTACCAGCTCTTCCTTCGGTACGCATAATCGGCTGCCATGCCTCAAGGATCCATCCTCTGCTATAGTGAAATCATCCAGCAATCCAGCTAACGCTTGGGCTCGAAGTCTGCGAAGGCTCTCATCTGTAGACTGTGTCTCCCGGATCTGCTCCATTAAACCTGACTGAATATCAAGTGCCATCATCTGTATCACTGATCCTGGCCGAACTAGCTCGATGCCGAGCTTCTCCAGATCCTCCCGCAAATGCCGATCAATCATCAGGTACCATGCCATCGGATGCCTGCTCAGCGCATCCGCCACCACATTTGCCTTTCCAGGGTGATACTGTAAATCGATGTCAAAGCCTTTCATCAACTCCAACCATCGTCTTTGCCTCATGTTCAGCTCTTTCTGTGTGAACACATACTTCAAGCTTTTGTGGTCAGTAAAGATTTCCACACGCTCTCCGTATAAGTAATGTTTCCATAACTTGAGTGCAAAGATCACCGCAGCTAACTCGAGGTCATAGGTAGGATAATTCTGTTCATGAGTCCGCAATTGCCTAGATGCATAAGTAATCACTTTCCCAAGCTACTGTAGGACACATCCTAGCCCCTTTCCAGAAGCATCACTGTATATGGTGAAACCTCCAGAACCTGAAGGTAATGTCAGAACTGGAGCGGTCGTCAGCCTCCTCTTCAGCTCCTCAAATGCTGCCTGGCAGTCCTCTGACCAGATGTACTCTGTGTCCTTCCATGTCAGCTTCGTCATGGGTTCAGCTATCCTAGCAAAGTCCTGGATGAACTTTCTATAATAGCCTGCTAAACCCAGAAAGCTTCTGATCTCTGAAACTGATGTCGGAGCCTTCCACGTCTCAACTGCAACAATCTTCCTTGGATCCACCGAGATTCCATCTCCAGTAACTACATGGCCGAGAAACTCCACTCGGTCTAAAAAGAACTCACACTTCGATAATTTGGCAAACAATCTCTCCTGCCTCAGAATCTCCAAAACTATCCGCAAGTGCTCTGCATGCTCCTCCGGCGTCTTCGAGTATATCATGATGTCGTCGATAAACACTACGACAAACTTATCCAGATACTGGTGAAATGTCTTATTCATCAAATTCATAAAGACAGCTGGCGCATTTGTGAGACCAAATGGCATCACCAGAAACTCGTACTGCCCGTACTTCGTGTTGAACGCCGTCTTCTGGATGTCTGCTGCCCTAACCTTCACCTGGTGGTACCCGAATCTCAAGTCTATCCTGGAAAACACCTTCGCCCCGTTCAACTGGTCGAACAAATCATCTATCCTGGGCAGAGGATATTTGTTCTTGATGGTGATAGCATTCAAGGCCCGGTAGTCAATACACAACCGGACTGTACCATCCTTTTTAGGTACAAAGAGCACTGGCGCTCCCCATGGAGAAGCACTGGATCGAATGAAACCCTTTTTCAACAGGTCATCAATCTGCTCTTTCATCTCTATGGCCTCCTTGGGATTCACTCTATAGCAAGCCCGGGATACTGGTGATGAACCTGGCACTAAATCTATAGTGAATTCCACATCTCTGTCAGGCGAAAGTCCTGGAAGATCCTTTGGGAATACATCCATAAACTCCCTAATGATAGGGTGTGGCGGTGCTACGTCCCCAACTGTCGCACAACAGTTCGGCTCTAGGCTGATCTCCGGCCCTGTCCTCCTGACTCTGAATGGTGCTGTGCCTGGGGGACTGAACAAAATACTACCCTCATGACAATCTATAGATGCATGGGCATAGCTAAGCCAGTCCATCCCCAATATGATATCATAACCGGGGAGTGGCATCACAAAGAATCGCCCCTCAAACTCTCTCCCGGCTATAGTAATAGAGCATCTATAGCTAGCTCTAATAGGCACTGGTCCTCCTCCCATTATTACTCTACTAATCTCCACAGTAGGTGTAGATACTAAGTAATGTTCATGCATAAACTCTAATGACAGGAAGCTATGAGATGCACCAGAATCAAACAAGCATAGAGCTAGAAAAGTATGCAAATAAACATGATATGTGATAACGTCAGCTAAGTAATCTGGCTCCGAAATCTGCTCCGGCTCCGGCTCAAGGGCCAGGCTATAAACCTTCCCCTGAGGTCCCTTCTGCTGCTGCAGATGCTGCCCAAACCTCTGCTGCTGAGTCGGGAGTGGTCCTCTAGGCTTCGCTGCTCGGCAGTTCCGAAGCTGATGGGTGGCAGACCCACAAGCCAAACACTGACCCAACCTCTTCCTGCAGACGGCGAAGTCATGACCTGGTCTTCCGCAGAAAGAACATATAGCTCCCTTCTGCTGCTGCTGCTGTTGTCGGGGTCCCGGGGCTCTAACTGGCGGGGTCTGATGATGTGGTGTAGGGGGACAGTAAGTCTACTGGTGCGGCGTTGGTGCTCTCTGCTGGAAAGCCTGACGCTTGGACTATCCCTCATGATGTACAGAAGCTGGCCTCTTGCTAGACAGAAGACGCTCCTCAATGCTTCGGGCCAACTTTAGGCTCTGGTAGTAGTCAGTCGTACCGTTTGCCACTATAAGAATGCCAATGTCTGGAACTAGACCATGGCAAAACCAATGGGTCATCTCCTCTGGATCTGCAACCAGACTAGGAGCGAAACGGCTCAAGCGACTAAACTCTGCCGCATAGTCATCAATAGAACGGTTCCTCTGCTGGATGTTCTGGAATCGTAGCCCCATGGCTACTCTAGCAGTGATCGAGAAGAATTTTTTCTTGAACTGGGTCTTGAACTGATCCCAAGTGGCTCTTCCTCTCGCAAACAACGGCTCATTCCGGAACCAGACTCCTGCTAAGTCTATCAGCAGAAATCCCGCTGCCTCGACCTGGAGGTCATCCGGCATCCTAACTCCAAGAAGCTTCCTCTCTACCGAGTCTAGCCAGTCGTCTGCTACTAATATGCCCTCAGTCCCTGAGAACTCCTTGGGATTCAGACCCATGAAGTCCTTGATCGTCCCCGCTCTCTGCCGTGGCTCTACATGTGGTGGGACCACGGGACGTCCCTCAGAACGCTCCATGCTCTGGCGGAGTAGGGTAGTCTGCTCCTGATGGGTTGTTAGGAACCCCTGAATCAGAGTGAGCAACTTGTTTCCGTCGAGTGTGACGGAAGCCTGGGTAGGTATAGTGATAGGGGGTGGTGGAAGTATTGGGTCCTGCTGGGCATGTGATGTAGAAGGTGGTTGTGGTATCTGGGTTTGTGGATTTGTGGAGTAGGGGAGTGTGGTAGGTGAATGTGTATCAGTCGACTGGTCAGCTGACTGGATAAGGAAGGCCCCATTCTCGGGTGTAACATACTGGGATGAACGAGTAAGCACCATCTAAATTACAATAAAAAGGACTTATAAGGACTCGTTAAAGTAAGCAATCATAGACAAGAAAATCTAATTATAATAGCAAGCATGTGATGTATTTCCTATGTTGCAATCCTAGCATTCCTCTAGATGTTCTAAGCGTCATTCCTAATGTTGTCTAATTACCTTAAGTTCCTAATTACAGGCATGCTTGGTACAATAACGTAACCAAACAATTTAGTCTCGACCTGCATGGGCCACCACTAAAAACATGTCACGACCCGCTACCCAAATTGTTGGGTCGGGCCGAGTCATGTCCAGCCTGCGGTTGAGATAAAACGCAGTAAGCTGTTCTAGAGATAACAAGTTAAGACTAAATGTGCTAACAGTTCTATAAGTGAATAAAAGTCATAAATGCTCCAAACACAAAAGTCGTCTCATATATAGAAATAAGTCCAAAGTACAAGTGATCTGAAATGTAAAACTGGATACATGTTCAGTTACAAAATATGTAGCCTAATATATTACTACTCTAAATATCCCAAGCAGCTATGCAAACTAGACGAGTCTCCCTGCAGGAACATCCTCGTATGGCAAAGTCAGGTCCTCGGTAGTATCTCCATAATATGAGTCGCAGAGTAACTCCTCCTCAGTAAGGACACCTACAACGTTATCCTGTCAGGACAGAAGCAAGTACTGAATCTAACAAACTAGCATATGAAACATAGAAATGAACATAAGTGGAATAACTGGAAATATGGTATCACATAGTCTATCATGGCAAGGACACATATGTACAGATGTATATATAATATTTAAAACTGTAGCAGATACGTGATCGGTCAAAAGATGTACAATGTGCAGGGGCACATGTAAATGAAATGTACATACGTACAAGTGTAAAGGCGGTATATATACATATGCACAAATACATTTTTGAGATAAAGGCCTATGGCGCAGTAACATATAAAATAAAACTTTGCTCGGTACTGTAGAGGGGGTATGATCACGTATACTACTATCAGTTTCCCCATACCCCAGGTTCTAATTATGTGAGAGATACATAAAGACTGTTCTAAACATGGTAGTAATGGAAAGTACAACATGTGATATTTTAACTTGCTACTCCAAGGATCAGTATTTAACATGGTTGGATTAGCAGTTCATTTATGTGACAATATATAAAGTTTGTAGAAAGTACTTGCCTCTAGCAAAGCAAAGCAAAGCAAAGCAAGCTGCGATAAAAAAGCTATAGATGTCTGGTAACTCGTCACTGTAGAAATAAATACATAAACTTAGTTTTTACACTAAGCTAAAATACTAGGACACTAATTGGTACAACACGACTTGTGACTGGGCACCTAGCTAAAATGATGATTTTAGCATATGAGACCAATGTGGGGTGACACACTACTTTAACTAACTTTCTAGGGTCTTTACACTAGTGAGGGGTGAGGTTCAATACGGCTAAAACTCAAAATAGCACAAAAAGTTACAAGTCGTAATTAATCAATATATAAATCAAATGATCATTGTGTTTTAACAATTTTTGAGATAGACAAAAAGCTTATTTTTACATAAATAAAGTACCAAAAATATCCTTGTTAATTATAGAAATTTATTATAATTTTTCTAGAATTTATTATCCAATACAAGTATTTTATAAAAATCAGTTTTCCTAAGTATACAGAAAATGAGTTTTGGTTTCATATGCCAAACTAGAGGCAAAACTATAAATTAAATACTATAAAAATTATACTAAATTAGCTAAATTAACATAGTATCTAAATACTATTTTTCCAGAATTTTAGCAATACTTTAAGTATTTATAGAAATCCAAAAACAGCATCGCACACAATTGAAATTAAAATAATTAATTATCTGCGTATTTTGTCCATGAATATAATTTGAACCAAAGTTCAAATACAGGATCCAAGGCCATGAATCAAGTCCAATATGACTTGTACAGGTCTTGAATGTGTGAAAACACATTTGGGTCCAAAAACTCATGCTAGGCTTGGACACCAAATGGTTGCAGTAATTTAAATATACTAAAATACAAATTGGTAAAAAGTGCAAAATAAGTATTAATATTTTGATAAGGTAAAATTATACATAGTGAATATAACCATACATATGTTAAAAGTACATATATATATATATATATATATATATATATATATATATATATATGAAAAATACTTAATTATAAAGTATATATATATACAAATATTGTATACATATATATAATAGTATATATATAATAATATATATACATATGACAATATATACATATATACACATATGTATATAAATACTAATATATATATAAAAATTTACTAACTATAAAAATACATATACATATATAAAAATACTGCCAATATATAGTATATACATATATATATATATAAATATATATATATATATATATATATATATATATATATATATATATATATATATATATATATATATATATATATATATATATATATATATATAAAATAACAAAAACAGAAAAAGAAAAAGGAAAAGAAAAAGAAAAAGAAATAAGCGCAGCAGCAAGGGCGGGGGGGGGGGGGAGGGGGGGGGGGGGGGAGTGGGGGTTTAGACTTGGTCGGGCTGGCCAGGGGGTCAGCCCGAGGGTTGTGTTAGAGTTAGGGTTTTAGTTAGAATTAATTAGGTTTTGAATTAATTACGCATAAAAAAATAATAATCCTGTGTCCTGACAGTTAGGGACACTGAAGTCCATGTGTCGGGTTTATTTATGACACGCACGATACGTGTTTGCCGTGTTCGCACTTACCGTTAGAGTTGTCGTGTGTAGGCGAGTCCTGTGCGTGAGAACGAGACACAACAGGACACGGGAGGGGGGGGGGGTAGATGACACGTACGTGTCCAAGTCGAGCGATTTTTGAGGCGGCGACTGGGCGGAGGAGGCGTCGGGACGGTGGCGCTGGGGTCGTCTCGTCGAGGCGACGCGAATGGTGGTGGTGGCGATCGACGACGACGGTCGGTGAGGCGGTGGTAGGGTGTCGTCGGAACTAGGGTTTAGGGCTTAGGGTTTGGGGAAGAACGACTGTGGTCGGCGGTGATGGGTCGGTGAGAGTGGTGGCTGGGCTGAGGAGAGTGAGGGAGTTTAAATAGAGGGGTTGAGCCGGTCGGGGGCAGCCGTAAATGACGGAGGAAAGGTGGGCGGTGGCCGTCGGGCAGTCGGGACAGGGAGTGGGTGAGAGGAGAATTAGCACATAGGCCCCTATAATTTAGGATATTACGGATAGGTACTCCCAGTGTCTAAATGCAAATTAGAATTTGCATTCCGCAATTAAAACATTTAAGTAATTGCAAACTGATATCGAAACAATTTAGTAAATTGTAAAACCATATTAAAATAATTCTAAAAATTACAAAATGGTATTAAAATATTTTAGAAAATTGTAAATTGATATTTTTGTATTTAAAACTCATTTAAATTTCATTTAAAAATTCTAAAAAAATCCTAAAAATCATAATAAATATTTTAAGGCTAAAAATGGCATTAATAATTAATTAACACTAACTAAATAATTTTTGAAAAACAGGGGCTTACAGTGGTATATAAAATATTTTGGTAACAAATTGCAGTTTTAAGTAATATAAATATTTATCTAAATATCTTTTGATTATCCTCTTGTCCGTGACAACAAATTCTGTTATTTCTATTCCTTCGCCTGTCCGAGACTACCTCATATCGACCCTAACTAATTTGACCCTTCTGGACCCAAAGGAACTGTCCGTGCCACCATCCGAGGTCACCATGTATAGTTGTTGCACCGAAGTTACAGATCGTGCCACATTGATTATTACAACACACCAGGCGTCCTACCAGGCAAGACACCTTGCTATTTGTTGTTTATTTATTTTAGCTCATATTTCATGCATTAATTATTTTTTTATGCAAAATAAACTGTGATACATGGCATAACCTGTTAGAATTTACTGTTCATTTATATTTCCTGCTATGTATTATTTTTCTTACACATTAAACCTAGATTTAAGGGACCACCTTTGTGTGTTGCATTCATGGCCTTGACACGTTGTACCACGAAGTTGTGTCTCGCATGTAGAATACGGAAGTACGTGATTGGCTGGCCACCAGTACGTATAAGCCGTGCGATAGGAATAACCGCTAATAGAGGTTGCATGCTTAGTTTGACTTAGCGGTTATAGAGGTTTACTGTTGTGGATACAACAGAGTAGGCATTGGGCGGGAAGGACAATTTCTTAGCGTATGGGCTTCGATACACTTTTCCTTTTATAACCCGTGAGCTCCGACGGAGATGCGGGTTAGCTTACCCAAGATTACTGACGGCCACTGACGTTCTGCGGAACGTTATGCTCTTATTGATTGGGCCTCTAGTGCCCCAAGGGGGGACTATGCCGATCCTATTTAGCCAGGGCCCATGCGTATGAATGATTGTTCTTAACTACATTTCACTTAGAATGGTAGGCTACCTTATCCGTTAGGTACGAGTACTTTTGGTTTGGGTACTTGTATCTGACCGTGGCTTGAAACAATAACTTATCGCGGATTAGTTCGTCACATCTTGTCCTTGTTTGGTTGTAGGTGTGACTTACTACTTCGATGAGAAGGTATTGAACCTTGTTGGGGTCCAGATACCATATTGGATTAATAGCATGGAAAGATACGTCACCGTGAATTAGTTTACTATCTCCTGTCCTTGTTTGGTTGGAGGGATGGTACGCTCGTTCAGTAGGTGTGTATTGGACCATGTTATAAATTCAATTAACTTATTTATTTGAGAAATATTTATTCAGTTTATATGGCATGATATTATGTGTCTTGTTACGTCCCTCTGAGGACCTGGTTATCTCCCCAGGTGTGTGCTCTTGTCTTTCGCAGATGTTCTAGCTCTAGCCGTGGTCTTCGCTATTTTTTCGAGGATGATTGCACTTAGATCGTCTTCGCATCGCTCGCCAAACTCTTTCTTTTGTATTGTATTTCATTTCATAGTTGGTAGTGAATTTGTCTCCTCCCAACTACATGTACCAAATGATAATTTCATACTTGATTATATGATATCTTTTATTCTTTTATTTTGTGTGGATGAGATTAGTTATGGTTCTACTACATTTTATAGCTTATGTATTCATATGAGGCTTCCATATATTGGAGTATACTTCGTATGAATACAGCTGGCATGTCTATGTTCCAAGTCCTACGTATTTTGGGACTGGGCGTTACAATTCCCATTTATTAGAAGAGGAGAGAGAGAGTGAGGAAAAAGAGGGAACGGAGTGGAAGAAGAGGGGAGTGGCGATCGAAGCGGGCGGCCGGTGGCTGACGCCGGCGCGGGCGAACGGAGGAGAGGGAAAAGAAAGGGGAAGGGCGAGAGCGGGAGAGGGACTACGGAGCTGCGGCGACGCAGGCTAGGCGCGACGGTCACGGCACGGCCGGGAGGGACGGACGCGTTGGCCGGGAAAAATGTGGCCTCCGGTCGGCGGAGCACGATGCAGAGCTTAGGACGATGATGGTGCTCGCCGTGGTTGGCCTCGATAGGTGGTACGGCAAGCTCAGAACGATGCGAAGGAGGCTCGCGCCATCGGCGGAAGAGGTATGAGTGCGGAGAATGAGGAGGGGGAGACGGAGCGATGCTCCGACGTAGGCACGGTAGAGACTAGGTTGTTCCACAGAAGGTTCGTCGGCAATCGCACGGCCAGAGCGGCAGAAAGAGGAGGGCTGGGCTTTCACCGATCGGCGGACGAGTTTGAGGTTTGAGGTGAGTAATTTTTTTAATAATGATGGTGTCGGTTCATGGTGGTTGTGTCGATGGCGGTGGAGAGAGGAGCAAGGTGGCGGTGGACCTGGATTTGTTGGCAGTGATACCGACGTGGAGAGTTGGGTCGGTCGTAGGTGTGCTGTTGGTTTTGTGGGGTGGTCAGAAGGTGGCATGAAGTCGGGTTAGTACGGGGTCAACGATTCTAGTGGCCGAGGAGAAGAAGGTTGCGGGTCTGGCCGCAGGTGCTCCATGGTGGAGGAGACGACAGGCAGGGTCGGTCGGGGAGTCGTGGCGGCTGGCTCCTGATCGGAGATGGGACTGGGAGGAAGCTTCGAGTCACGAGGGTCGTCGACAGGTAGTTGGTCGTGGTTTCGACCAAATTAGGGTCAGGATTAGGGTTTAGGGATTTGGGAATTGTGTCCTGCGAGACATATAATTTGGGGGACGTGTTCGAGGTTGTCGGACAGGAAGATGTAATTGTAATAGAAAATAGGAAAGATAATGGAATGGTATGGACAAGGACACGATAGACGATGGTTATGGTAGAAATTATGGAGGAGTACCTGCCTATTTATAGGATGTGGGAATTCCCAGTTGGATAAAGATTAGAATTGATTTAAAACCCCAATAGATAATTAGCTACTAATAAATTTAAATCCAAATTCAAATCCAAATCCAATCCAAATCCAAATCCAATTTAAATCCAATTAAATTCCAACATTTAGCTTAAAATTAGATAAGATAAATCAAATTTCAAAATATAGATATTATTTTAACTATTTAAATAAATTTATAGAATCAAATCAAGATTTAAATCGCCATAATAATTCAAAAATATATTTTCCAAAAATACTAATAATATAAATTTTGAAAATAATAAATATTATTAAAAAATAAACTAATAAAATATTTATGAAATATATATGTATGTATAAAGAATATTATTTACTATTAATAACTGTATAAACCAAAAGCTTTTTATAAATAAATTTATAAACTTGAAAATTTTGATACGATAGCTAAAAATAATTATTATTTATATTATTTTGAAATGATACAAATAGAAAAAATATTTTTCAAAAAAATATGTACGCTCGCACATATTTGTACTCGTCGAGCAATTTCGAAAATCGAAATTTCGCGCGTGACGTACAATACGTTATTGAGACATATAAAAAAAATCAGTACAAAAATATAGTAAAAATTTAGGGGTTTTACAGGCGTAATTTATTCGGTGAGGGAAGGCGAGTTTCTCGTCCCCAACGCTTCTGTCTTCATAGTCGAGGCATGTGATAACTTCATTGGTATCGACTACGACGAAATGTCCTGGATAGAGTCATGTCTTGGACTAAGTCATTGGTACCGACTTGTCTTGAGACTCAACCTTATCCATTTTGGAGTCAGCGTAGGCCAGCAAGGACGTTGGTCCTTACTCAACTCTCTCAGAAGATATATTTATTCATATGCCTCTAGCCCTTCTTGATTGTGATTGTGTTATTGCTTACGTATTTATTTACATAACAGTTGCCTCTATTTACTTATATTCCATGCTACATTTTATAAAAATGATTATGTTTTCTTGAGCTTTTTATTTAGTTATCTTACTTGACTGGCTTTAGGAAATTCCGAGGACGGAATTTTTTTAAGGATGAGAGAGTTGTGAGACTCTCTCACTGTATCAGTATTTATATACGGGTACATATTTTGAGCCGTATTTCTATTTCTTGTTTTTTGAATATTTTAAAATTTTCCAAAGTATAGGTTAAACTTGACTTGGTTTAATTTGGTTTGGTTCAACTTGGTATTGGGCTTGGTTTGGTTTAGGTGGGTTTGAGATGACAAGGTTTGTATAAAACCCAACTCCTCTCTCTCTCCTCCATTATTTTCATTCTCTTCATCTTCATTCTCTCCTCCAACCTAAGGCAAGTACATCTTGCCAAATGTTGGACAAATATTATTTTGTTTGTTCTAAACTCTTCCTTACATGATTATAAGCCTCTTTAGAACTTGGAGTTTTTGATTTTCATGGATAGATTCTTGTAGATCTAAGTTTATAGCCTTTTCGGTTTCTCTTTGGTTTTGATCTACTAAACTTCATTATTTTTAAGTTTTGATTGTTCCATGTTGTAGAGAATTCGATTTTACCAAAAATAGACCTTTGAAAAGTTAGATTTCGACTTGTTTTGAGGAAGTTATGGCCGAAATAAGATTTGAGCATTTTCTAGTTCATCTGTGCTGAATTTGGCAGGAACGATGAATAGTGCCGCATGAATAGTGCTGCAGGAATGAATAGTACTACAAGATGAATAGTGTCATAGGAATGAATAGTACCGCAGGATGAATAGTACCGCATGGTATGAATAGTGCCGCAGGCTGTATAGTGCCGCATAAGTAAATAGTACCGCATGGCATGAATAGTACTGCAGGATGAATAGTGCCATATGGCATGAATAGTGCCGTAGGCTTGCATAGTGTCGCATGAGTGAATAGTGTCGCAGGCATGAATAGTACCGCATGGCTTGCATAGTACCGCATAGAGCCTATTTTGGCTGTTTATGTCCTATTTGGCTGATTTGTGGCCAGAATTTCTTCCAACTCCCAACATAAAAATTGTAGATCTTTTTCTTGGCTTCAAGAATATGTTACCAACTTTTTATGCAAGTTTCTTTCATTCTTGATATGGAGCTTATGATTGCATTGTACGTTTTCTATCTTGGCCTAAATTGCGAAGACCCTATTTAATAGCTTGATATCTCTTTAATAAATGAATTTCTTAACATGATTAGATAATTTTGTACAGTTAGAGAATAATTGTACCCCCTTACATTCTTAACACCAGGACAGAATTAATTATTATTTTATGCCAATTAGTTGCTTTTATTTATCTCCTCTCACATGTCAGGATATGTCCTACCCTTCGAATATTTCTTATGTGATATGATATGTGTATCCATGCTTTCCCAGATTTATTGTGCCTTACAATCTATGCCATGATTAGAATTTCTTTATAGTGATCCATTGTGGTGCACTCATGATTTATGCCTTTTGCTTTACATGATAGTGACCCGTTGTGGTGTACTCTTGAACATGTCTTTGCATGATAACATGATAGTGGCCCGTCGTGGTACACTCTTAACAAGCAACCTTAACATGATAACTCTTGATAGTGGTCCGTTGTGGCGCACTCTTGATATGACAAGTAAACCTAACATGACATGTATAACCAAGATGCTGTTGCGACGGGTATTCTTCTTTCTAATACATCTTTTTTGGATACCATGGTTGAATGTATTGTGTATGCGTGCACAAGCTACATGTCTCGTCTTGCATCATGTCTAGGACATGGATTCCTGATTACCACGATCATGACTAGATTGTTCAAGTAGTTCATGAAAAGATTTTCCAGCTATAGGCAGTCCTGTTATCTGGTCGCTCTAATTGTACTTGTAGCCTACCGTCGAGTAGGGCACATTTCCAGCACACTGTCATGTGTTGCACCCCCAAGTCACCTAATCCAACTCTCTCAACTTGCAACTGGATAACATGGATTAAGTCTGCAGGACTTGTGGCTGTTGGAACATCTCATTGCATCTTGCTAGTAACTAGGCTTGTAATAACCCTAGTTAGTTAAAGTATCAAGCCGTACTCATTGCTTGGCCATGATTGATGGATGGAGTCAGTCCAGTCCAGTCTAGTTTTGTCTAGGTAGTGTCCGCATGTTTATTTCAGTACACTATGGTTTATGCTTTACTTTTATCAATGAATGATCGAAGACTAAGTTCTGTTCTGGAGAAGTGTTACAACCCAAGTCCTTGTTTGGTTTAAGGGTCGCAACTTGACTTTCGGGATAGTTCCTAAGTCATCCTATCATTGTCATTCTATATGGTTTCCACATGTTCACATGTTCAGTTATCTTACAAGCTATACATGACTCCCTATGTCGGGTCACCATGATCTTATGACCCAGCGATCTCACATGTTCACATGTTCAATTGCTTTTACATATTCTCAAGCTTTCGTTTACTTAACATGTCTACACTTTACATTATGTCACATGTTAATTACTTTATGCTTCAAGATGCTTACTTATTGTCTTCCTATGTTCGGGATAAGTGCATTGGTAGTACACGAGTCTCGATCTGCTCTTACTCATTTATATCTCTAATTGTTGATGTTAGTGATTGCTGGTTTTAGTTCATAGTTTGGCCTCCTTTGTGGTACTTGCTATTGGGGGTCTGACCCCACTGGTTTTGTTTGGCCAGATCTGATAGAGGAGCCCAGAGGATCTTCCGTACCATCTACTCACGGTGAGCATCCGGAGCACCAGAGTACCTGAGTGGGTTTCTTGTTTCATTCTCCCACCTGATATGTACATTATTCTTTTATGACATTTTGCCTCGGAGCACGTGTTTAGCTCGTGTTTTGGTCCTTGATATTTAGCCTACGGGCCCAGACATGATGTGCGTATTCTAGACTATAGCTAGAGCTTATCATGTATGACTATTACTCATGCTAGTTCTCTATTTTGGTATGACTAGCTTCATGATCATCCATGTATAAATGGTTTGGGATGCTTTACTATTGTATGTCTGATGATCATACTTCTTGCCTCTTGTATAATTGCCTGTGATTGAGATACCTATGATTGTTTAACCTAGGATCGACTGTTGGCTTGTAGAAGTAACCCCCATGTCTTGACAGCTTATACGTTATTTCAGAGTACTGGTGTAGTTTGGGATTGCATAGCTGGCCTTGTTCGTCCCCACTTGCCAGTATTCTGGTCCTGGGGTATGACAAAACCCCTCATCTACTATTCCAGCTCCTTTTCCCCGGACCTGCGGTGCAGCGCCCCGGACCTGACCTCCCTTCCTGACGCCAGCCCCCCCACCCCCAATCCACTATTCCAGCTCCTTGCCCCCCGGACCTGCGGTGCAGCACCCCGGACCACCCCTCCCTTCCTGACGCCAGCCATCT
This sequence comes from Iris pallida, assembly GCA_029216955.1. Classification (NCBI taxonomy): domain Eukaryota; kingdom Viridiplantae; phylum Streptophyta; class Magnoliopsida; order Asparagales; family Iridaceae; genus Iris; species Iris pallida. Next base: position 3,836,507 of record JANAVB010033620.1, on the reverse strand, counting down.
GATCTACTATTCTAGCACCCCCCAACCCGGACCTGCCCCTCCGGACCTGCTATGCAGCGCCCCCGGACCTGCCCCCCTGGAACTGCTGTACAACACCCCAAATTTTTTATTTTTTGTACCTTATTTGGAAGTGCTTGCAAAAGTTTATTATTTTTGCACAGCTCCTACTCGGAGTTCTGGAAATATCGATCATGCACGATGTCACGGTCCTATTGGTTATGCTTGCACTATCTACCCTCGTCATCATGACGCGGTTCTAATTGCTCGTATGCCTGAAGAATTTCTGTGAGGAGGCCCCTTGTTGTTCATCTCTGGTCTTTATAGTTGATGACATAGACACCCGAAATCAGGACACCCAGCAGTTAGCAGACGAAGACGATGACTAGGGATACAATAAGACCTTCCTACTCACAGTTGAAGACGCCATGGATTCTATCAGTGGTAAACTGACGGCAGAATAGATGAAGGCCCTGGTTGATGAGATCTTATCAAAGAGATTAACCAAGGCAACCCCACGGGTGACCCATACTGATGTGGATCCATCACCCTACAAAATGGGGAAGTTGGAAAAGCTGGAGACAAAGTTGGAAGGAACGTCCAACTACTTGAAATGGTCGAGACAGACGATACGGACGCTAAAGGGAAGTGGCTTGGTTGGCTATGTCAATGGCCAAACGAAGGCGCCATCCGATCCCTCTTCAAAGGAGTTTACTATCTGGGAGATTGTCAACAACGTCGTAGCTGGGTGGTTGACAGCCTCCTTGACCGACCAGGTGTCGGGCAATATCGAGGCGATGGAGGCTGCCGCTGATATATGGCAGACTTTGAAAGATATGTATTCAGGCTCGGGCAACCCTATGCGGGTCTTCCAACTTCAGGATGAACTCGATAGGGTGGCCCAAGACGACCATACCATCTCTGAGTATGCAGCCCTGTTGAAGAAGTACTGGTCTGATCTAGATTACTATGATCCTCTTGGGATAGAAGATGCACAAGTTGAATCGGCATTTGCGAAGTATTTTCAGACGTTCCTGGCTTATATTTCGCGATAGCGAATGATGAAGTTCCTGAAGAGGCTCAACCCTGTGTTTGAGCAGAGAAGGAATATTCTCCTGTCCCAACCCACGCTTCCAGCCTTGGAGGAAGCTATAGCTGTCATGACACAGGAAGAAGCTCGATTGAAGTTGATGCCCAATAAGGACTCCTTCCAGGGGGACCAAGTCGCGGTTGAGAAGTCTGCCCTTGCTGCCTTCACTCAGCCTCCATTTGTGAGTGGTGTGTGCCACAACTGTAGTGACTCTGAACATTACATCAAATTTTGTCCAAAACCCCTGCCAAGTCAGTCTAGTCATCGCGGACGGGGACGTGGAGGACGTCGTGGTGGTAGAGGAGGATATGCTGATAAAAGAGAAGATTATTTTGGAGGACACAAAGCACATCTGGCGGATGAAGGGGAGAAAATCAACTGGCAGAAATAATCCCGCTTGAGCGGGAGTTCCTTGCGAAGTTGAGAGACACAAAGCTAGGTTCGGCCGACAGTCATGTCACTCCTGGGGCGTCATCTACCTTGGGGGATCACATCACTTGCTTTGCCCAACCCAGCACAGGTATACCTGCACCTGCTCTTGCATCTGTCCATCAACCAGGTTGGATTATGGACTCTGGGGCATCTCGCCATGTCACGGGGTCCCGTGGTGACTTTCAGGACTATACTCACCTACCGTTGCCGGAGAGTATTCAGACCGTTGATGGTACCTCCAGACCTGTAATGGGTAAAAGCACTGTCGCATGCACCCCTTCCCTTACTCTCAATAATGTCTTACATGCTCCTTCTTTTTCTGTCAATCTTATATCTATTAGTGCCATTATCCTTGATCTAAACTGTATTGTTTCCTTTGACATTCCTAAGGTAACTTTTCAGGAGAAGGGGACATGACGGCGACTAGGAACTGGCACATGGCATAAGGGGCTATGGTACTTGGACATGACTGGACTGGACAAAGCATTAACATCTCTAGTAGCAGACGCACAACCGGACGCTTCACGTAGCAGTGTAGAAGATGAATTGCTCCTCCATCACCAGCGTGTCGGACATTCTTCCTTTAAAGTTATTAGTCAAATTTATCCGTCCTTATATCAAAGGGCTAATAAAGAGAAATTATTTTGTAATGCTTGTGAGTTGGAAAAACATACCAGAAGCTCGTATGTGAGCTCCGAGAATAGAAGTTCAGCTGTATTTGACATGATATATTCGGACGTATGGGGCCCTTGTCTTGCAACCGGTATTAACAGTTTTCGATGGTTCATCACTTTTATTGATTGTTATACTCGCGTGACTTGGGTCTACCTTATGAAAAATAAAAGTGACGTCTTTGAGGTATTTTAAGATTTTCATCGCCGGGTAGAAACACAATATGGCACTAAAATTAAGTGCTTACGGTCTGACAATGGGACGGAGTATACTAATAAGAAGGTTGCTGCGTATTTATCCATTCTTTGAATACTACACCAAACTTCATGTGCCTATACACCGGCACAAAATGGTGTGGCCGAACGAAAGAATAGACACCTGCTGGAGGTCGCACGGACGATGATGCTGGCTATGAATGTCCCAGAACACTTATTGGGACAAGCTGTCTTGACGGCCTCTTATCTCATCAACAGAATGCCATCTCAGGTATTGGACTGGAAGACACCGTTGGAAATGCTTACTGGTGTAACCACTTACATAGTTCCATCGAAAGTATTTGGGTTTGTGTTTTGTCCAAGATAATAGGCCAGGAGTTGGTAAACTGGATCCTAAAGCGGTTAAATGTGTCTTTGTCGAGTACACGGCGACTCAGAAGGGATATGCATGTTGGAGCCCAGTTGAGCGGAAACTGTTTGTAAGCATGGACGTTACATTCCGAGAACTGGAACCATACTATGGTTCAGATGAAGGTTCAGCGTTTGGTGACACACCTAACACGGAGGGTGTTAAACATGAAGGGAAGAGAATAAGCTCAAACGTGGTAGTCGGATCGGTCCCGTGCCCGGTCGTGGAGAACTGGACGAAAGGGGGAGATAGCAGTGACTCCGATGAAGAAGACGATACATATGTTACGCAGGGGGAGAAGCCGTGCCCAGTGTCAGTGCCTACTGTACCAAGTCCAGTGCCTACCATACCAAGTCGCTCGTCTACTCCTGCCCCGGCTCTTGAAGATGTTGCCCCCGCACTAAATCACTCTGATTCCGATGCGGATCTCTCTGACTTTGATGGTATGTCCTCTCCACCACTTATTTCTTCTTTAAGGAGATCTTCTCGCATCAATGCGGGTAAGGCTCCTCGTCGTTATGATGATTATGAACATGACATTGCCAACTTTTTGTCTTATTCTAACATTTCTGCAAATTATCGAGCCTTCATTGTATCGTTAGACTCTACTTCTTTGCCCAAGTGTTGGCAGGAAGCAAAGAAAAGTCCAAGGTGGAAAGCTGCAATGATGGAAGAACTTGGGGCACTAGAAAAAAATAAGACATGGGAGCTGGTTCTATTACCCAAAAGAAAAAAAGCTGTGGGATACAAATGGGTGTACACAGTAAAGGAGACGCCAGAAGGAAAAGTAGAGCGGTCAAGGCGAGGTTGGTTGTAAAAGGATACACACAATCATATGGCATTGACTATGATGAGACGTTTGCCCCAGTAGCAAAAATAAGCACGGTAAGAACTCTGGTCTCCATTGCAGCAAACTATGGGTGGAAGCTATACCAGTTAGATATGAAAAATATCTTTTTCCATGGGGACCTGCAAGAAGAAGTATATATGTAACCCCCGCCAGGGTGCTATGCAACAGAATCAGACGGAGGGACGTCGCATGGTAAAGTGTATAAACTAAAGAAGTTACTATATGGACTCAAGCAATCTCCTCGAGCCTGGTTTGACAGATTCAGAAAGGCTGTTACAGGCATGAGGTACCATCAAACAAATACAGATCATACAGTCTTTCTCCAGCATATAAGAGGCCACATTACTATACTTGCTGTATATGTGGATGATATAATAATCACTGGTGATGATGAAGTCGAGATTACTAAGCTGAAGTCAAAACTCACGAAGGAGTTTGAGGTGAAGGATTTAGGAGAGATGAGGTATTTTCTGGGTATCGAGGTGTGTGACGGCAAACAAGGAATTGTTCTCTCACAGAGAAAATACGCACTATATCTGCTAAAGAAGACATGGATGCTGGGATGTAAAGCAGCAGTAACTCCAATTGACTAGAAGTGCAAGCTGGGAGCAGAAGCCGGAGAGCCTGTTGATCGTGAAAGGTATCAAAGTCTTGTAGGAAGATTGATTTATTTGGGGCACACTCGCCCGGATATCTTATTTGCCGTGAGTGTAGTGAGCTGCTACATGCATGATCCAAGAATGGGTCATATAGAAGCAGTATTTTAGATCTTGAGATATCTGAAAGGGATGCCGAGAAAAGGACTATGGTTCAAGAAGAATGGACACATAGAAGTTGAGGGATACTGCAATGCAGACTGGGCAAGCTGCATAGACGACAGAAGGTCTACCACGGGATACTGTGTTTTTGTAGGAGGAAACCTAGTCTCATGGAGAAGCAAGAAACAGCCAGTGGTAGCACGGTCGACAGCTGAAGCAGAATACAGGGCAATAGCTCTGGGAATGTCAGAGTTGCTATGGGTAAGGGCACTGCTGACAGAGTTGAAGCTGGACAAGGGAGCACCATTACGTCTTCTGAGCGATAGTCAAGCTGCAATAAGTATAGCTAACAATCCAATTCAGCACGATAAAACGAAGCACATCGAGATCGATCGATTCTTCATCGAGAAGAAGCTGGAATAAGGGATACTGAAGATTGACCATGTTTGTAAACCCCTGACCTGAATTTATTTTTTAGGTAAATTTAATTTTTATTTTATTATTGATTGGACCCAAGATATTAACTTTTGAATTTGTTGATATTTCTAAATAAATGTCAAATAGGTTTATTGCAGGAAGGGAGGGGGTGTAAATTCAATTTGTTGGAGGTCTATAGTGAAAACTTTTGAATTTAAATCTCCACGGCCAGGAGAGTAGATAGAACCAATAGGAATTGAATTTCCCTCTTCTTATCCTTCAGAGATTCAAAATCCGAGGGTGATTCAAACATCTATCCGATCCTATCCTTTTTCCTTGTATAAAAGGTACAAGGGCTCGGCTATTCCTCAATTTCTAAACCCTAGAAGTGGTGCCTATTCTCCTCCAAGTCGGGACTAACCTCGGGAGCCTGTGAAGAAGAGAATATTCGAATTCTTCAAAAGGTAAACCTTTTCCCCAACTCCTATATCATACGATTCCTCAAATTTTATCATGTTCTCTAGGTGTTCTTGACAATTCCAAGAACAATTGGCATCAAATCGACCTTTGTATCAACTTGATACTGATACCCCACCCGATTGGTAGTAACATCACATTTCGACCCCTGTATTGGATTATATATCTGGTTTGAACTTTGATACCAAGCCCATATACCTAGGTATCAGTTTGATGGTTAAACATCAAACAATAACTTTTTAGTATCAACGAGCATGGATATCACAACCATCTCATGTATCAGTAAAATTATTGGTACTTCCAAACCCTGAACCTGTAGGGATACTCACTGTCATACCAAGTAACAGATTGTAGGTTATATAGGTTTTACTAATAGACAAGAAATCAATGGTAGATAGATGTTCAGCTGCCCTTGTTATTTACCATGTACTAGTTAACTCTTTGTTATTGGTTGCTCTTATTTGCATATAGAGCAGGTGACTAAGCACGGCCAATGATAGTTACTGACACCAAATTATGCTATACCTGATACTTAGATGAGTATGTGCGATTCAGTTGGTTATCTCTGTTAGTAAACACCTAACAGCACTCTGGTACGTAATCCAGCCATGACTCAAACTCTAAAATTGGGGTTTGTCACTAGGGAGGAGATAACATAGGAAGTCCAGGACATGCACTGATTGAACAAAGGATGTGCACCCTTATACAATGAGCATGTTCCCAGATGGGTGTCCTAAATTCTAAACTCACATAGGATAATCGAATTAGGCAAGGTGTGATGGTTAGGAGAGCCAAGTATAAGGCATGGGTTGTAAGCTAATCACTGATACTCGAGGGTGTATCAAGGATAAGCATACAAATTCGTGTGCAATAGATTCTTCTTGGGCTTAAGGAGATAGGACTGGAACCCGTGAGCAAACGCATGTATGTAGGGCAATATTGAGGACAGAGCTGTCATGCATACACTAAAGCATGTTCAGTCCATACTAGTGACAAATTCAGATTTGAGCACCCAATTGCAGACATCAGTTGCACTTCGTTTAGATTCGATCTGCACTGATTTGAGTATCAGCCTTATAATCAACTGTACAGTAGTCTAGTATAGGTAAATGTATCGTACATATATTGTATAGCTAAGTTGGTGAGACGTTGATGTTAGACATGAGGACTGAACAAAAGGGGTGTATGAGTTTGCAGACTAATGTTTAGTATCAGTCCTTAACTTATAGACCACCTTTGTGAACCAGTTCACATGGTGTGGTTTTGGGGCTTTATAGTTCATTAACTTAGGAAATGGGATAAGAAGAGACTGAACTCTAGATTTGGTCGAGCAGTAGATGGGTTGAAGAAGTGTCAACTGATAGAGTACCCTAAGAACCCAGGGTTATGGAGAATAGTGTCTAGGTACAGGATTAGGGTGCCCAAGCTGGGTTTTGTGTGTATTGGAAGAGTGTTATAATGCCTTCAAACCTCAGTCCACATTATTCTTGAAGTGTCAGCCCTTATATATGGCCTACATTCAGACCCTTAAAATATATCCTTGAGTTCAACCTTTGCTTTCCCTGTAAAGTTAGTTATTACCCATATTCATGTATACAAGGTTAGTGCAGAGTTTGGGCTTAACTGGGTTAAGTTGACAGGAGTTCATGCATAGAAACAACTAGTATAGGTTATTTTTGCAGTTGAATCTCATGTTCCTTCCTCTTGACTACATGCTGGCATTTCCTGCTATCACTATACAAGTAGGATATGATGGGATGTCTGAAATTGTACATTAGATAGGACCCTCAAGCTTTTCAGTTATATGGCAGGTGAAGTCATGTGCTAGGATGAAACCTGAATGCACAAGCAGAACTAGAACAGGTCTGTCCTAATTGATGCACAGGGGTGTCCATAAACAGTGGGGATGGTTCAAGTATGGGACCACAGGAAATTTGGGTGGCACTTATAGTACCAGTAATGGAGAGAACATGGGAATGAATGCACAGGTAGCATAGGTTAAGGTCTAAGGCTTCGAGTGACAGTTCTGAAGGACTGCACCATGAAGAAAATATGCAGATAATAAGATATTAGGTTCTACAACTTATGTACCTACTACATCAATATAAGACACACCCTCGAATTTTTACCTTGCTCATAGGCAAGTCAGCATTGTCCTGCTACCTCACATGAGACCTTCACTTGGACATGCTGCCCACACTTAGCTAATTTCTAAATTTCACTACATGCCATAGTGCTCTGCTTACAGGTAAAATATCCCAGTATAGGACAGCGTGGAGAGACCCAGGGGTTTCAAACAATATAGAGACCTATGATAGGTACCCAGGAATTTCAGAAAAAGAGGTAACCTGTGACAACTAAAGACAGGAGTGTACGAGAACCTAGAAACCTATACAAAGGAACATTTGGCACAATAGCTTAAGTACCTATTGGTTGTTGTACACCATAATCTAAGTGTCATAAATAGGTCAATACCTGCTAGTGAATTGGGTAGTAGCTTAGGGTCTGAGGTTTTGTGCATTATTTAACTAAGAAAAGGCCTATAGGACTACTACCATTGAAACCACATGAAGTGTACCCTAGGATACCTGTTGTGCTAACAGGAACAAATAAATATAGTCTTCAACCCAAGTATATGGAATAAACCTAGTAACAATAGATAGGGTAATCGTGATTTGGGATCACTCATTAATTGTTATAACTTTATACAACAGGGTACTTGGATCTCGATACGGACACTCGACCCGTGTCAGCAGCGCAGGACCACAGGCAAGTATACCTTGCCTTCCTCTACAGTTTTACTTACATGCATTTCCTTTTGTTTTACAGTCTTTGGATTATTTATGGACATGTGCTTTTCGTGTTATTTTCTGTGGAGTTGTTTTTATTGTTTATAGCCGTGCTGATGTTTGGCCTTGTGTTTCATGCTTGGAGTTCTCGTCAGTACCTTGCTTGAGTCATGTCATAGAATGAGTGCGTGTAGTGAACTGCCATAGCCTTGATTATCGTTTTGCACAACCAGAGTGTCCACACTCGGGACGAGGGTTGTTTGATGCACCAGAGAGTCTACACACGGGACGAGAGTATTTGTTGTGATCATTGGCACAAGAGATTCCACACTCGGGACGAGGGTTGACCAATTACACCAGAGAGTCCACACACGGGACGAGGGTGTCTTGCCGTGAGCTAACCAGAGAGTCCACACTCGGAACGAGGGTTAGTGCTTAATTCAAACCCGTGAGTCCACACTCGGGATGAGGGTTTGGTTCTTCCATTGATCTCGTGTATCGTTCATCCGGCAGTTCATTTATACGTAGTTGTTCTAGTGTTCGTGTGTTCGTGTTCGTGTTTGTAGTCATTTGTCTTGTTCTTGTTCTTTCTTGTTTATTTCTTGCACATGATAAAACTGCTAGATAGGCATGTATATTATGTTTCTTGCTATGTCCTCTGAGGACCTGATGATCTCTTCAGTTTTAGCAATTGCTTGGAGTTTGCTAGTAGTTCTGGATGGCGGAGGATTTGCGATTCTTGTTGGATTCAGGTATCATTATTATGTTGTTATCCTTTCGTGCTCTACATTACTTATCATTAGATATCCTGTTCCTGATTCAGTTTAGACTCTTGTTACTTTCTTTAGAGTCTTATCGGACATATATGCTAGTGGGCTGCAGACCACGATCCATAGTATTCATTCATGTTCGTACGCTTATTATGGATTGAGATATAGATTTGCTTTGCCATGATTTGGCAGTTTACCATAGTCATGACAGTGTTTACGTATTCGAGTCGGGCTGGAGTCCGTTCGATACGTAGCTGGCTTGCTCACGAGCTCGCATCCGTAAAGCGATTACGGGTCGTAACAATGTTCCCTCAGAAGAATAAGTTACAGACTGTCTGACTAAGGGTCTTAGTTCATTGAGTCTGTCAAAGCTATGTAACAAGATGTGGATGATTAATATCTATCGCCTATCTTGAGGAGGAGTGTTGAGGACTAATAAGGGACTTTAGTCCCACATTGGAAGTTGTATTGTGAAGAGGAGGTGTACTCTCTATAAGTAGTGGAAGGAGCCCATCAATAAAATCATCTGAGAAATTCCACTCATTTCAACTCCTTCAACTCTTGTTTACCTAAAATTTCAAAAGGACAATTTATGAGACGAGTTGATCCTGACTTCCTTTTCCTTTCTTCCGGTGAAGTTTTTGATCCTCTATAAGTACCACCTCTGTCACGACCAATGACAACATATTTCTCTGCTTTAGATATCCTAATAACTGTTGTATATCGCCTTAATTCAACTTTACGAACAACATCAATAAGGCCTTCTTGACTTTGAAACTCTCTTCTAGCAAAGATGTAATCATACCTAGTTCATTATTTTTTATTGGAATGTCGAGATTGCACACATGATCATCAATTTGTATTTGGCTTCTTAGAATATAAAAAATGAATCATTTGTTTATCATAGGGGAAAGTACAAGCTTATATAGGAAAATATAAGTCTGCCTTCAGAGCAATAAACTAATAAGAATTATTGCAAACTATAGGATATTCAACTATCTAAACTATATGGTATTCAACTATCTAAACCAATATGAAAGTTTAGAATCATAAGGACACCCAGAACAAACAATATAGGTAAACACATTGAACTTAAAACAATAAATCAATTACATATAGTGAGACAACTTACCTTAAAAAATAGATAAAACAGAGTTACAAGGATCAACCAAATATGAATTTTTTTATTCTATCCTTGCAAATTATGTTGCAATCTCCTGCAATGTTGGTTCCATTGATGATTGCTCACCCAAATCTAAAATTTCTGTGATTTTACCATTGCAAATTAAATTTGCAATTTTCTGCAACATTGGTTCCATTGATGATTGCCTAACCTTGTTTCAGTCAGAAGCTAGTCTTGAAACGGAGCCCTAGATTACATACGAGCTATTAGAAGAGGAAATTAGTCTTACAAGCACATAGAATATAATTTATTTCCTATTATCTTTCTAATTAATTAGAAAGAGAATGCAATGGGAGATGAAAAGTTTCTCAAATAAATTGTTTGGATTTAACATCATATTTAATACATGGGCAGATTCGAGATTTGAATGAAGAAAATTAGAAAGAAAAAATTAAAAATTAAAGGGAGAGTGCAGAATGACGTTTTGGGAGTGTAAATAACGACACCCTTTAATAATATAAGAAGAAAGTTCTATAAACACCTTTGACTGTCGACTTTTGTTGACTAATGCGTATTTGTGTCGTGTCATAAATTGTTATATGATTTAATTACCATGCAAAATCTTACTTAGACACTAAACAACTATGGACTGCAAATAATAATAAATAGCTTAAGTATTATATATTTCTATATACATAAAAGTTTTAAGGTTTACTCAATAAGGGATAGGGGACCCTTTAAGATGCATTATGAGCTAGAGTGGCCTGGTTTTGATCAGCGATGTCCAGGCCGACCAATGTTTATAAAAAGAACATTTGGCCCTTGGGCTTGGGGTGTGCTATTTAACAAGAAAAATGTAAAAAGTAGAAAGAAAAAGAAAAAAAATTAATACAAATAATAGAGAATAAATAACAAGTCATTTAGAAAATTGCATAAAATTTATATTATTTAGAAACTTTACAATATTTTTACTTAGTTTTAGAAAAGTTGAAGTGTACAAATTTTATCTCAGTTTGATATTCAGTCATAGTCTTCAAATTCAACATCTTCATATCTAGCTCCCTTTGAATAAACGACGATTTTGATATCTTCAAATCTTCAATCTTTGTGAAATGAATCTTAGTTTGAAAGGCTCCGTCATTTCATTCTCTAGCTTCTATATTATCATCTATATTAAGAGTATGAAAGTCCAGTTGATTAACGTCATCGTTTTCATCTCTTAAATGTTCTTTATTTTTTTGCATGAGTCCAATCTTGAATGAAAATGGAAACTTCCAGAAGTTCTAGTGTCATTCTACTCCTCTTATTGGTTAACATTCTTGAACTAACACTAAAACAAGATTATGACTCTACTGTCGACATCGGGGACATTAAAATATCACGTGCCAAAGAAAGATAGTACACGATAAATATTTTTATGTGTTTTCCATCACTCTAAATATAGAAAAATATGTTTAAGTATTATCATTCTTTTCGGAACTTCCTTTGTTATAGACTTGTATATGACATTACTTAGAACTTAAACTAGAGGATTTGTTACTACTTTGAACGATTGAACAAGGTCAGCTCATCACCATTTTTTTCTGTTGGAGTGGGTGGGGTTCCCAACCTATGTGGAGAAGACCCCGGAGTGCGACGAGCGCCGTCCGATGTCGGAGAAGCTCGGGAAGTAGGCGATGGAGTTGCTGCTGCTGCTGCTGCTGGAGCTGCTGGAAGCAGGGGATCCGAGTTCGGCCCGAACACGGTCCCAGGCCGAGTTCTGGCCGAACTCGGTCTGGCCGTTCCAGGGTTTGGCCAGTAGGTGCTGGTTGCCCCACACAGAGTTCTGGCCGAACTCTGTGTCGTCGGGGGCTGAAGCGAATTTCAGGATGAGTTTTCATCATTGGATCTAATCCAACGGTTCAGGTTGGTTGCGGGATTAGGGAGTTAAGTTGAGTTTTCTCAACCCTAATTCATTATCGTATGATCGCAACGCATTGGACAACACAAGTTTGAGAGAGAAGGAGGCAAGAGTGCCATTACAACTTCAGAGAAGAAGACGGAGGATTGAAGGTCGCCATTCGAAGGAGATCGTGTTCGGGTAATCTCTACTCGTCGTTCTCGCTCTTCGTAGCCTTGTAATCATTGTTCTTATCTCTGAGTGTTGTGGGGATCCGATTTGGATCGGGAGGAGTTTGTAGAGGGTGTAATTCTTCTATTCCATTAGTGGAGGCTTCTCAGGGTTGGACTCCGATCGTCCCGTGGTTTTTTTTCCGTAAGGGTTTCCACGTCAAAAATTCTCTGTGTCTGCGTGGATTGTTTTGTGTGTTTGTTTTTGGGTTCGTGCGTTGTATTGCTCGGTCCTCTCGCAGGTACTCTCCGGTTTGGGGAAAGGTTTCCGCGTTTCTTTCCCAACATTTTCTTGATATGAACTAATGTGAACATCTATTTATTTTTAATTTATGTCATATTACTACCTACCTCAATGTTCTTATTTTCATAAAAGGTTTCCGCGTTTCTTTCCCAACATTTTCACAATGGCGGCGAATACATCGGTCCCTTTGATGCGTATTGCAGAGAGCAAGGGATACGACACCAGAAGACTCCGCCAAAGACACCTCAGCTCAATGGTTTAGCGGAGCGCATAAACAGGACACTGATGGAGAGGGTGCGGTGTTTGCTGTCAGAAGCAAACTTGTCGGGCAGTTATTAGGGTGAGGCTCTTCTCACAGCTGCTTATATTATTAATTTGTCTCCTAGTGCTCCTTTGCAGGGTGATGTGCCTGACAAAGTATGGTACGGCAAAGAGCCGTCATACAGTCACCTGTGGGTGTTTGGTTGTAAAGCCTTCGTGCATGTACCGAAGGACGAGAGGACCAAACTTGAGCCGAAGACGAGGCGATGCGTCTTTGTCGGCTACGGTCGGGATGAGTTTGGCTATAGACTCTACGACCCAGTGGAAGGAAAGCTCTACAGAAGCAGGGACGTGGTGTTCGTCGAGGATCAGACCATGACCAACACTCAGGACTCCGAGACGCCTTCTGAGGCTGAGGAATTGCCTGAGTTAGAGTCATTTCGCTTCGAGCAGTTTCCAGAGGACATCGCAGAGGATCCAGTTATGGGGGAGCCGGTACATGGAGTTGCTCCCAACCTTGATCATCAGCCTGCTGATGGTGGTCAGGGTGTCCCTCAGGAGGATGAGCATGCCGGAGAGGTAGTTCCTGAAGGGGCGGAGGCTGTCGGTATACAGCCAGCACCGGTGGCTCCACTGAGAAGGAGTGACAGGGATCGTCGACCATCTACGAGATACTCACCGGATGAGTATGTGCTATTGACTGACGGGGGAGAGCCCGAAAGTTTTGCAGAGGCTATGGAAGACGAACACAGGCAGGAGTGGATGGTGGCTATGCAGGAGGAGATGAGTTCTTTGCACACCAATTCCACTTATGATCTGGTGCGATTGCCAAAGGGCAAGAAGGCTTTGAAGAATCGATGGGTGTTCAGAGTGAAGCAGACGGAAGATGCTACTCGCCCTCGATACAAAGCGAGGCTGGTAGTCAAAGGCTACGGTCAGCAGAAAGGCGTGGATTATGATGAGATCTTTTCGCCTGTCGTCAAGCATTCGTCTATCCGGGTGGTGCTTGCATTAGCAGCCAGTTTTGACTTGGAGGTCGAGCAGATGGACGTGAAGACGGCATTCCTCCACGGTGATCTTGAGGAGGAGTTGTACATGGAGCAGCCGGAGGGATTCTGTGAGAAGGACAAGTCACATTTGGTCTGCCGGTTGAGGAAGAGCTTGTATGGTCTGAAGCAGGCTCCGAGGCAGTGGTACAGGAAGTTCGAGTCGTTTATGGGGGAGCATGGTTATGCACGGACGACGTCGGACCATTGTGCATTTATGAGGTATTTTGCCGATGATGATTTTATCATCTTATTGCTCTATGTTGATGATATGCTATTAGTGGGTCGGAATGCCACTAGGATAGCGGAGTTGAAGCGCCAACTGGGCACGGCCTTTCTATGAAGGATTTGGGTGAAGCGAAGACTATTCTTGGGATGGAGATCAGCCGAGAGAGAGAGAGTCCAAGCTGCTACACTTGTCCCAAAAGAAGTACATTCACCGGGTACTTCAGCATTTCGGGATGGACGGGTCGAAGAAAGTGAGTTCCCCCCTCGCGGCTCACTTTAAGCTCACTGAGGAACAGTGTCCATCTACCGAGGACGAAAAGGAAGATATGGAGCGGGTTCCATATGCCTCAGCTGTGGGAAGCCTGATGTATACTATGGTGTGTACGAGGCCAGATATTGCTCATGCAGTTGGTACGGTTAGCAGGTATCTTTCAAATCCTGGAAGGGTACATTGGAGTGCGGTCAAGTGGATTCTACGTTATCTTCAGGGCACTGCTGGTTGGAGACTTTCCTTTGGTGGTGACGAGCCGAAGCTGGTTGGGTATACCGACGCTGATATGGCTGGAGATGTAGACACGAGGCGATCGACTTCGGGCTACGTGATGATGTTTGCAGGAGGAGCAGTATCGTGGCAGTCGCGATTGCAGAAGTGTGTTGCCTTGTCGACGACAGAGGCAGAGTACATTGCGGCGACGGAGGCTTGCAAGGAGCTGTTGTGGATGAAGAAGCTGCTGCAGGAAATGGGACTGAAGCAAGAGCAGTATACTTTGCTTTACGACAGTCAGAGTGCGATCCACCTTGTGAAGAATTAGACGTTTCATAGTCGGTCCAAGCACATCGAGACCCGGTATCATTGGATACGGGATGTGGTTGAGAAGAAGGACGCGGAGCTTGAGAAGGTGCATACAGATGACAACGGAGCTGATATGTTCACAAAGATTCTACCAAGGGGGAAGTTTGAGTACTGCAGGCAGGTCGTCGGGATGACGACATCCTCCCCATAGTTGTGAAGGGGAAGATTTGTTGGAGTGGGTGGGGTTCCCAACCTATGTGGAGAAGACCCCGGAGTGCGACGAGCGCCGTCTGATGTCGGAGAAGCTCGGGAAGTAGGCGACGGAGTTGCTGCTGCTGCTGCTGGAGCTGCTGGAAGCAGGGGATCCGAGTTCGGCCCGAACTCGGTCCCAGGCCGAGTTCTGGCCGAACTCGGTCTGGCCGTTCCAGGGTTTGGCCAGTAGGTGTTGGTTGCCCCACACAGAGTTCTGGCCGAACTCTGTGTCGTCGGGGGCTGAAGCGAATTTCAGGATGAGTTTTCATCATTGGATCTAATCCAACGGTTCAGGTTGGTTGCGGGATTAGGGAGTTAAGTTGAGTTTTCTCAACCCTAATTCATTATCGTATGATCGTAACGCATTGGACAACACAAGTTTGAGAGAGAAGGAGGCAAGAGTGCCATTACAACTTCGGAGAAGAAGACGGAGGATTGAAGGTCGTCATTCGAAGGAGATCGTGTTCGGGTAATCTCTACTCGTCGTTCCCGCTCTTCGTAGCCTTGTAATCATTGTTCTTATCTCTGAGTGTTGTGGGGATCCGATTTGGATCGGGAGGAGTTTGTAGAGGGTGTAATTCTTCTATTCCATTAGTGGAGGCTTCTCAGGGTTGGACTTCGATCGTCCCGTGGTTTTTTCCCGCAAGGGTTTCCACGTCAAAAATTCTCTGTGTCTGCGTGGATTGTTTTGTGTGTTTGTTTTTGGGTTCGTGCGTTGTATTGCTCGGTCCTCTCGCAGGTACTCTCTGGTTAATTTGGGGAAAGTTTTCCGCGTTTCTTTCCCAACATTTTCTTGATATGAACTAATGTGAACATCTATTTATTTTTAATTTATGTCATATTACTACCTACCTCAATGTTCTTATTTTCATAAAAATAGTCTAACGACGCCATATAATTTAAAGGATCTAAAACTGCAACCAAATATTATAAAAGTGAAATATCATACAAATATTTTTAAATTTTATTCCATTTTAATAACGATATAATCAAAATCAGAAACATGTCTACTTTTGGAAACAAATGAGAAATATTAATGATCTCTGTTAAAGCTAATAAACTCTAGAAAAAGTATATGTGTTGTTCTAAAACAATTATAAAATTTCAAAAATTGTAGTACCAATCATCTAATTATTCTTGGTTAATTGGTAATCACTACTTGAATTTATATTTTTATAGTGTTTAATAAGATCTTTATATTTAATGTATGATTTAAATATTATTAACAATCTCCTAAAATTTAAATCATATTGTGTACATAAAACTCTTGTTGCATACTTGGTGAAGTGTTAATATTAATTAGACACGTTATAATATTTTCTAAATTCAAGTAAAAATATTGAAGCCATTGTAAAGCATGAAAATTCTATGTACATCGGAAGGCTATTCCAATGCACCCGTCCAGCAGAAATCCAGTCTCCAATACATGCCAAGGGATTTTCGCGAAAGAATGACTCAGAGCCATCATCAACGCATGATTTGACATCTATTCAACCGTGTCCTGCCGAAGACAGAACAAGATCTAAGATAGACTGACAGCTGCAACAGTATGAACAAGTCAGATCCTGGATAGTACGGGTCATATCTTTCCATCAAAGGAAGGTTGCTTTCATGGATTAGCCATCAACGGAAAGAGGCCATTATGCTTCCATACTCCAACGAAACAATGCACCCTCTGCTCCACGATCAATACAACTAATCACTTGGGGCAACATGCTTCAGCCACGTACCCCACGATCGCTACCACTCCGCCAAAAGCTCGAGCTTAATGCGTACACAGATAAACTACTTGCTAACCGTCGACCCTCCTTCCCCATGATTGCATCATGGGATATGCAGTTTTAAACGTAAGCCAGGTGGTATATTCTCCTCGTTTTCAGAAGAAAATTCCCCTTGTCATGGGCCACGATTATGCCCGATCATAGCTCGTACGTGTACATGTCATCTCTATTATAGGAAACGATCTCCTACGGATGCTTCCCACACAACAGCTTCTCCGTCTACAACTCAATGCTATAGGAAAGCCAAGTGCGACCATCGACAAATCATATTTTCTATAAATACCTAGTTCTACCCAAGTATTAAGGCGACAACGCAACAAAAGACTTTAGCCTCGACATAACTTCTTTCTCGCCCAATACTTTCTATCCCAACAGTTGTGTTCGATCATCTACGGAGTAAAAGGATTGCTCTAATTCGATCTCTATTGCCCCATTTCCCAGGAATCTCGACTAGTCTTAAATTGTTGTATTTATTTACCTCTTGTAAACCAATTTTGAGTTCTTAAAACAAGTTCAATAAAGTTTTCATCAAGAAGAAGCCCCTTCTTTTTTGACCGAAAACATATGGCGACTCTGCTCTAACGAGAAAGCGGTGGCGCAATCCGACACACTAATATGATAAAAAAATTTGTTGATGCTTTGACCATCGAGTTCGATCAACAAAAGTTAGAGGGGATAATCTCAAAGGGCTCTACTACCTATCTAGTGCATACTATCACATGAAGGTCTCCGATCAAACCGACATCATAAATAATGGTACTGATCATTCCGAACAAGGATGCACAACATATTCCTGTAAGGGAATCACATGGCAAGTCGAGACCGTCGACCTCCACGAATTCGTGGATCACATCCTGAGCAGAGCCAAGATCGAACCTTAAGCCGTCAAGGGGTTACGAGAAGGTGACAAGTAGAAGAAAATTGTAAATGCTAATGCTAAGGGAATTCCTTTAAGCGAAGTGAAGATGATTCCATCAGTACCTGTCACGCCCTGACCCGAGAAATTGCTCGTCTTCGCTAGATTTCACCCAAATCAATCGTCCTCGCTGGAGAGTGACGTTGCACAAGCCTGGAGTTACGCTCGTGCAAGGCAAGATGACAAATTCACATAAGTTTTATCTCAAATTGATAACATTTGCAGCGAAAGGAAACATAATATATAATAAGAATATCTTTTTATTGATAAATGATCTTTGATTACAAAGACACTGAATAGCCCAACTCATAAACAATGCCAATTAGCTTACAACAGTCATGATCTCTCTAGCTTACATAGGATTACACTGTTCCATATATTATGCCTCTTTATCGCCAACAAGTAGTCATCGGCCGAACATCTCCATGTTGCGAGTCCGAACAGCAATGCGGTAGCTCGTCTCAAAATGCTAAGGACTCCATGCCTCGACGTGTCCAAGGCAAGCCCCGCCACGAGCCGAACATATTTCGAACCTGCAAGAAAACTGGTGGGATCAGTACTTATCATCCTCGCTACACCGATCGAGACCCACTCGCCTAAACCAAGACTAAGTAAATTAGTGAAGCATATAGATTATTTGGTGATCTTTTTATTTAGCCTTAGGATCAGTTTCATAGCAATGAAAGCAGTAAAGCATGTATTCGATTCTCAATGGCAATTAAAACATAATGTGTCAAGTACCGTGTTCCTATAACATACATTGTTAGCCATATAATATCGATAAAGATAGTAATCATGCACGTCTTCGCATCGTCCAAGGTCCGAGCCAACAATCCAAAAAAATATCAACTTAATCGTAAGAACTTATCAATACGTCGTATTTTCACTCATCCTCGCCCGATATAAGGTGAACGTTACAATCGTTCGTATTATGCCAAAGGCAAATCATTTTATCAATCAAGGTACAAGGATCCGCATTCCGACACTTGATTCCATTTAGTCTACCGATCTTATCTATATGAATATGCCCACCTTCGTTTACCGAAATGAGACGATACACCTGTCTTCTCACATTCGACATTCGATTGTGTGCGCCCTTATTTATATGAAGGTCACTGGCATTCCAAGCCATAATGGACTATATATATCACCCACGATGTACGACTATCTCGCAGGCAGTAGCAAGCCACTCGAAAGTTTGTGCCATCCGTATTTTGGTTGCCCGATCTAGCCGAGGTAGCAAGCCTCACTGGTGTTCCCATAATACCCCATCATAATTTCCCTATAGAAAGAACGCCGCCCGGTGCCCCGATGCATGATGTTCAGGGAAAGCTCACACCCGTGTACAGGTATCCAAGTCCATTGACCATGCAATTCACACAACAGTTAAGAAGCCATCTCATTTGCAACCAATCTCAAGTTCTCGACATAATTTTTCTCAACTCATTCCATATCAAGTTCCAACGGTATTATGCCCCAACACATCCGTATTGATGCACAATACCCTAATATGTCGGCCGAAGGTCCCGAAACGTCATTCGATGTGCAAGTCATACAAATACAATATAAGCCCTTTCGCGATAGGCAGTTCTATAGCAATTGTGCCATAACTGTATACTTCGATGCACGAAGTATATCTTTATTTTATGACAGTTTGATGGCGATGTGCCCCAACTGCCCTCTTCGTATACAAGCCGTGTTTCATGAGCCCCGTGCATATTTGTATGCCTCGATATTCCCTCTCAATGTTCTAGGCCTAATGTTCAAGGATTCTCTGAGTCATGAATTTGATGCTTGCTTCGGTATTGTATTTCAATATTCTACCATTAACATCCTACCGCGACTCGTGCACTTGATACATGTCGCCTCAATTGTTTATTGTTTTATTCTTAGTGTTTGACATGCACTATGACTTCGACTTAGCCGAGCCTCGCATATTGAAATGACTGGAAACATAGCACAATATTGTTTATTTATTAGGCATAAAGTAGTAGGGGAGAAGGGTCTGAACCCGCCCACCTTAAGCCGATACGCCTTGTCGTTTCGTCGATTCGATGCGGCTTAATTTCATAACTTTGTTGCATGGCCAACTCTTCTGACTTAGCCATTCCGTTGAGCTACACGACTGATTCGGCCTACTGTGCCTTCGTTGTGAGGCAATATTTTGGGTTTACGGATACCGTTGTGAATAAGCAAAATGTCGACCTCTTATAATTCAGCATAAAGGCATAGGCTGCACATGAAATCAACTAAAATCAGTAATTTTTCAAATTGGACTTATGCTTTGCATCGAATCGATTTATTTTCAACCGATTCAAAGCTTTCACTTTTGGCCAACGTAACTTTTGCATCGATTTGACTTGATACATTATTCGGGTCAATGCAACTCTTCGAGTCAACAACTCAGCGTAATACACCGCGGTGCGGGACATTACATAATATACCACTCAGAACAAGGTTCGTCCTCGAACCGAATCCAACACTAAATCCACTCATTTCTCTTGACCGCTCGAATTTTTGATTCATATGATCTACTCATCACCGACTCACTATTGTGGTTCCGTCTCTAGCGTTCGTACGATTTCTTTAACACTTCTCGATTCCTTCCTGCAGTTTTAAATGAATTTGGTATACCATCGAGTTTGGATCGTATACATATTTTAGGCATCCCACAAATATATGTATTTCAGCCAAGCACAATGGTGGAGAATTCGAGCAAAGCTAACAGGTTTCACTTAAATCCTCAAACGAAAGCCACTCCGTACACGACTTGGTCAAATCTTAGTGTCTATTCTCAAAATCCTTCTTGTACGCCTAATTCCATAATACATGATCATTTTCCAAACACCTTTGCATACGACATGATTCAAAATCACAACTTTGATTCTATAAGTTTCTCATCGACCATCTAACGCATGCTTTGTATCAAGTTGTTGCGCATCCTATCGCAATAATTCTCTGCAGTGCTTACTCGTCCGTCCATTTTCTATCCTTCGTGCAACTCAAATCCTTTTATCTAACTATTTATGAAGTTTTGCCACAACGATATGGACTAAGTCCAAATTGTCCAAATTTCTTTTGCCTACAATTCGTACTATGCTTCATATGCAACTAATCCTATATGATTCACATTCTCAAAACTATCTACGCATCGAGTCTGGGGCTACCCCCGCTAGGTAACTTATCTTGACATCGTGCTTAATCTCTTCCGACACAAGAGGTCAACTTGAGTCTACGATGCTTAAGGGCAATAATTTTTCTGACCCAAGGTTACGATACGTTCATCATCGATTCTCGATCGAGTACGAACCATAAATCAAGTTTCTCAATCCAATCCTAACTTATTCGTTTTTGTTAATCTCGATCGTGCGTTCAACACACGTAGCTTTATCATACCGAATACGATCTATTACTCAATCCTAGGGTCGTTCCCTTATTCTTGCTTCCGTACATAACATAATTCTCATAATCGTCCAGCTACATTGATATGCTAAGTACGTTCATCAACATCTGTTCGAGACTAGCAAACCATTCGAATACTTATTCAATCAATGATCAAAGTATATCTCTATCAATCCAGCCCAAGGCTATTCTATCAAATCTTGTAACACATATCCGATCGCCTGGACTTATCCTCAACATGTACTACATCATCATTTATCCCCAACGCA
Source organism: Iris pallida (assembly GCA_029216955.1). Lineage (NCBI taxonomy): Eukaryota > Viridiplantae > Streptophyta > Magnoliopsida > Asparagales > Iridaceae > Iris > Iris pallida. Next base: position 3,815,207 of record JANAVB010033620.1, on the reverse strand, counting down.
ATTTCTTATGCGACTTCGTTGGGTCATCCTATGGGACTTCACATTCACTTGATTTGGTGGTCAAGTCTTCTAGGGTCAGCTGTCCCGAAACTATGCTCAATAATTGAAGATCATCAACGAGGGACAGTTACTACGAATCATGCTATATCCTATCTCGGAGGCAAATAAATTCCGGACGATTCCTATGGGACTTTACCTAATCCGACATAATTCCTCAATCTAAAATTTATCTACCCACCCGTGCAACTGATGGGCCGTTACTACTCGTATCATTCATGCACTACCGTTAACAATGTCGCTTACCAAGTAATATTTGTTCGCCTCGAATACGAGTCTATCTATCCACGGTCAATATCTGACATACTGTATGCTCATCACAACAATCCTCGAATTCACCTTCGTATCAAACCATAAGTCAAAATCCAATTATCATACCTGATCTTCCATGAGTTCGACCATCCCCATTGGGCATGAATCACCATACCAGCGCTCCCGTGTAATGATCTCTCTAATCCGGCATGACGCATGTGTGAGGCTGGAGTTGCACTCACACAAGACAAGAATGTCAACATTGTGGTTATCATCAAAACAATCAAGATACTTTTGTTTTCATCTGAACTGAGATCAACTTAACTTGCATCTTATTCATCCAACAACAATTCTCAATATAATTCTTGTTCATTCGATCAGAATATCCCCAAGTTATTGCATATCGTCTTTGATACGCCTCAATACCATCGTCGATGTGCATAACTTGAACATCTTCCTTTTTCATAACTCCAATTCGTTGCAATCACTATTATCATCCGAACTTGAATACAAATCAAGTCTCACTCGCATCAAGGTCCATCTCGTTGTAGCTAACTATCATCATCGAGTGACACAATTTCTACTTCTTTGTATTCATTCTTGTATTCCCTAATCGAACTTAAAATTTGTGCTATCGACTCTTTGCATCTACTCAAATTTGTTCGCAAGATTCTTCGTTCCTACTCAAACTCATTCCGAATGAGTCAAATATATTCCCTTAACACAAAATTTCTTCCCTGTCATTGGCCTACCATTCAACTCAAGCCTAACGAGTTTCTTTTGACTCATCATCCATTGATGCGAGTCCACGCCTGATCGTTCTAACTCAATTCATCGAAGCATGTTTGCATCAATTCCTATCGAACCATTCCTACTTGAGTCTCGATACTACCTTGTTTGTCGCGAACAAACTTATCATGATACACACATTCGTCTTGATGCAATCTATCACAAATCATCAAATGGTCTAATATAGCTGTCGCTAAGTGGTATTGCATATACCACTCAGAAATCAAGCCTATTGTTATCAATATAATATTTCGAGGCATTGATCGTTTAAGTGGTATTGTATATACCACTCAGATTCGAGTCACTACTCAGTTTTACACTCCGTATGGGTCCGACATCTATTCCGATCTAATCGTTCTTCAGTGATCGTACCGATCACATACGCAACAGTCACTTATTCAAAGCTCAACTCAACATTCGGCCAACATACACGTTTGCCTACTTCGAAGCTCGACACAACTCGGCCAACCTACTTATTAGCCTACTCGAGTTTGGCACAACAACTTTGCCAACGTGCACTATCGTTCACTCAAGTTCGACATTCATTCTGAGCTAAGCGTGCCTCGGTGATCATATCGATCACAACACAACATTTTCTAACTCAAGGTTTGACTCAAAATTTGGGCAACATCACTGTTCACTCGCTCGAGTTTGCCACGCAATCGAGCTGATTCATTCCTATCACCTTACGATTTATCGATTCCATCATTGCATCACGTGCAACAATTCAATTCTCGTGCTCGAAGCCATCGCTCGATTTGTTCACACATTGATGATTCATTCTCATAATCATATACAACGCAACACTTACCGACTCGCTGCACCGATGCGACGAACAACTCTCGACTTGTTGCAACCAACTTTCATGCAACAAACATCCTTTTATTCGTTGCACTTCGTGCAACCAACGTCTTATAACTCATTGCACTTCGTGCAACCAACGTCTCATAACTCGTTACACCTCGTGCAACCAATAACTCGTAACTCGTCGATACTTGAACGAGTTTGAAATACTTTGAAAGAGCATGTACCGTATTTTTGTGATGCAGTGAGCGCATAGCATGGCTCTCTCTTTGGGCGCATAGAGTTTGGCTAGTCTGTCAGAGAGATGGCTGTTGAGATCTTCCTAAAAAAATTTGAACTGACAGATTCATCGGAGTGGAATTTGAAGAGGTCCATCCTTCATGCGTTGTCCATGTCAGCACGTGGTAGTCGTATAGTGTGCAAGAGACTAGGTCTTCACGTGGGCGCATAAGCCATAGTTGGCGCATAGTGCGTAGTGGGCGCATAGGCGTATAGGAGTAGTGGGCGCATAGGGTATGGCCCAAGCCTATAAATAGGCTTTGAAAGAGAGAGAAAATTCATTATTCTTATTTTTCTTAGAACTTTCAAAAGACTCTTCATCTCCTCTCTTTACGAACCATGTCTCCCAAGGCCGCCAAGAGATCTGCGAAGGGCAAGGAGGCTGCACCGAGTGGCTCTCCTCCTGCGACAGCGTCCTTACCAGTCCAAGACCCGATTCTGGGTGAGGCTACGCCTCAAAAAACAAATTCTTGAGCGTTAATTTATGATGCTCAGACTTTTCCTCTGTTTGGATGCATGCGCCTAAGGCAACATGCTTCTGCGAGCATTCTTATGCGCCCACAAAAGCATGCACCAACACTGTGGTGTGTTATACGCCCACACGTTGCTATACATTATGCATCCATATGCTGCTGCATGTTTATGTGCCCACATGCTTTGTTATGTGCCTATATGCTTCTTTAGGTGCATAACCATTTGGGCGCATAACCATTTAGGTGCATGGCCCTTTGCGCGCATAAGATTCCTCCAACACTTAGTTTTTTTTCTATGGATTCTGAGTCTGACTTTCTTTTCTGTCCTTGCAGTTAACATGTTTGTCCCAAAACTTGGTGGTATCCCTTTTGGCTCTGCTTGCCACGTCCTCGGCACAAGCCTCATAACCAACATAGTCAGCAATGTTCATTCCACGATTAGGCCAAACCAGCCTACGGAATGGACACTCGCCATACTTGAACATGATAAGACCTTCTTGAAGCAGATGATTAACGATGAGAAGTTCTTTCTTGGAGGGGCACGTCGTTTCAAGAAGCTGTACTTCCTGTTCGGCGACAGTATGGGGTTCAAAGATGGCGAGACAATACGCTTGAGAAACCCAATGGTGATCAGTCCGAAGAATCAGAGGATATGGCTACCGTCGATAGAGTATCCGTATCCTTTATCTGCTTTTACTGTCTTAGCCGTGCGACAACATATGAAGTGGGAGCTAACTCCTGAGCTCCTCGGGGTCATCTCCAGAAGAATACAGTTTGACTCAGGCGGTCGAAATACGGACACGTTCAAGTGTGTCAAGGGCTCTGCATCTTACTCTACGAGGGGATTGCAACCTGGTGCCATAATGAACGACATTCCGACTGACCTCCATCCTTGTGCCACTGACACACTTTGAAATTTGATGACGTCGGGGGACGTGTCATATCCCGTAGGAAAGATGCAGATGGAAGGCTGGAGGTATCCAGCTTCATTCTGGAGCAACCTCACTGGCTGGGTGCTTTCCACGTATGAAGCTACCTTGAAGACTGCTGGCCTTTATTATGCTATCAGGGCCACCCAATATGGCATAAGGGTCAACTTGCCAATGTTTGTCTCTTTGGCGAAGTTATATAACCTTCACACCTATACCTTCTTTACTCCGGGTGGGGAGATGGGATTGGCTCTCCACAAGATGCATGAATTATCGAAGCTTTCCTGGGTACGGAGCCGTATGAAGAGTACGTGCCTTGTGATGAAGAGCTCTGAGATCTGGAGAATGAAAACTCCGAGATGATTGATGTATACAAGGAGTTACTCTGCCACCTCCTCATCTGTCATAGGATTAATAAGAAATGGAGGACTGAAGGGGCCAATCCCCACACAAGAGCTTGGATGGGCTACGTCTTCGTTCAAGGAGAAGGGAAGGATCCGGCCTCCTTTTCGATTTTAAAACATATGACCAAGTCTGATATAGAAGTCCGGATGACCGATTATGATACGGCAGATACTGAGGACAACGATGATCCTGAGTCCCCGATCGGCCACTACTTCCGTCAAGCTAAATATTCGTTGTCGGAGAAAGCTGTACTGGCAGCTATCTTGATGATCTGGCTTCGTGACTGCATAGTCCCTGGGGGTTCAGGGACTATTGAGAGGATGAGTCGGAGCATAATACTTCCGGCTGTGAAGCTGGCATTCGGATACCGTCTTGCCTTGCTTTCCGCGATGGTCTGTGCCACTGGACGGGGTCTACGGGACTTTGTTAGGAATATGGTAACTCCTGACGGCAGGGCCAACTTTGCTCGGACCGAACTTTCGTATCATTTCCTGATAGGGTGGCTGCTACTGCATTGTCCTACCCTGATGAGTGCTGGGCCGATGACAGACTCTTTGGGGAGAGACTCCTTTCTTCACAGATTTTGTAATACAGATTGGACCGTCACTGGTGTATCCGCTTGCAGAAAAGGCTTTAAGCTTCTTGTAGAACTATGAGTTCTTCAGAGTATCCCCTCCATCCGGTAGCGGTAATACATGAGATATTTTAGTGAACGAGGGAGTTCATGCCACTAGTTTGACTGCTGGGACGTTTCACTGGCTTCAGTCTATTAGACCATCGCATCTGGTGCTCTGAATCAGGAACCATGGCTATTTGGAGCCATATCTGCCGATTCGTTTCATGCGGCAGGTTGGCTACAGCTAGCTCCTTTTGGAAAATGATAGCCCGCATTTAGAGTCGATATGCAGCTTAATTGACGGGGCGCGTGCTTGGATGTATTACAATGCCGGGTGCACGGGGGCAATCTTCACTCTGCCCTTGGATAAGCCTGAGGTCCATATGTGCTATGCTGCCGCCAAATTTTATGTTCAGATCAATACTTTTCATCCCTGGTATGACTGTGAATAGAGCTTGATATTCGGGACTCGGTTTGGCCCCCTTCCTGTAAAAAAGGTGCCGAAGGGCCATAAGAAGGAGAGTGCTGTTCCCACCGTGAAGCTAGACGTTGTACCGCGACCAAAGCTATCCTTAGGGAGACAGCAGTGTCTCCAAAGGAGGACACGAAAGATGATGGTTCTGCTCCTCTCAATCTTCCTTTGAAGAGGAAAGCTTCAACTGAATTGGCGGAGGAGCCAACTTGAAAGCGGAAGAAGAAAATTGTTGCCCTAAGGAGAGCAAAGGAAGTGGGTGCTGGCTCGCCTCCCCTGAGAAGGTCTTTTCGGTAAACTGGAAGAGGTAGAATGGCGTCGCGGGCCGTTACTGTTCGGGAGGTAGATCCCTTCCTAGACTCCGTAGCCGTTTTGGTTAAACCTTCAGAGGCTTTCTCACCTTTGCGTTTGTCCTTTGCATAGGACCCTGAAGATGAAGCTGAGGCAGGTGCCTCTTCGTCTGAGGAGGTGGACGTGACAAAACCGTCCACGCCTTTTCCTCGATCGGCAGACGACGTTCAGCCTTCCTCAGTCAAGGAGGCTGAATCAAATGATGATCAGGGCGAATGCCTGGGTTATGGTGGTGAACAGAGAGCCAGTCCTTTTTTTCGATATCTCCCTAGGGCGATGTCTGAAATCGGGGCCATACTGAAAGAGTTGGATGAGAATCAGCTCCAATCGGCTCATCCTCCTACGGATGCGTTATCTTTGCGCCTCTCTTCGGAATAGATTTTTTTACTTCGATTTTGCGTGCTCCTCGTGAGGCTGACCATGATTGTATATTCCCTTGTAGACAAGGAGAAGGGACCACTCGTAAAGATAGTCCCAGGCATTGGAGAAGAAACAAAGTTTGTCCCCGGCTCCTCTAAATTTATTGGTACGGAGGGATCCGTTAGTGAGCCGACATCGGCTGCAGAAGGAAAGGTAGAACAACCTATTAAGGGGGCTGTCGCTGAATCTGCTCCTGGTCTAGCTGGGACTGTGGAAGATACCCGACCTGATGCCGCTCGAGGCCTTGATATTGTTCTTCTTGAATAGCTTGGGCTTGCTCTCGGTTTCCCTGAAGCCAAGACTAATAACGTAGCCCAGGCTGGCGCTGAGCGTGCCGAAGGTACGAAATTATAACTCTTTCGTATTTTTCCTTTTTTTGGTTACTGATGTATATATTATTTTTTGTCAGGTTCAGCTTCTTGTTAGGTATCCTTTTCTGGAGCGGAGGAAACTCTCCAAGCATCCTCCCGACGACCTCTACTGAGGACGACGAGATGGCCTAGGAAGTCGTCAAAGCTTTCTACTCTGTGCTAAAAGTAAAGCTTCCTGGAGTCCTGAATCGGAACGTTGCCTTTGGCCTTGTGAAGGCTATTGCCGAATGCCAAGTGGCGGCCCTTGAGAGCATTGTCGGCTATGAGGAGCGAGCTAATACTCTGAGGAAAGTTTTGAATAATCTGGAGGGTTAGGTAGCCAGATTTTGGGATGCCAAACAACAGAGCCCGACATCGCTGTTCCATGCAGAAGACGAGGCTTTGATCATAGCTCTCGCGGAGGAGAAGGACACATTCCAGGCGAGGAAGGATGCCCTCGTTCAAGAGATCCGCGAATTGGCTGATCAGTATGGTCAGTTCAACGCTGCAAGTGAGGCATGTGTTGCCTTGAAGAATAAACTGGCTGCATAGATTACCGAGAAGTATAATCACATCGCACAGATCTAAAGCAAAATTGCTCAACTGAAAGCCAACTTTAGGACAGCAACATCTGAGCAGGAGGACTACTTGGCTCTGGCTGCCATGACCGCCACCACTTCAGCCCATTTAATAGAACAGCTGGTGAAGTTGGAGGAAGAGCACATGAGTCTGATCCTCTTCCAGGATGAAGTTGCTCGTCAAGAAGAGGCGCACCGCTGAGCTACCGCGAAGTCTGAAGCCGAAATCGTGGCTATAAGGGATAATATCAATCGACTATGTATCCCTTAGATTTTTTTGTTTATGACTGTTTCTTCTAGCCGTCAAGGCTCTTGTACCCCCTTTTTTCCTGTCTCTTGATAGACGTTCAAATAAAGAATAAATAATCTTTTGGCTTTCAAAATTCATGAATGTAGTTTTGTGAAATATCGAAACTAGATGTAATATGGACGTAGTAGGGATATTTCTGGTGGGTATTCTGCTGGGAAATTTGATGTGGACCTATTATCCATTTTATATTCAAGTTTTTGAATATAGATAATAAGTTGAACGAAACTGCTAATAGAGGTAATATGGACGTAATAGCAGAGGATGTTCTATATCTGACCAGAGGTAATATGGACGTGGAAAGATATATAACATTAGGTAGGAACGAATAATTCAGAGGTAATATGGACGTGATTATCCTTGATAAACGCTTTCCTCAGAGGTTATATGGACATGGCAAAACATTTCTTGATCATTCCACTGGGAAAATAATTATCGAAAAATACTTCAGAGGTAATAGGGATGTGACTTGTTTTCGTCAAACCGAGTTTGGACAGAGTCAAAAACGGGAATGATTCTACTAGAGAAATTTTTTAGAGGACCTATTATCCAAGGCGTATTCAAGACTCTTGAAATACGGATAATAGTTAGATAATTTTTTGAATCACATAAATATCGTACTGTACATTTATATGATCGAAAATATGTAAACATTATTTACAAAAGGTTACACATAATATTTCTTCAGGAACTTGCCATTGATAGGCATCATGAGCAAGTCACCATCAGGCTTAGTTAGTCGGTAGGCACCGTTAGAATACACTGATTCTACAATGAAAGGACCTTCCCATTTAGGCTGAATTTTCCTTTTTGTTTTGTTCGTCATGACCATTGGTCTTCTCACTGCTAAGACTAGATCACCAACTTGAAAGATTCTTTCCTTCACCTTTTTATTGAAGGCTCTGGAAAGGCGTGCTTGGTATGGCTCAATGCGCTGCTGAGCTAACAAGTATTTTTTGTCTAGCGCTTCGAGCTCTAGCTTTCTTCGGTAGTCAACTCACTGGCTAAGACTACCCGAAAAGAAGGAATCTGGATTTCTAAGGAAAGAACTGCTTCGCTTCCATAAACCAGAAAGAATGGCGTACTGCCTGTTGGAGTCTGGACCGTTGTACGATAGGCCCATAGACATTCATCGAGCTTCTCATTCCAATCACGCTTGTTTGAAGACACAAACTTCTTGAGAAGTTTAATAATGGTTTTATTGAAGGCTTCTGCTAGCCCATTAGCAACTGGATTGTAGGCAGTAGAGGCTACCTTCTGGATTCGATTCCTATCATAGAACCGATAGAATGTATGGCTTGCGAATTGTGGACCATTATCATGGATGCCGAAATGGTAGATAACGTGATGTTTAATAAAACTGATCATGTTTGACGCCTTCACTTCGGTGAGCAGTATAGCTTCCACCCATTTGGAGAAGTAATCGGTTATGGCTAGGATGAACCGATGTCCTCTAGAAGATGGAAGGCTGATTGGGCCTATAACGTCCATACCCAGGCTTCAAAAGGCCAAAATGCTGCCGTCGGGTGTAGAAATTCTCAAGGTTGATAAATGAAATTGGTGTAAAACTGACAAGCCCTATACTTCTTTGCATATTCAATCGCATCTGCTGTCATCGTGGGCCAATAATAACCCATTCGTCTGAGGCGATCTTGTAAATTGGAGCCTGGTTGATGTGTACCATAAACTTTGTCATGAGCCTCCCAGAGTGCATATTTGGCTTCTGTGTCTGATAAACATCGTAACAGTAGCCCGTCGTAAGAGCGTCGGTACAACATCTTGGTAGCTGTGTCGTAGTAAAATATGAGGGATCGTCTTTGGATAGACACTGCTTTCTTTGGGTCCTCGGGGAGGATTCCATAGACAGTATAGTCTATGAAAGGAAATCTACAGTCTTTAACATCGACGTTTGTTTCCGTTGTGCAATTGTGATGAATATGCAAGGCATCTTTCACACATAATAGTTTTTGACCAGACACTGTGATCGACTGCTGAGTATTGGTAGGGACGGTCAAGGAAGCAGCAAGATCGGCTAAAGCATCTACTTCTAAATTCTGTAGTCGAGGCACGTGCTCGATGAAGAATCCAGTGAAAGTAAACGCCAACTCGATTGTTGCTTTATACTAGGGGATAAGATCTTCGTGACAAACTTCATAATTCCTTCGGACCAGACTAACTATTAGCTTGGAATCGCCATAAGCTTCTAGATAGTCAACCCCCAGTTGTTTTGCCAGTTGCAGGCCGATTAATAGAGTATTATATTCGGCCATAATATTGGTACAGGGTTCCATAAGAGAATATACACGATGTATAACCAGATGGTCAGGTGACACAAGCACAACGCCTACTCCGGCCACAATATTTTCTTTAGGTCTAGTTCTTGATGCACCGTCAAAGAACATTCACCAAATAGGAATTTCTTCAGTTGCGATATTAGACTCCACTACTTCATTGGGGATTTCATCATAGAGTTTTGAAGATTTTGTCACCGGATAAGCTGCTAGGAAATCAGCTAAAGCTTGGCCTTTTACTGCCTTCTGAGGAACGAACAACATATCATATGGAGTCAACAGCATTACCCATGTAGCTAAACGAGAATTAAGAGAACCCGGTTTAGTCATGAGTATTCTGAGAGGATTGACTTTAGATATTATATGGATAGTCTGTCCTGACACATAGTGGCGTGTCTTCTGGATAGAAAATACCAGTGCAAGGCATTTCTTTTCCACATATGTGTATCTGTGCTCGGCACCCACCATTGTGCGTCTGAGGTAGTAGATTGCCTGTTCATGGCTGCCTTCATTCTTTTGAGCTAATAGGACGCCGAGGGAATGGTCCATAGCGCAGATATATAGTAAGAAGGGCTTCCCCATTATTAGAGCTACCAAAACTGGAGGGCTTGTGAGGTAGTTCTTGATGTCGTCGAATGAGCGTTGACATTGTTCAGTCCAGATAAAAGATGCACCTTTCTTTAAGAACTGAGTGAACGATTGACATCTTCCAGAAAGGTTTGAAATGAATCGTCTGATGTAGGCTAGCCTTCCTTGTAGTCCGCGTAGTTCTTTGTAGTTTTTTGGAGGATGTATATCGATGATAGCTTTCACTTTCTCCGGGTCAAGATGTATACCCTTTGAAGTGATGACAAAGCCAAGGAACTTGCCACTTGAGACTCCCAGAAAAGACTTGGTTGGATTCATCTTGAGTTGGTGTGCACGCATTAGTTCGAACATCGTTCTCAAATTTTGGAGGTGGTTGCCCTTGAAACGACTTTTAACTGTGATATCATCTACGTAGCATTCTACTGTTTTGCGCAAATGATCGCAAAAAATTGTGTTCATGGCTCGCTGGTATATCGCCCCTGCATTTTTTAATCCGAAGGGCGTCATCGTATAGCAGTATATCCCCTATAGCAGTATACCCCTAATAGTGTTCGAAAAGATGTGTGCTTCTCATCGTCGGGGAATATCTTAATTCGGTTGTAGCCTAAAAATCCATCCATGTAGGATATTCGTTCGAAGTCGCAAGTATTATCGATCATTACGTTAGTGATCGGTAGAGGGAACTCGTCTTTCGGGCATGCAGAGTTCAAATCATGGTAATCTATACAGACTCGAACTTTACCGTTCTTTTTCATGACTGGAACAATGTTAACAACCCAGTCAGGGTGTTGTTCTTCGCGAATGAATCCACTGGTAATAAGCTTCTTGACTTCATTCTCGATGGCCTCTATGGCATCTGGTCAGAATCGTCGTTGCTGCTGCTTCACTAGCTTAGCTTTAGACGAAATATTTAGGCAGTGCATGGCGACTTTAGGGTCCAGGTCTGGTATGTCTTCATAGCTCTATGTAAATATATCGATGTATTCTCTTATAAGTTGTATAAGATATTATCGTTCATCGCCAGATAGACTTTTGCTGATGAAGATTGATTTAAAAGATGATTCATCTCCTAAATTGACTTGGACGACTTCGTCTTCGGTAGGTGGTTCACGTTGTTTGAAATGCAACTCCCATCTAGTATCCATCTTTTGAGCCTATTATTCAAGCTCGATCGATTGGACATCGTCTACAATTTGGTCAACTGAAACCATGTTGACGGACAGAGTTGCTTTGAACATGTCGCCAATACTGGAGTCTGAGTCCAGAGGCAGGAATCAGAAGAATGAGAACAACGATCTGCTTCATCATCTGATCTTTCGGGAGTTGTTGGAGGAGTGACATAACCCAAACCAACACCGTTTTGTTGATAATAGTTCTCAGGTTTGCCGGGAGGAGCAAAGTGACGTATTGGCAACCGTCGTCCCCGGCCATAGTTTAGCCCCTAGTCACTTTTTATGTTATATCCCATGTTCTAGATGATATTCTTGGCCTGCCAACTATATCAAAAAAGTTATATTTTTATAGAGTCATAGTCAGCTTCCGTGTTGTGATTGGAAGAAGTAGAGTCCAGAACGAACTTTCTTTCGCCAATTATTCGACTGAAGATGATTAGTTCTTCACCTTTCTTTCTGGATGGAATGATGAAGTAGTAGATATCTTCTGGGTAAACTTTTTTCCGCAGGTGAGGCATCGTGACCGGCATACAGAGGTGTGGTCCTATGCCATGCTCTAGAGCGTATATCGTATCTATGTAGTGGTTTACAGATTGATAGACATCAGAGTAATTCAAAGGTAAACCTTTACTAAGAAAATACGTAAGTTCTTCTTCAGGGATAACATTATCCGCATAAGGTACATTATTATGAGTATTGATATACTCATTGAGAGGATCATTATCTCGAAGAGGAGCCACAGTCTTGGCTAAGTTCACCACGTAGGGTAATTCTTCAGGATTGGGAGGATGAACTTCAGCAGGTTCCACCCGAGGTATCTTGCGGAGGGTAATGGTCAATGGTTTGACCTTATCAGGGTTCTTCTTTTTTACCCAAATTGTGAGAGGCTTTGGAGTAGTACGTCCTTTGACTCGGATAATCAGGGGACCATCATTGGAGGATGAACTTGCTTCAGCTTTATCGTCAGCTTCGTTGTCGTCATCCTTGGAGGGCTGAGATTGGTAAAGTACTGAATCTACATAGTAGGCTTCCATGCCCTTAAAAGGATCAACGTCGATAAACTCGGTCTTTACGATGCTGTCGCTATTGACGTACTTGAAGCACTGGTAAAGTATGGAAGAAATGATCATGTTCTCGTGTATCCACGGACGTCCCAATAAGACGTTGTAGGATACATTAGCATCGATCACATAGCAAGAAACCTCCATTTGGAGATCACCGATCTGGCACTTGAGATGGATCTTGCCCAGCGGGTGGCTTCTTCCAGCATTGAAAGCCATGATAGTTGTATTGGTTGCAGATAGCTTGTGCAGAGGGATTCCTAGAATTTGAAGCAAACATTTAGAAATGATGCTGAGGGAGGAACCTGGATCGATGTGCATTCGATCCACCTAATCCACCTTAATCGCCCCGATATACCCTGTGTAGTACAGAGGTCTGTCATGGCGATTATTTTTTAGTAGCATGTTCTTCTGTGAAAAGGTGATGTAGGGCACCACTTCCATAGTACTGTGGCAGTGGGGACAGGAGACAGGGTCTTCAGCGAGGGCTTTGACTTCAGTGAGATAAGAGTCGGCATGCAGTAATGCCTCACTTAAGACCTTCCGTATTTCTTTGGAGAGTCATAATAGATTGAACAGAGACAACCTGGCAGGTGTATTGGCCACCTGTGCCAGTATGTCAAAGTTGTAGGGCCGATCCATGCCTTCGGGAGTTGGCGCTTTCAGAGACTTGTCAAATTGTGTCTCATTCTGCTTGGCTTTGTCGGTAGTTGAAGGCTTAGACGGGCCGGCTTTTGAACTTGTGGGGGCAGCAGGAGCTTGAGAAGGTACTGCTTCTTCTTGTACGGGGTCAAAAGTCCATATGTAAGCCTTCCCCGATCGCATCTTGCTAGATAGAACTTCGTAGATGGAAAAAGACACCATATGGCATGACTTATATTTTTTGCCCTTTTTTTGCTTTGGGAGATACCACCCCCTGCGTCATTTCTTACACAAGGTCCGGATGGACCCATATGATCTCACCACATTCAGTCGTGAGTGGCACCAAGGTTGACTTGCAAATTGGCGACAGGTTGACGACTTCCATTATTGCCTTGGGGATCAGGATAACGCCATCTGGGACTTCTATGGGAGGAAAGTCACCAAACTGAAGAGAGATCATGTTAGAAGATATGACCTTGTCTTGAGCTTCGAGGTTATTCACTTGGCTGTCGATAAGCTGTTGTATCTTCTTCTTCAGGATGATGCAATCCTTGGTAGAGTGATGCACGTACCGATAATAAAGATAGTACTTGGGATCGTTGAGTTGGTTCGCCTCTGTAGGACATCGTGGTGGAGGCAATATCAGTTTATTACCCCTTCGTCAATGTGTGAAAAATGGTAATGACATCGTCTTCGTCAAAGGAGAAAGTCTCCTTAGGTTTGTCAAAGGTGCCCTGAGAATTGGAAGCTCCCTTGGAAGTGTCGACCTTCAAGTCTTCTTTCCCTTTACTCCTACGGACAGGGATAGTTTGAGGATGCTTGCCCTTGTCTTCAGATTTGGGTGTTTTTAACCCCAGTAATTCCAGATTAGGAATGTCATTTTCAGCAGCATCTGTGGCCCCAATGAAAGTGGGCCATGTATCATAATTATATATACCCAGACAGAACTTCACTGTAGGAAGAATGTTATGTCGACAAGTATCAATAAGTTCTGAGTCAGGTAGGACGAAGGGCATCTTCAACGCTAGCCGCCTGAAGCGTTCGATGAAAGCAATGACAGACTTAGTCCTCCGTTGTTTGGTCTCAATGAGGGTGGACATATTAACATGCATGCCACTCTCGTAACACCTGTTGAGGAACAACCTCTCCAAGTCTTTAAAAGAATTGATACAACCGTCAGGCAAACTGCAGAACCATTCAAAAGCTACCCCCTGCAAGGTGCTAATAAACAGCTTTGACAAGAACGGATCATCCCTGGATAAGTGTAGAGTCTGTGTATTAAAGTATGTCATGTGTTGATGAGGAGAATTCACCCCGTCAAATAAATTTAACGTTAGTGGCTTGTAGTTAGGAGGGCAAGTAGCATTCTCCCATTCAGGAGGATAAGGTTGAGATATCCCCATCTTCTGAAGCTCGTCTTTGTATGAGATGGTGTCGAGATGGGCAACTAGAGAATCAATTGCATCCTGCTGATTGAGCAGGTATTGGGAAACGACTGCTGTATGGTTGTCATACGTTGTTGGTGAAGGACCACCCCCAGCATTTGTATGATTTGGAGGAGGTGCAACGGAATGATACTCCTTCTGTAGTAAAAGAGGGTTGTTGCTATGAGCTGGACTAACATGGGCCGAGATGTTTTATTGTGGTGGAGGAACAGCCCCAACAGCTTGGACCGCCATGATACTGGTAAGCATATTAGTGATCTTGGCAAATGCTGTTTCAAGACCCTCTAGCCGTTTGTTGGTCTGATCACTGGCTTCTTTAGGTCTTTCTTCGTCCGCCATGTATCTAGATAACATGCGAGGACGAACAGAGGAAACAGTACAACTGGTGCTGATACTGTCTGTCTCTGAGTTGACAAGTCCCTCATCTTCAGGTAGGGGAGGTAGATAGTCGTCGTCAGACTCGTAGAGGTCATCATCGTCTGGAAGGCTACCCCCAGTATGAAGGTCATCTGCTTCAGACTCTAAAGGAATACTACCTCCAGCTTGGGAGTCCTCGTCATCTATACGGAATCTCGTCTTCGACCGAGTACCCATATAGACTCCTTCAGATGTGACAGCCTGCCGGCTTTCTGTTGGCAGACTTTTTCTTCTTCTGTTCACGGAACTGAGAAAGAAAGTTGGGTTTGTGGTCCACCATCTTTGATTGGGGCTTCCATAAGGGGGATCCCATGAAGCCATATTGGATGAAACACACAGCGACTTTTCATCGTCAAAGAAATGTAGCCATCGAAACACGGACTGCCTCTGAGGCACTTTCGTTACTTTGGAGCAGCAACAGTTGATGACAATACTGGTGCACGGATGTACACCATAGATTGCTTTGTCCTCCCTCGCTTTATGCTTATGATTTATCATGTCGCATAAGTCAACGGAAGGGAGTTTTTGCCCTAAAACCCATATTACATGTATCGTCGAGCTTTGTATGTGGGTTTGTAATGAGAGTGGGCGCATCCAGACTTAGTTCACGTGTAGGGGCAACCCCCACACCTAAGTTCTGTGATGACCTTGAAGACAGCCCCGTGGTAAACGCGTTGGGGCCTGTCTTTTTGCTATGGGCACATAGGCCCTGGAGTCTGCCTTTGGGCGCATGCTTCTTGGCAGCATGTCTAAGCTTCCTCGATGTGGGCGCATAGTATGGGTCAGTTGAGCCTGGGCGCATGACCCTGGATGCACATTCTGTCGAAGACAGAAGCCTTCTGGCCAGCGTTATGCGCCCACACACCCTCTTGGGCGCATAGCTGTGGGTGCATGCATGGTGGAGCAGAGCGGTTCTCTTCCAGCTTTGCCTCCTTCGTTTGTGAGGCTCGCTGGGTTTGCCCAGAGTGTCAAACACTCCGATTCTTGGCATCGTAGTATTTTCCTTTGTCAAGTCTCAAGCGTTGAATACTCTATGGTTGGTTGCACAAAAAAGAAGTCGCTGGGCTAGTAGAGCCTGGAACGGTATGAGCTTTCTTTATTTATGGAGCTTCTGTGGCTATGCGCCCATGTGACAGAGTCCTGCAGTTGCATATCCGCTATGACACTGGCAGGATATGCACGACGAGCCTTCGAAAGCCAAGTCTTACGAGACATGTTTGGCTTCGCTAATTTTGAGGGAGTAGAGCTGTCCCTCGAGAGCATCTCTTCGAACGCCTGCTGATCGAACTTCACGATCAGCATCTTCTGAGTTCTTCCCACTTTGTCGGTATCGGATTACGTCACCACCTTTTTGTCAGAGAAAATAGTAGTCCCCAGCAGAGTCGCCATTTTTGTGGACAAAAAAAAGAAGAAATGCTGTCTTTTTTTATTGGCGCAAGGCACCACAAATCGAGTACGCCTGAGAGCTCCTGCGCTGAGGATCCTCGAGTACAAAAAAATCTGGGAAATGGGACGAAGGAGATCGAGAGGCAGTTGCTCCTTTACTCCGTTGACACTTCGATTACAAAAGTGGGAGAAAACCTAAGAAAATTGCTAACTCTCGACTCACTGGCAAGAAGTACAGCAATTTGGCTCTTGAAAATGCTCTCCGTTCTGTGTTTTGAAGAGAGATGAGACCCCTTTTTATAGTCGTTCTTGAGATGGAAGGATGTTATGCGCCCACACGAGGAAACACACTGGTTTTCATGTGGGGCGCATAGTCCTGCTTTGGGCACGTAGGGTGTAGGCGCATACAGGTTGCGTGATCATGGGTTGATCGTGGGGCTGACGTGGCGACATGCTTCGGTACACGATTTCTTGTGGAGACTGACGTGGCCGTATGCTTCAGTGCACGTTTTGATCGTGGGTTTGACCGAGTCAGGGGCTGTTCTGGCTTGGGCGCATAGCCTGAAATAGGGCTATGCGCCCCCTTCTGGAGTAGCCTAGAATGGGCGCATGCGCATATGACCTCACTGGAAGCTTAGGCGCATATGTCTTTACTGGAAGCTTGGGCGCATATGTTTTCATTGGTGGCTTGGGCGCATAAGGCTTCATTGGTGACTTGGGCGCATATGTCCAGTCTGCTGAAATTTTTCATGCTTCTACAGGTATGGTGGAGCTTAGGAAAGTATGATTATGGGTTGAGATGATCAGTGCGACTCAACGTACATAATTCTTAGACTCACTAAAATGAAAGATTACAGACTCGAGACCAAGTACATTAGCAAAGTCACAGCTTTGTAGATGACGTCTTATCTCGATCAGGGAATGTTCTATCTTGAGCTCGATGTGTCATATTAGATCATATCATATATCTATTTATTAATTATCTAAGGTTGACTGTGATCCGGTTTGGGTCAACATATAGCACCATAGTACACAAGTAAACATGAGCACCTAGGTACAATAATTGGATCAACACCTAAGAGGGTATCCTGATAATATAATACGAATATAAAGTTGCTAGGTTATGAAACCCATACTATATCAATATTAGGTTATTAATGCATACTACATCTAACTATCATCCTCAAGAATATACTGAGATCAATCCTCAACATATACCAGACTAATTATCTTGATCTAAAGCATTCCGCCAAATCGGGAGTTTTCATAAACTAGGTACTTCATGATACAGGTTGATGTAGGATCTAACTTGACAACCACTAGGGTGGAACCTAAAGACTAGAACTAAGAAATACTAGGCAATAACTAGAAAGTGTTTCTGGAAAATCTAGTCGTTCACACGATGAAACGACACATAAAACAGGATCAAATCCTGAAAATTAGCATGATAATATTGTCAGTATATTGCCAGTATATTGTCACTATATTGCTCAGTCTCACGGAAGATTACACTAGACATGCTGGAAAAGATTATGGTTTTCATACTATATTGTCAGTATACTGTAGTGTACCATCCCAACACCATGCCCCGTTACCCGTTCTCGGGGAGCACGGTTAAGAAACATTGTCACTATCGAATGATCGGGACAGATTGAATTAAGATCCATTCCTCGTTATGGAATGGTTTTTTCGGAATCAAGTCCCATATTTAGCGGGTTGCGCCACGAGGAAGGATTCTATGTCTGAGTTGGGAGAGAGCTCCCGCAGCTTTGTTTTGTTGCCGAACTTGCCTTGCGTTGATTTTTGAACGCATTTTCGAATGTTTTTGGTGGATTTTATTGCTTGCATTTTTAAACTTTGTACTTCATATCAAATCTTGAGTGGAAGGATAGAGTATTGATTCTTCGCATATGCAATTGCAGGTAATCGTATAGGCGACGCCTATCATAAAAGAATCCCTTTCTTTCATTTTATTAAATCAATGGTAAGTGGCTCGACCTTTCCCTTTTTGACCCTCTCGTTCTCCAATCAGTCAACGATACCGTTAACATGAGTACTAGATATAGAGGCGTAGACACAATATATATGCTTGTTTCCATAGAACTGTTGCATGTTTACTATATATCTTCTATATAATTGCTATATCATAAAACTGCTACGAGCTTATTGTTTGCCATTAAAATCTTTTGATTGCAAATTTCAATACAAACAAAACAGTGTTACAATATAGGACTTAGACGTAGTCCTAGGAGTACACTTTTGTTTATCTAGGTCCCTTGTGCCGATGGAGCAAGTGGTAATACGCTGACTCCGTTGACGATCTGACGACGGTTATCGGTTCTCCGAAGGTTTGGATTGTTCTAGGTGTTGGAGCTTGCTGAGAGGAGGAAGACATTGAGTGTCTGTATCTGCCTCTCTGGTGGCACGAAGTCTCTGTCTGTCGATGTATGTTTGCCTTCGTGTGTGTTCCTGGGTGAGAAGGAAATGATCCCTCTATTTATAGCTTTGCAGGCTGGCTGCTCATGCACGCATATGTAGGATGTGCCTGGACGTGGGGACACCACGTGGTAATTGCTGATGGAGGCGTATGGACGATGCGCCCTGATTGAGGGGTTGAATTCTTTATGCTGCTGTTGTGAGCCGATACGTAGTAGAGAAGAAGATCTTTCTGTTGCTGAGATCTTGGGTGAATCGAGTCAAAGGACACGTGTTATCGACCCACGGCTCGGAGATCTCGAATTTGATAGGGAATGATCTGGTAGGATGCGCCTGGGATTGGGTGCATGAGGTGACTTTGGCTCGTAACCTTTTGGGAATCGCGAACCATTTGTGGCGCATGGCTTTTGAGGCGCATGCGAAGCATCAGTAGTGACTTTACTTCTGTCTTTTGGGATCAGAGAGAAGTCTGGGATGCATGGCTTTTGAGGCGCATGCAGAACTATGGGCGCATAGCCGCGGAGGCGTATACGAGTGGTTGGGCAGCCACGTGGCTTGTAAGTGCCGGAGGAAAGTAATGATGATGCTGACGTTGGCGATGCTTCATCTTCTGAAAAAGCTGTCAACTTTTCAGTCTTTGGGAAGCGTGTTACCAACTCTGTCAGACTTCAGCATTTAATGTTTTTGATATTTGATAGACAGCTGAGTGGGCGTATCGATCGACGTTCCACTAGGCGTATGGGGATGCATGGGGGCACATCCCTTATGAGGCGCTTGGTGCTGAAGGGCGCGTCTGTGTGATGCGCTTGATGGGCGCATCTGTGTGATGTGCTTGATATTTGAAGGACACGTCTGTGTGATGCGCTGTCTGGCCGGCGCATCCACTTCGTGACACGTCTTTAATGGTGCGACTGTTACGTTCTTCGAGTGCTTTAAATAGCCGTTTTGACTTGGCTGAATTCGAAGCGTCCGATTCATCCATTTAATGCAAATTCATTGCACGAAATTTGGAGAGCCATCCTCTTGGCGCATGGGTTTAATTTGTCCGGCCTATAAATAGTGGCATGGAGAGAGTTTGCTTCTCGTTCTCTCACGTTCTTCCGATATGAACTTGTTTACTCGGATGCATTCTGTTGATGAGATGCTCTCGAGGGTGAAGATGCGACACAATGTCTTCATTGATGCACTTGAAGGTGACTGTTACATCCAAAAGTCGGAGTCGAGGGCTTCTGAGGCAGGCGGAAGGTGCCTGTTGCATCCAAAGATAGGGATGCTCGAGCCTCGTCTCCGTTATTCTGGAAGAGCCACAGATCAGAATGGCGGTGATGCGACTTTGGGGGCTCTTTCTTCCTTCAAAGTGGGTGTCGCCCACTCTGGTTGTGTTGAAAGCTGCTCCTTTAGTCGCAGTTTCGATTGCGGTCTTCCTTCGCCTTTGGAGGCTCTTTCGAAGCCTCCCCTGGCCACAGGTCGGCTTGCGGTGCTCTTCCTCTAGCTAGAGGATTGATTGCCACCCTCGTTCTGCTCAATAAATGCTTCATTAGTCGAAGCATTTAGACGATAGTGAGCATGGTTGGAAGAGCGGCACATAACTGGGCTGTTGAAGGGATGCACATAACTGAGCTGCCGAAGGGATACATACAACTGAGCTGCCGAAGGGATGCACATAACTGAGCTGCCGAAGGGATGCACATAACTGAGCTGCTGAAAGGATGTGCCCCGCTGAAGGCGCATGGTGGGATGTGCCTGACTGAAAGCGCATGGTGATCGCTGTGCTTTGTTCAAGAGCGCATGATGATCGCCGCGCCTGGCTGTAGACTTAGGGTATTTTCTTTTTGTAGAAGTTCTCCTTTGTACAACCTTTTTTAGACATTTAATAGACTTTTATATGTAATAAAAAGTCCTCTTTTAATGTCTACATTTGTTATTTTTGCTGTGTGAAGTGCTTTGTCCGAGCTTTCTGGCGCATGTAGGATTTGGCGCATAGGATTTCTGGTCCTGAAATTCCATGCTTCTACAAGACCCCCTTCAAAGTTTTCAAAACTTTTGGACAAGTTTTGGAATACTTTGAATAAGAAGCATGGCGGTCGAGGCGCATGACTGTTGGGGCGCATGTCTGTTCGGGTGCATCCGCGCATCAGTGATGGGGCGCATACTCCTCTCAGTTAATGCAAATGATAACGCCTCGATAACCAAAAAGAATAATGATGATCTTTTTTGGATTTATTTGTGGTTATCTCCTCATAGAACCCGAGGCGACGGCTGAGGTCACACTTCATCGATTCACGCATGCGACCGTGCCTATAAATACGCGTGAGATGGAGAGAGAGAGAGAGTTCTTCCTCTAATTGCTTTTGCTTTTAGAGTTCTTCCTCACAAAAAACCGTAACTTTCTTCTCTCAAGCGATGGCTCCCAAGACTCCTCGTGGCGGTGCTGGCAAGGGACGAGGCAAAGGGAAAGAATCCGTAGAGGCTGCTGCGGCTGATGTTCCCCGTCCACCTGTTGAAGTTTGGCCATCAGTGGTTGGTGAGTTTCATCATCCCGTTCCTGTATCATACATACGCCGACGCGCATGGACCTTGAGTCTTGATGATGTGCCGAGGCTCCATTGCTGATGCGTATGGGTTTAAGCCCTGAAGATGCACGGAGGCTCCATTGCTGACGCGCATGGGTTTAAGCCCTGAAGATGTGCCGAGGCTGACGCGTATGGGTTTAAGCCCTGATGATGCGCTGAAGCTTTACTGCTGACGCGCATGATGCGCCGACGCTCCTTTTTAGATGTGCATGAGCCTGATGCGCTCTTGATGAGAAACGAGGCTTAGATTCTTTTGTTGTGTAACATCGCTGAATCTTTGCCTTCTTTGTTTGAACACTAGTGTCGATGACTGTCCCACTCCAGAATGAGGTGCTTCTGGATGCTGTCCTCTGCCAGATGGGAGTAGATTACGATGAGAAGGTGATAAATCCTGCTCGAACTGCTATCATGCTGGATCAGCCTCCCGAAAGAATGACTCAAATCCGGGAACAACCGCATGGGTTCCTCAAGCGGATGATGGAGCGTGGCATTTTGAAATCTGCCACTTCTGATAAAATAACTTTTCTGAAACCCGAGTTTCTGTTTGGAGACCGCCTTACTTCTATTGAAGCAAAGGTATTGAAGGTCAAGGAAGATTGGTTTTTTACAGCAAGAGGAGTGCATATGACCGTTAAGCAGCTCGAACGTAAATAGCCTCTGACGGCTTTCTGTCGTCTTGCTTCCAAGAGGAGGATGTCTTGGGATCTAACCCCATCTCAGGGGGGAGCGGTGGCAGGCATCATCAAGATCGACTCTAGCTCAGATCAAAGGGATACTTTGACTGCCGTGCGGGCTGGGCCTTCTTTCATCTGGCGGACTCTACGCCCTGGGAGCATTTATAGTGACGTTTCCGTCAATACATTTGCCTTTGGTGCTTCGACTTTTGCCAATCGTATGCTGTTGATAGAGCGATCGTACCCGAATGGTGAATTTTGGGTAGAGGGTTGGTGTCATTACTTTGCCAAATAGGACAAGCTGACACTCTGGATGCTGTCATGATTTCAAACCGAACTCTAAGAGATGGAGCTGACTGCCGTGATCTGTGCTACTCAGGAAGGTGTTGACATCAACCGACATATGTTCCTCGCGCTCCTGGAGATGTTTGATACCCATACCGGGACCTTCTTCACTCCGGTGGGGGAGCTAGGCCTTGCACTTCATGAAATGCATGAGGTATCAAAGCTTCCTTGGGGATCAGAACCCTATGAGGAGTACTTCCCGACCAACGAGAAGTTCCAAGTCCTGGAAGACAAAGCTGAAGAAATGATGGCCGTCTTTAAGGAAGTGGCGAGTCATCATTACTATATGCAGAAGAGGGATAAGAGCGGGTCGCAACCTCATGTGACCGCTTGGAGAGATTACGTCTTTAAGAAAGACAAAGAGGATCCCTCGCAGTTCTCTACTCCGTCAGCGCTTTCCCGTAGTGAGGTGCTCTCCGAAATGAGCAGGTTAGGAGAGAAGAATCCCCGGGAGAACGAGGACCAGCAGTCGGATGAACGCTCCTACAGCTGTTTCTGGCACCTTACTCATCGGATGTCGTCGAAAGCAGTATTAGCCGCGTATCTTATGGTTTGGCTTCGGGATTACGTCTTCTCGGGTGTGTCAGGCTCCGTAGAGAGGGTGACCCGGAACTTAATCCTGCCAGCAGTGAAGTTAGTTTTCGGCCGGCGCCTGGCTCTACTACCCGCGATGGTGTGTAACCTGCTGCGAGGTTTACGGGAGTTTGCAGGAAACATGGTCCACGATCGCGGTAGGAATGACAACTTCCCGCGTGCCGAACTGCCATTTCACTATCTGATAGGGTGGTTAATTTTACACCATCCAAATGTAATGAGTCCCGGTTCGGAAGAAGACCATAGGGCCGGAGATGCATTCCTTCGTCGTTTCCACCAGAGGAGCTGGTTGCATTCTGGCATTTCTGTTTGCAGGAAGGTTTTATTCCGCCTTCAGGGGTGGGAGATCACCAAAGTAGGACCTTTCTTTTCGGGTTTTGAGGCCGGTGAAGATTTGATGGATTCAGGTGAAGATGCCACCACTCTGCCTCCATGGGGATTTCGCTGGTTACAAAGTATCCGGCCGTCCCATCTGATGTACCGGAACATGAACCAGTGCTACCTGGAACCGTATTTACCGAGCCGTTTTCACGGCAATTCGGCTATGCTCAGTTAATGTTGGATAATTCCAGTATCACCGTGGGGTATGCTGGAAGCTTGCTGGATGGTGCACGAGCTTGGCATTACTATAATGCCGGATGTACCGGAGCTCGCTTTATGCTGCCCGTCCAGAATCCACGACCGCCGATTCTTTTCTCAGCCGCCAAAATTTACTGTGTTATGGCTGCCATGCCTCCCGGATATGATAGAAAGACCAGTCTTGTTGTAGGCACCCCATTAGCGGTGACCAGGAACACATCGGCTAGGGTTCGATCGTACCGTCAGCCAGAGGTGGGTCATCGAGATGTCCCTGCCGCATCCCCAGGGGGTCAGGCCGAACCTTCGGTTGATCAACCGAAATGACGTGCGGGTACAGAGGTTGGCTCTTCTGCGTTAAAGAGGCAGAAGAAGGCATTGTCACCGACTGTGTCGTCGGACACGACACCTACGGAGGTAAAGGTGTACCATATAGTCCGATTCGGGTTCAATATTTCGTGTGACTTATGCTTTCTTTTTGTAGGAGCCGCTCAAACGGACACCCCATACTCTAAAATCTGGTGGCAGCAGGCCAAAGGAGGTGGCGGGCTCATCTGAAGAGCGCATTCCGTCGATCACCATTTTTCCCATGGAGGAGAATCCAGATGATGCCGTTGTTGTGGAGATTCCGGCATCCCTATATTATGTTAGAAGGAAAGCTGAGGATGAAGCAGCTTCCGAGATGGTGAAGGCTGCCCCGGGGACCTTGGACATCGAGGTTCCAGCGGACACGAGGCTTCCTGATGATAAAGTGGTGTGGAGTTCGTCGTCTTCAGATGACGTCGCTCTAGAGTTGCAAGAGTCTGTTGCGGGGGCAACAGATGTGGTTGGAACAGAGGAGAGGGTTGATTCCCCTCTTTGTCGTGATGAGGGGAGGTCGGCTGCGGCATTGCCGAGCCCTACTCCAGACTCAGCAGCGGAAGCTGAGGTGGCTATCGATCAGGAGGTAGCGACAGATCCTGTCCCTGTAGAGGGATTTGATGAGGAAAGTGAGGCTCGGCTGTCGGTCCTGACTTCAGGGGCGAGTCAGGAGACAAGTGTTGATCTTCCCATTCCGCCAGGGGAGGTACTGGCTGCTGATAGCACGTTGGGGGCTGATGAGGTGGCCACTGACATCGGTGGTTCTTCCGAGTTAGAGGGGTAAGGGTTTGATGGAACCCTCTGTTGCTCTTTCCACTTGGGGTACTATCTCGACGCCTGTCTCGGCTTCTTCTGTTCCTTTGGCTCCTCGGGCTAGTAGTCAAGCCCCTGTTGATGAAGAGCCTGTCGATACCGAGGGTCTAGCCTCACGAATTGAGGCAGGCAAGCCTTCTTGCGGTCTGCCTGCTAAAGCAGCTCCTCCGACTCCGGCTATGATGCCGTAGGTGCTGGCGGATGCAGATGAATATGTGAAATTCATCATCGAGGCAGTGTATAAAATGCTGCAGAGGGGTGTATCGGCCGTGATGGACGCCAATAGGAGTTTTGCGACGGCAAGAACTCTGGCAATGCCTCATATCAATCTGATCCATCTTTATCAGGGCCATGATCATATGGCCGACATTCTAGAAGCCTCAGTGGTTGAGTTGGACCAGCGGCTTTCCAAATTCCAGCGCATCCAGCGAAACGACCTCTCCGCCATGATAGATGCAGAGAAGGAGAAGCTGATCGCTGAGACTGAGTCTTCTTACTAGGCCACCGTGAGTGTCTGGGAATACAAAGTGGCTAAGACTGAAGCTGCAGTGGAGCGGCTGTCTCAGTCTACGCGGGAGACGGTAGAGGTGCGAGCTATGTTGGACACTAGTATCGCGAAGATTGATGCCCAGATCCGCCGCCTTGAGGACCAACGGGCCCGACTTCTATTAGACGCCGAAACGTATCCAGGCTGAACACGTAGCATTCAAGAAGGAGGAGGCAGCTTTCACCCACCGGGCTCTTACTTTGGTTCAGCAGCGGCAGCAGTTGGATAAGAAGCATGAGAATGACACTTCCCCTGAGGCCATTGAAACGATGCGTCGAGAAGCTGAACGTCGAGTCTTGGCGACTGTGGAGACTCGGGCGGCAGACTTGAGGCATCGAATTGAAGAGCTTTCAGCTAATCCTGGAGATGTTTAGGGATTGTAGTCTCTTCTTTTTATGTATTTGCAACTCTTACTGGGGATGGTGTAATCCTTTACTCTTTTTTTTTAGAAATAAAGAAATACACAATCTTCTGTGATGTGTTCATTTTTGCTGTCATGAACTTGATGATTTGTGTGGACCTATTATCTTTTGTGCGCCTTAGTTTTTAGGTACAGATAATAAGTTTGAGAGAACCAACATGTTTGCTCAGAGGTAATATAGACATGGCAAATATGGGATTCAAAATGATAGAATCTTCCTACTCAAAGGTGTTATGGACGTGGTAGGAGCGACTCTGGAGGATACGCAGAACTACTCAGAGGTAATATGGAAGTTCTACGATTAATGTACGGTAATACAGGGGTTGTCTGTACGGGATGTTTACTCAGAGGTAATGTGGACGTGGTAAACATGATGGGTAGCGTAGTCTTATAGAATATAAGATTTTGCTTTGTAGGATGTAGGGGGGACAACTCAGAGGTGATGTGGACGTGGTTGTCCTTCTACTGGAGGATGCCACGGAATAGCTGGGTTCCGGAAGTATATGATTTTGTGGAAGGGAATTGTATGTGAGCCCTGATGATTGGGTCCACAGATCGCCTTGTGGAAGTATATGTCTGAAAGATGTTAAGAGTAGTACTTTTTTAGGAACTTGCCATTGATGGACATCATAAACAAGTCCCTATTGGGTTTGGCGAGGCGGTAAGCACCGTTTGAGTATACCGTCTCTATGATGAAAGGTCCTTCCCACTTGGGCTCGAACTTTCCTGGTGTAACACCATCGGCTCCTGACTGCCAGAACCAGGTCGCCTACTTGGAAAGTCCTCTGCTTGACCTTTTTGTTGAAAGCCTGTGATATACGGGCTTGGTAGAGTTCGATACGTTGTTGAGCTAGGAGACGCTTTTCGTCAAGTGCCTCCAGTTCCTGCAGACAACGATATTGATTGTCCTCTTCTGTGAGTTGGTTTGTGATTGCTACGCGGAGTGAGGATATCTGGATCTCGAGAGGCAGTACCGCTTCGCTCCCGTAGACCAAGGAGAATGGTGTGTTGCCTGTCGGGGTCCGTACCGTTGTGCGGTCAGTCCAAAGGCATTCGCCTAGCTTTTTGTCCCAGTCGCATTTATTGGATGATACGACCTTTTTGAGTAGCCTGACGATAGTCTTGTTGAACGCCTCGGCCAATCCGTTTGCTGCCGGATTGTAGGCGGTTGATGCCACATTTTGAATGCGATTCTTGTCACAGAATCTACTGAAAGCGTGGCTTATGAACTGAGGACCATTATCGTGGATGATCCTGCAGGGTACTCCGAAACGATAGATGACGTGGTGTTTGATGAAACTGATCACCCTGGAGCTTTTCACTTCTGCCAGTGGAACTGCTTCTGCCCATTTAGAGAAGTAGTCGGTGATTGCTAGGATGAAGCGGTGTCCTCTCGATGAAGGAGGGGTGATTGGTCCCACAATGTCCATGCCCCAAGCTTCGAAGGGCCAGGAGGCGACTGTAGGATGTAGTGGTTCTGACGGTGTATGGATGAAGTCTGCGTGAAGCTGGCACGCATGGCACTTCTTAGCGTAGTCGACAGCGTCAGCAGCCATGGTTGGCCAGTAGTAGCCCATGCATTGCAGTCGGTCCTGCAACTTAGGGCCAGGTTGATGGGCCCCGCAGGTTCCATCGTGAGCTTCTCGAAGGGCTTGGCTGCTTCTTTATTGGACAAACATCGAAGGAGAAGTCCTTCGTAGGAGCATCGGTACAGCATTTTAGTGGCTGTATCATAGTAGAATCGAAGAGAGCGTCTCCTGGCTGAGATGACTTCTTTCGGGTCCTCTGGAAGAATTCCGTAGACAGCGAAGTCGATGAACAGGAATCTCCAGTCTCGGACATTAACACCAGCGCTTGTTGATATAGCATGGGCTACTCGTGAACACAGGTTGTTTTTAGGACAGACCAAGTCCCGACCAACTACCATGACGTAGTATTGAGTCCCGAGGGGGGCTGCCAAGGAGGCTGCGAGGCCAGCCAGAGCATCAGCCTCCAGATTTTGTAGACGAAGTACATGTTCGATGAAGAACTCGGTAAAGGTTGAGATGATGTTCAATGCAACTTTATGGTAAGGAACCAGATCTTCATGGTGAACTTCATATTGCCCTCTGACCTGGTTAACGACGAGTTTTGAGTCGCCATAGGCTTCCAGATGGTCCACCCCCAGCTGTTGCGCCAGCTGGAGTCCCATGATGAGAGCGTTGTACTCGGCAACATTGTTGGAGCACGGCTTCGATAGGGAGTAAGCACGCTGGATGACCAGCTGATCGGGAGTGACCAAGACTACCCCCACTCCTACGATAATTTGGCCTTTGGGGCCTGTTCTTGAAGCGCCCTCGAAAAACATCCGCCATACGGAGCTTTCTTCAGTGACGTTTGATTCTTAGACCTCATTCGGGATGTCTTCATAGAGTCTTGAGGACTCTGGAATGGGGTGTGCAGCTAAAAAGTCAGCCAGAGCTTGACCCTTAACAGCTTTTTGTGGGACGAACACCATATTGTATGGTGTTAGCAAGATCGCCCATGTGGCAAGCCAGGAGTTTAATGATCCTGGCTTCGTCATGAGGACTCTGAGCGGATTGACTCGAGAAGTGACATGAATTGTCTGCCCCGAGACATAATGACGAGTCTTTTGGATGGCAAATACCAAAGCCAAGCACTCCTTTTCAACAGGATTGTACCGGTGTTCGGCCCCGATTAGAGTTCGACTAAAGTAGTAGATTGCTTGCTTATAGCCTGTATCACTGTTCTGAGCTAGCAGAGCGCCGAGGGAATGATCCATGGCACGGACGTAGAGGAGAAATGGTTTGCCGGCGACTGGTGCCACCAGGACTGGCGAGCTCGTCAGATAAGCCTTGATGTCGTCGAAAGCCTTTTGGCATTCCTCTGTCCAGACGAAAGAGACTCCCTTCTTTATGAGCTGAGTGAAGGGTTAACATTTTCTGGAAAGGTTTGCAATGAACCTCCAGATATATGCCAGACGCCCTTGCAGGCCTCGAAGTTCTCGAAGGTTCTTCGGAGGGTCCATGTCGAGGATGGCTTTGGTCTTCTCGGGATCGACATGAATGCCTTTTGCCGTGATAATGAAACCTAAGAACTTTCCGCTAGAAACCCCTAGGAAGGATTTAGCGGGGTTCATCTTGAGTTGATGCGCCCGTATGAGATCGAAGACTGTCTTCAGGTCTTGTAGGTGATCTCCTTTGAGACGGCTTTTGACTGCGATGTCGTCAACATAGCATTCGACTATCTTACGAAGATGTTGACGGAAAATGGTGCTCATAGCTCGTTGATATGTCGTACCCACATTTTTCAAGCCGAAGGGCATCACTGTGTAGCAGAAAATGCCCTTTGGAGTCCTGAATGACGTATATTTTGCGTCATCGGGAAACATCTTGATCTGGTTGTAGCCCGAATACCCGTCCATAAAAGACATGCGTTCGAAGCCACATGTGTTGTCGATCATCATGTCGGTGATTGGAAGTAGGAATTCGTCCTTCGGGCAAGCAGAGTTGAGATCCCTGAAGTCGATACAAACTCGTATTTTTCCATTCTTCTTGGTGACAAGGACGACATTGGCTACCCAATCCGGGTGCTATTCTTCACGGATGAAGCCGCTGGTCAAGAGCATGTCCACCTCCTGATCGATGGCGTTCATGATGTCCGGACGAAAGCGTCGCTGTTGTTGTTTGATAGGCTTGGCATCAGATAAGATATTCAGCCTATGCATCGCGATCTGGGGATCAAGTCCCGGCATATCTTCGTAGCTCCAGGCGAAGACGTCGATATACTCTTTATCCAGCTGGATTAAAGATTCTCGATCTTCTCCTTTTAGGCTTTTGCTGACAAAGATGGGTTTGGAAGAAGATCCATCCCCAAGGTCGATCTGCTCGACTTCGTCTTCGATGGGAGGTTCATGTAATTCAAAATGAGACTCCCACTGTTCTCCCAGGCATTGAGCCCAAGGTTCTTTTTCGAAGAATTCTGGCATTTAGTCCTCGCCTTCATCTTCTTGAGATTGTGCAGACGTCATGTTGGCTGATAGCACTCTCTTGAAGACTGAGCCGATGCTGGTATCAGAATCCCAAGTTGATGCTTCGGACGAGTGAGAATGTTCTACCTCTTCCGCGTCTGAACTCTCTGGATTTGACGGCAGTGTGACATAGCCTACCCCCCATCGAGTTCTATTGTAGTAGTCCTGCGGCTTTCCTTTAGGTGTTGGAAGCCGGAGAGGGAGACGTCGAACCTTGCCGTAGTTCAGGCCTTTGTTGCTTTTTAGGTCATAATCCATCTTTTGGATGAGGAACTTTGCCTTGTCCGTGTACCGATAGACTTATATTCTGCCGGTATCTGGTTCTGGCTCGAGTGGCGGGAGGTCTTGATGATGCTCAACTTTGCCGAAGATGATGGATTCTTCGTCTCGACTCCGTGGCGGGACTATGAAACAGACCCCTTGGGACGGGACTACTCGATTTACATGATGGACGGTCGTTATTTGTGTTTGCAACGACCGTAGAACGTTATCTAATGTATACATGGCATTCCAATGTGGAAGACTAGAATAATTAAAAGACAGTCTATTATTGATGAAATACGAGATTTTATCCCGCGGGATTACATTGTCCAGAGAGGGTGCATCTACATCAGCAGAGATATATTCCCCTAGCTCTTCATCTGTGAGTTTTGGAGTAGGATCGGAAGAGTCCACCACAGCGTTGGTCTTGGAGTCCAAGAGGACCATACGGGCCTTTTCTGGCAGCTTGGATGGCGGCAGCTTGCCTTTAAGACGCACCTTCAGAGGTGCCTCCACTATGCCTCCGGTGATTGGCGCCTTCCCCTGTAGTTTTGCCACAAGGGGAGCCGATGTTTGAGGCGGCTTTCCCTTGAGCCGTATCTTCAGGAAAGCTTCAGGAGCAGCTGGTGCTTTCCCGGGCAGCTTAATGTTCATGGGAGGCAATTTCTGAGACAGTTTGCCTTTGAGTCGGATCTTCAAAGGAGCGTCGAGAGTGACCTCAGGCTCTATGTCCGACTCTGCTGCTGTTTCTGTCTCGTCGTCAGCATCATTGGCTTTCTCCTCGTCAGGTGACTTGTACAGGTCGGAATCGGTGAAGTAGGCTTCAATCCCTTTGAAAGGGTCGATGTCCGCGAACTCCATCCGGATGACGTTGTTGGTGGACACGTACTTCATATATTGGTGGAGCGTGGATGGCACCACCATGTATTCATGCAGCCATGGACGACCCAACAGAAGGTTGTAGTTGACTTCGGCATCCACGACATAACAGGTGACCTCGGTTCTGAGGTTACCAATGTGGAACTTTAGTCGTATTTTGCCTAGTGGCTTGCTTTTGCTAGCATTGAAGCCACTGATTGTTGTGTTAAAGGGCGCCAGTCTGTACATTGGGATCCCCAGTGTTGAGAGCAGCGTCTTCGGGATGATGCTGAGGGAAGACCCCGAATCGATCTGAATCCGCTTCACCTTGACAAAACCGATATACCCTGTATAATACAGCGGCCTGTTGTGTCGGTTGTGCTTGAGCAGCATGTCCTGTTGGGTGAAGGTCATATTGGAGATAACCTCATCTGTACAGTGGCAGTGCGTGAATGCAGTCGGGAGATCTTCAGGCTGCTTGACCTGACTGATGAAGGACTCAGCATCCTTCAGGGCTTCACAGAGAGCTTCGCGGGTGTCTTTGGAAAGACGAAGGAGCTCAAACAGAGATAGGCGGGCAGGAGTACTGGCCAGTTGTGCCAGTATGTCGAAGTTGTGGGGCTTGGCTAGCCCCGAAGCATTCTCCTTTCGCAGAGGCCTATCAAGCGGGCTTCTATCTGCTTCTGCTTATTGGCTGCTGGGGGCTTAGACGGGCCCTCCTCCTGGACAGCAGGGACGGTACAAGGAGGCACCACCTCGACGGCAGCTTCGTCGGGTTGGGCGTTCTGTTGTGAACGCGTCTGTACAGGAAGTGCCTCTTCCGCTAAGGAAGAGACCATGCGGCAAGACTTTATCTTCCTGCCTTTGGATTTGGAGGTAGGGCATACCTCCGGTTGAGTCACCTCGGAGACAAGATCAGGGTGAAGCCATAAGATCTCTCCCCGAGATGTGGTGAGTGGGATGAGTCCACTCACGTTGTCACGAGTAGGTGGTAAGTTAACCACCTCCATTATCGCCTTAGGGATGGAGACGATGCCATCTTGTGTTGTAGTCGGCGGCAGGGTGCCAAACTGGAGTGATACAACGTTGGTTGACACCGTCTTCGCCTCGAAGACGACAAAGATTACATCCGCATTGATCATGCACTGGATGTAATTCTTGAGGACATAGCAGTCCTTGGTTGGGTGTCCGACAAACCGATGGTAGTGACAGTAGTTCGGGTTGTCCACCTTCCCAACCTCGTCGGGATGCTTCGGGTCCGGCAGCTTGATCTTGTCACCCTGCTTCAGTATCTCAAAGAGTTGCAGGGTGTCTTCATCGTTGAACGAATAAAGCTCCTTTGGCCTTGGTGCAAGTGGAGGCTTCTGAGTAGGTACTGACGCACCTTTTGAGGCATTGACAGTCAACGCCTGTTTCCCCTTCGTCTCTCGTCCGGGGTTGTTGGCTGCAGGCCGTTTCCCCTTGTCCTCAAAGGCAGGAAAACTGACTCCCAGAAGACGACCATTGGCTGCCTTCTTTTCCGCGGCTTCTGCTTCAATGATCAAGGAGCTCCAGTCGAGAGGAGGAGTAGAGTTGAGCCAGAGTTTGACTGCAGGCAGCATGTTCATGCTGTAGGAAGAGAGAAGTGTATGTTCTGGCATGCCCGGGGGCAGTCTGAAGCAGGCCTGTCGGAAGCATTCGATGAACACTCGAACCGTTTCCTTCTCCTTCTGGCGTATCTCTATAAGGGACGCCATTGTCATATCCTTTCCGCCGTCAAAGAAACGGTCGAGAAAAAGGCGCGTCAGATTGTCGAAGGAGGATATGGAATTGTCGGGGAGGCTGCAGTACTGTGAGCACCCTGAATTTCGGGTTGAATTTTTTTTTCATTTTATTTTATTTTTCTGATTATTTGGTTTTGATAAATATTTTATTTTATTTATTTATCTGTAAGTGTACTCTTTTATGCCATTGGTATTTGGAGTATCAGGGATGTTCAACTCTGGAAATCTTCTTCATGAGTTTTGGAGTGGACAGGATTACCTTCATGACGGTATATAGTGTCCCATCCAAACTTTTTCCCGTGTGCTCTTTTTGCTTCGCTGAACTTCGGGTCGATTTAGACCATTTGAGTATTATTTATTTTCCCACTCTTTTCCTTGATCATTTTCAGCGCGTTGCCATGACTTTTAAATTGGGAACGCAAGACCAGTCAGTTTCTTGAAACCAACTCCTCATTGATGATCTACTCGAGACGCTCGTCACCCATGACCTTCGTGTCCCACTCTGACACGTCATTTTGTGCTCCATTTGATTCGCACAACTTCCTCGACACGTGACCCAATTTTATTTTACTCCACGGCGTCACATTCATCTTCCAACTTGATTTGTGGGTCCCCTGTCGACCAAAACCTGTCCGCCCCAACTATGGACATGGCCCACATTGAGCCTACTATCCGTCCGCCACTTGTGTCCCATTTATTGGAATCCCCATGTGCTACTTATTCACTCATGATCATCAACGCCTAATTTTTATTCAATTTTTGTACAATGTCCGGTTTTGACCCAATCCGCCTCCACCGAGTCCAGTCCAGCTTTGTGTTGCCCTCCATCAGGACACCCTCATAATTCTTGCCCAAAAATATCAAGTACTTATTTTATCTATTTTTAATATTTAATGGAAATCTCCATTGATTTTAATTCCTATTGGAATGATCTAATTCTCCATTTAATCCTAGCCCTTTATCTACCCCAACTCATCCCAACCACCAATTTTTTCCTATAGCAGCCAACACCCAAAATTCTCTCACTTGGCTGGCCCTAAAAACTATGGAGAGAATCTTCTTTCTCTCTCTTCCTCTCATCTCATTTATTATTCTTCCTCTCTCTCTCTTCCTTTCTACTTTCTTCACAAAAACACAACCAACAACAACTCCAACGACAGCTCCTTCCTCCATGCAAACCCGAGCTTCAGCATCCTCCTCACAGCACCCATGGCCGACCTCCTCTCCTCCCTGGCCCGATTCTCCATCGCCCTGGCCGGCCTCCAGGCCGTCGGCCACCAGGCTATTCCCTCCTCCTCCTTCTTTCCTCCATCTCCTCCACCTCATAGAATCCGCCACCACCACCATCGACGCCATGGCCGACCATCCAGCCGCCCCCGCTGCATTGGGTAGTGCGCCGTCGCGCCTAGCTAGGCCGTGCAGCCCTTCGCGTGCAGCTGCAGCAGCCAGTGGGCGACGCAGCAGCAGCTAGCGCAACCAGCGAGCTAGCGCGCGCGCGCGCATGGCGCCACCGCCGGTGCCACCGTCGCCGTGGTCGGCGGGGACACCCCCCATGGCCGGGCGCACGCTAGGGTCTCCTTCTATGGCGGCCACCGTCCTCCGGGACGCGCCGTCGAGGCGATTTCTGCGTTTTGAACGACGTCCCGTCGTGACGCGCGCGGAATCGAGTTCATTTTGGCGCTCCGTCGCAGTAACTTTGCACACATTTTCCCGGAGATCCGACCGTTGGATCGGCGATTTCTTCGCTCCGTCACAATCTCGGTATATCCACCTTTATCCCTGTCAATTTTCGTCCGTTAATTTTATCGTTTGATACATCAAAACCGGCCACCAAGTTGACCGTTTAAATTGTATTAAATTTGGACAATTTCGCGGGGCCAACTTCGTCAGCTTGTATCTCCTCCACCGCAGCTCCGTTTGGCGTGCCACCAGTTCTGGTGTGAAGCTGGTATAACCCTCTTGCTGCCCCTCCAGTTTCGTTTCATTGTGAGCTTGTTTGATTGGTTGAATTCGACGCCAAAGTTGGTCGTCCGAATTCGTAATTTCCAACTTGTAAAATTCCATTTTTGAACACGGGACTCCAGATTTCATTTATGACACCACCATTAGACTTGTGGCGTCGTTATGGCATGTTTTCATATAAAGATTGTTAGATTTGGAGAACGTGGGCCCGGGCACGTTTTTTGGTGCAAAGCAGGTCCCACTTTTTGGGTCAACGGGACTTTTTGACGCCGGCTCATCGGAATCCAATTCCGGATATACCGTTGAGTTCGTATCGTCATTCTGGACTCGTTGACATATAATTTGCTAGGTTTTGGTGGACATTGGGTTTGGCACGTATTTCGGTGTAAGTCGGATACCAATATCTGGGTCAACGGGTCATTTTGGGATCGGCTTATCGGAATCCAATTCCGGAGATACCGTTGAGTTTGTATCATCATTTTGGACTCATTGACAGATAGTTTGCTGAGTTTTGAGAACTTTGGCTCTGGTACGCATTTTCGTGCAAACCGGAATTCTAAGTTCTGGTCAACGGGCCAAATTGAGATCGGGTCAACGGAAATCAATTCTGGTGATACCGTTGGGTTCGTATCGACATTCTGGTTTCGTGGACATATAATTTGTTATATTTTATAGACTTGTTTTCTTGCACATTTTTCGGTGCAAAACGGCTCCGACACGGACACCGTTTTGACCCGAAATTACCTTTTTGTCCTTGTGTCCAAATTGGACCGATGGGTAGGCTATCCTAGCTAATTAGACCGTTCTGGACACGTTGGCGATATTCATTTCATCGTCCGATAATGTTTGTTGATAATTTCTCTGAGTTTAGCCTTTTTATAATTAATTCATATAATGTTCGTATTTCGGGATTAGTACAACGAAACTGAGATCAGTCAATTCCAGTGATCTCACATCGCTGAAATTGACAAGTTGGATACGTGGATCACTATAATAAGATTATCAACCTTACCGATAATCTTCTTATCTCGATTTGCGTGCCGTAAGTTTCGACGTACAAATAACGAAGTACACTTTATACTAGACTAGAATTGACCCTGTTTGACCAGAGTTGACCAGTTGACCCAAAGTCAACTGTAAGTCAACACTTGATCTAGTTTGACTAGATTATTGACCGGAGTCGACCTAGAGTTGTTTTGACTTAGAAGAACCTAGAATAATGTAGATTGATTGTAGAGATTCTTTTATTACAACTTGAACACCTTGTAACCTGTGTTGCTTTAAATAGGACTCTGTGGCTTCAGTGGGACCCTCCTATACTTATCAGCTGTTCAGGTTATCGAGGCGAGTACATTCTCTGATCATTTCATATCATGCTTAGAATTATTTCCTGCAGTAGATTACTTTACTTGTACTGTCACGTTGGTCACACGGATTGGTACTATATGGATCCCTTCTTGAGATGTTATCCTTAGGGAGCATCGGGTACTACATGATCTGTGCGTTTCATTTACATGGCGTATCATATGCTTCATTGGTTCTTTGATCACTTACGACATATACTCTTATGATCGTAGAGTCTTCATAGAATCCTTATCCCATTTATGGGGCTACTATGTATCACCTTCGGGGTCTATCACCTTCGGAGTCTGTTACATAACATCATAACATAACCTGGCTGGATCCTTGTGTATTGATTGGGGGTACGGGAGAGTAGAAATGGACATGTAAATAATACCCAAGTAGTATCTTATCAGAATTTCTTCCATAGTGTCTTATCAGAATCTCCTATGCCATTTACATGTTCATATTGTACTCTGACTCACTAGTCACTGCTAGTTCTCTATTTATAGTAGATATTTCTATTACAGCTTACTCTCTCTGTTTACATACTGCATTTCTTTCAGTACTTGTATCTTACTTTACTGCATGAATATATTTTCTAACCTGCGATGAACTGTTGAGATGTATTGTGCTCGCTCCAGTCCTGACTGGACCTGTTGATAAATTTTACAGATAGCCTAGGATTGCCTGCTAGCCTAGAGGAGACACATTAGAGGTTGTTAGGTAGTTATTTCATTTTGTCTGGAGATTGTATTTATTTTTATGGATTACTGTATCTGTATTTGAGTTTTGAGATATATTTCTGGGTTTATGTATCTCAGACACTTAGACTTCTATCTCCTGTATCTCTTTTGGATTTTATGTTTTTATCTGTCCTTATCATGCTCTACCTTAGATGTGATTGAGTCTGTATCTGCTATGTCACCCCCATTCGGGGAGTATAAATTGTTTAGTCTTATACTGTTAGATGCATTGAGACCTAGGACAACGTTCTACCGCCGACACTGCGGCGTAGGCTGGGCGTTGTTACGTTCTCGTGCCCTAACTCTAGGGCACGGGTCGTGACACGTACCAGTCGTACGCCACTCCCTTTAGTGCCCCGACAAATATGCTGGTAAGTAGCGCGTCCTCCTTCGGAAGATGTCCCGTCTGAGACTGGA
Organism: Iris pallida; assembly: GCA_029216955.1. Taxonomy (NCBI): domain Eukaryota; kingdom Viridiplantae; phylum Streptophyta; class Magnoliopsida; order Asparagales; family Iridaceae; genus Iris; species Iris pallida. The sequence continues at coordinate 3,778,406 of JANAVB010033620.1, read as the reverse complement.
AGTACGTCAGGTAGCAAAGAGGAAAGTCCTTCCCGTCATATGGAGTCAGTGTTTGTGGTTTATACTTAGGAGGATAAACCACTTTGTTCCACTCGAGGGAATAAGGTTGGGGAATCCCCATCTTTTGGCGCTCCTCTTGTCTCATCTTAGACTCAAAGCGCTCACGCAAGTCCTTGATCATCTCGACCACGTCTTTCGTGGAGCTGGGAGTCGGAGAAGGTGGTACCACCTGAATTTGAGCATTTGAGGGCTCCGATGTCCGAGGTGCTTCTCAGCGATCCGTATCCAAGGATACCCGTTGAAGGGGTACGCTTGATTCTCCATTGGCCCCTGGGTCGGGACCGGTAGAAGGTGTCCTGGCCAAAGCTGACCGTATTTCAAACACTGCTTGAGTCAGTGTTTGCATGGAGGCAGAGAGGGTTTTGAGTCCTCCCTCTAATGTGCCCATACGCTGGACGAGGTCTGGTGGCGGTGCATCAGACTCGAAATCACCCCCAGCCATGTATACTATCATGACACGGCTGGAAGTGGATGGATCGGTTGAGGCTTCACTCTCGGCTTCACTCTCTTGTAGGGGAGTTGCCTCTTCTGGAGCTTCGTCCTGGCCACCCCCAGCTATGTTCTGGAGAGCATTCTCGACGGGAACATCTTCTTCGTCTCCGAGACTCAGATCCGTGGGGGCTAGACTACCCCCGGCTATGTTTTGGGGGATACCCTCGTCTTGAAGGACTTTTTCGAGATGTAGATCAACAGGGGCTAGATGACCCTCAGCCATGTCCGGGAGGCTGACTTCGAGAAGATCGGCCCCAGCTGTACTTTGGAAGACAGCTTCGTCTTCGGAAGGAGGCTCGACAAGGGTCTGATTACCTCCAGTTTCCTCCAAAAGCTTCTTTCTCTCCCGAGTGCCTTCGAACACTCCGAAGGACGAGACACTTGCCTTGGTTTTCCTCGACTGGCTCTTGGACGAGGACGAGGAATTGCCAGTCATCTTTTGGACTGACGAGGATTTAGAGATCACGTTGCATGAAGCAACCCTTGGCACTTCTTTTGTTGACACCTTCTTCCCGAGGCGACGTCGGAGGGGTGTCGATGACTGCATCCGCTGGAACACTGACTGCCTTGGTGGGACTGCCGCCTTGCAACAGCTGTTGATGGTGACCATAGCACAAGTGTGCCCTGTGAGGGGCGCATCATGCTTGTCAGTCGACTCTCCTGATCGGCTCTTGTGAGTGATCATGTTGCGCAGATCGTTGGAGGAGAGTGCCACCATCGGACCACCTTCAGGCGCATGGCAAGGCCAAGAATCGGGGTGGTCAAGTGAATGCTGCGCCCCCTGATCTAACACCAAACAGGCATCCCGATCAGTAGTGGGGGAACAACATTTAAAGTGACTTGAACGGACCTCAGACACACAACAAGAGGAGGCGCGGGAGTTCAAGACCACTGGATTTGCCTTACTCGACTTAGTTTTTCACGCAATATATGCGCCCAAGTGAGACAAGGACTTTAAAGGTCGTCTCATTTCTGGCGCAGAAGCACCTGAGTCGACCTTATACAGCTTACCATCAGCAGCGCACATGATTATGAGTGCATGCTTCTGGCTTGCTGCTGGCATAGCACGTTTGGGGCGCATGGCCCGTGCTGTCTTGGACTTCTTCGTACCAGTCCGCTGGGGCACGTAGTACTCAGAATCCAAATTCTTCTCGCCACTACAGCGAGTGAGTCTGTCAAAGATAGAGACCTTCTATGGCGCATCGAAGGTGATGCGCGGAGCATTAGCTGTGCCCCTGCTCTGTCGACGCATCTTCCTCGCCTGAGGGGAAGATGGCTGGGGAATATGGTCAGCCGCACGTTTCCCCGAGAGATACGCTGCACTGGTGGGCGCATCTTGGTTGCTGAGGACGTCAGCAGGAAGGGAAGGCTGGATCAGCGCATCCCCTTCGGTGGTGGTGCCAGAGGCGTCGACCTTGCGCACCCAGACTCGGCGGGTCTTCTTCGACTTTGGCAGCCGCTTCGAAGGACTCGCACTTCCTTCAGAGATGAACTCCTCATACGCCTGTTGATTGAGGCGTACGACCAGCGTCTTGTGGGAGGAGCCCACCTTCACATCATCGAATTGCGACACAGCTTTCTCGGTGGAGGAGAAAGAGGTCCCCAGCAGAGTCGCCAGCTTGTTTGCCATTAAAATCTTTTGATTACAAATTTCAATACAAACAAAATAGTGTTACAATATAGGACTTAGACGTAGTACTAGGAGTACACTTTTGTTTATCTGGGTCCCTTGTGCCGATGGAGCGAGTGGTAATGCGTTGACTCTGTTGACGATCTGACGACGGTTATCAGTTCTCTGAAGGTTTGGATTATTCTGGGTGCTGGAGCTTGCTGAGATGAGGAAGACGTTGAGTGTCTGTATCTGCCTCTCTGGTGGTGCGAAGTCTCTGTCTGTCGATATATGTTTGCCTCCGTGTGTGTTCCTGGGTGAGAAGGAAATGATCCCTCTATTTATAGCTTTGCAGGCTGGCTGCTCATACACGCATATGTAGGATACGCCTGGACGTGGGGACGCCACTTGGTGATTGTTGATGGAGGCGCATGGACGATGCGCCCTAATTGAGGTGTTGAATTCTTCATGCTGCTGTTGTGAGCCGGCACGTAGCATGAAAGAAGATCTTTCTGTTGCTGAGATCTTGGGTGAATCGAGTCAAAGGACACGTGTTATCGACCCATGGCTCGGAGATCTCGGATTTGATAGGAAATGATCTGGTAGGATGCGCCTGAGATTGGGCGTATGAGGAGACTTTGGCTCGTAACCTTTTGCGAGTCGTAAACTATTTATGGCGTATGGCTTTTGAGGCGCATGTGAAGCTTCAGTAGTGACTTTACTTCTGTCTTTTGGGATCAGAGAGAAGTCTGGGATGCATGGCTTTTGAGGCGCATGCAAAATTTTGGGCGCATAGCCGCAGAGGCCCATGCGAGTGGTTGGGCGGCCACGTGGCTTGTAACCGCCGGAGGAAAGTAATGATGATGCTGACGTTGGCGATGCTTCGTCTTCTGAAGAAGCTGTCAACTGTTCAGTCTTCGGGAAGCGTGTGGCCAACTCTGTCAGACTTCAGCATTTAATGTTTTTGATATTTGATAGACAGCTGAGTGGGCACATCGATCGGCGTTCCACTAGGCGTATGGGAACGCATGAGGGCATATCCCTTATGAGGCGCTTGGTGCTGAAGGACGCGTCTGTGTGATGCGCTTGATGGGTGCATCTGTGTGATGTGCTTGATGTTTGAAGGGAGCGTCTGTGTGATGTGCTGTCTGGCCGACGCATCCGTTTCATGACACGCCTTTAATGGTGTGACTGTTACGTTCTTCGAGTGCTTTAAATAGCCGTTTTGACTTGACTGAATTCGAAGCGTCCGGTTCATCCATTTAATAAAAATTCATTGCACGGAATTCAGAGAGCCATCCACTTGGCGCATGGGTTTGATTTGCCCGGCCTATAAATAGTAGCATGGAGAGAGTTTGCTTCTCGTTCTCTCACGTTCTTCCGACATGAACTTGTTTACTCGGATGCATTCTGTTGATGAGATGCTCTCGAGGGTGAAAATACGACACAATGTCTTCATTGATGCACTTGAAGGTGACTGTTACATCCAAAAGTCGGAGTCGAGGGCTTCTGAGGCAGGCGGAAGGTGCCTGTTGCATCCAAAGATAGGGATGCTCGAGCCTCGTCTCCGTTATTCTGGAAGAGCCGCAGATCGGAATGGCGGTGCTGCAGCTTTGGGGGCTCTTTCTTCCTTCAAAGTGGGTGTCGTCCACTCTGGTTGTGTTGAAAGCTGCTCCTTTAGCCGCAGTTTCGATTGCGGTCTTCCTTCGTCTTCGGAGGCTCTTTCGAAGCCTCCCCTGGCCACAGGTCGGCTTGCGGTGCTCTTCTCTTCCTCGATTTAGGGAGCTCTTTCTCTAGCTAGAGGATTGATTGCCACCCTCGTTTTGCTCAATAAATGCTTTATTAGTCGAAGTATTTAGACGACGGTGAGCATGGCTGGAAGAGCAGTACATAACTGGGCTGCTGAAGGGATGCACATAACTGAGCTGCCGAAGGGATGCACATAACTGAGTTGCCGAAGGGATGCACATAACTGAGCTGCCGAAGGGATGCACATAACTGAGCTGCTGAAAGGATGAGCCCCGCTGAAGGTGCATGGTAGGATGTGCCTGACTGAAAGCGCATGGTGATCCTTGCGCTTTGTTCAAGAGCGCATGATGATCGCCGCGCCTGGCTGTAGACTTAGGGTCTTTTCTTTTTGTAGAAGTTCTCCTTTGTATAACCTTTTCTAGACATGTAATAGACTTTTATATGTAATAAAAAGTTCTCTTTCAATGTCTATATTTGTTATTTTTGCTGTGTGAAGTGCTTTGTCCGAGCTTTCTGGCGTATGTAGGGTTTGGCGCATAGGATTTCTGGTCCTGAAATTCCATGCTTCTATACTTACTTATATTATGCTTATATAGAATTGTGTTAGGCAAAGATCGAGTCGATTAATGAATGTTGTAATGATATTATGGAATGTGCCTTTGAATAACTAGTTTAGCTTTGCACGGTCACAGACAACTTGTGCACAAGGGCGATGTTTCTTCAGATGGTATCTCGCGGCCATGGGACCAATTCGGTCCAGGAGGAAATACAATAGCTATGTTGGATGCATGCCACGGTATTCAAGGACTTTCAACAGGGCTCACCACCTGTCACTACCACATTTTAGCTTGAGGGTATTTTGGTCATTTGAGAATTTTTTTGTATTTATTTTACTTTATTGAAGTGGTGATTGTTATTTTTGACTTTGGCTAGTTGAGACTTTGGAGACCCACCTAGATGTTGACTCTAGCTATGGTGACTTGATTAGCATGGTGGGACCCTAGTCTAACTTAAGTCAACCTAAGTTAGGTCACTTAGAATCAAGTTTGAAATAAGAGGATTAATAATTAGGTTCAATGACTTGAGACTCATGAATTGATTTCCAAGACCATTCCAATTGGCCCATAGCTCATTAGACTAAACCCTAACCCTAATTTCCACTCACGATGGTCGGCCACCTAGGGTTTCCCTTCCTATAAAATCTTTCTTCATTTGATTCTTGCCTCTTTTGTATTGAATCAACACTTGTGAAAAGAAAGGATGACTATTCTTCCCCAATCCATAGTTTTTCCATTTTAATTCCTTTTTGACTCTAGTTTCTTGAATTAGAGTCTAATACTCCTCTATTTTCTGATTATGGAGAGTATCCAGCTTTTGAACAATTTGGAGATTTGAGCTAGCAAGGAGGAACGCTATATTTTAGGGCTTTTCTTGCCATTGGACAACCTATAGGTAAACCCTTTAAATTGTGTTATTATTCTGATTTGTTTTTATCCTAGCCTAGATCTATGTGTCCCTTAGCTGTCCCTCAAATTTGGTTAGAAATCGTGTCCGTATCGGACACATGTCAATGTGTATGTGCAAGTGTTTGATAGAATGCCAGTTAGAAATAGATTTTCGTATTTTGCTAAACTAATTACATGAATTTGTAGATCTATATGTGTATATTAAATTTTTTGAAGACTGAGTTGGTTTTTGTGTCGTTTTTGTGTCCAAAATTGGACTGGACACGCTGCACGGGGACTCAGCCGGGTGTCCTGTTACCCGTGTCTGATTTCTCCATGGACACAGCACGAAATGGCACAAAATTTGATATGCACGTAGGGAAGATGACTGACAGATGGGGTATGGAGTTTCATCGAGTTTTATTGGGTGGTTCATGTGTTATCGAGGCTGTACGGATTTCTGCTGTCAGTGCACAGCCGACTTTAGGCCACTGACACAGAGTTCGTGTCTCACGAAGACACGATGTGGACACGACTCAAGGTGATCAACCCCTAGCCCTAGACCCCTTCTACCTATGTGCACGACCATGACACATTTGGTGGGACACACGTGTCCCTAGCTCACTCTGATGGAACTGGAGATTCCCAGGACCCTTCCTTTGGTGTGCGTATTGATCGATAGAAAGTTAAACAAATCTAATACGTGTTCTAACCCTTCATAGGCGGAAACTAGGGTTCACGAATTATACTTGCGACGGAAAGAAGACAAGTAATTCTTGGCAATCTCGAGCGGACGACCCCAAGATCTTCTGCACGTATTCCTTCCTCGAGTTGGATGTCGTGTGGGCGACGATCTCCCAACCTTTTCTTCTCCTTGGCAGCCCTCTCTTTCTCTCCTTACGTGAATCACGAATTTAGAGAAAATTTTAGATTTCTGATCAGTAATCTGACGGCCAGAGAATATAGGATATATATAGGCTACGGCAGGGACCATGAGAAAAAATTAGGGTTAGGCCTCCTAACGGATCTGGATATCCCGTGTTCAGCCCGAACACATAATCCAGGCCCATTAACAATAGCTCGGTCTACTAATGAGCTATTGTTGCACTACCTCCCTAATCCCAAATTGTGTTTGTGGGCTCCTTTTATTATATGCTCGTTTGGCTCCCTATGTTAAGATATCGTATGTCCGTCGATCAAATCAAGTTACTGACAACTATATTGATTCGACATCTTTTATCCTTAAGTAGTACCGCTTAACTTTATTTGTCATGTCGGATATATTCCACCTGTAGGGTTTACATGAAAATCCTTATGAGCTCCTTAAGAGGACATCATCAACCCGATGTATCGGGACATGGATTTCATTTATAATCAACAGCCCATCATACATACAATATTATTTCCCAATTCATAGAGGTTGTTGATTCATAATGAATCTCACTCTTTTATGAGTCAAAGTAATGCACACTGCATATACATGTCCGTTATTATATCCGGATTAAGAGCACAAGCATCCATAATAATAGAGGTGTTTGTTCCCTTATGTAGTCAGTACAAAGAGAACAACCTCAAGTGGTCCTGTTCAATACACACAAAGTGTACTAGTATAAACTATAGTCAAGATAGACTAATACCAGATTATACTACAACCTTTCCAATAGATTGTCCAAGTCCATCTAGGTTGTGAACTATTTATATACTCCATAGAAAACTGATAATATGATCTTCTGTGTGACACCACACACCATATTATCTACAATATAGAATATCAGACATTTGTATTAACACTTGCAACAAATACAATATGCAAACATTTGTCCATATGATTCTCATTCAAAATTTAAGGAAATAAGGTTACTACAAAAGTGATGCTTTTAGTATATAACCCTAACAATCTCTCACTTATACTCAAAGCATTGCTTTTCAGTATACTGTTACAAATCTCCCACTTATACTTAAAGCCATGTTGCTACACATCTGACTCCCATTCCCTCAACATGACTGTCAAAAGCCTTAGCTGGTAAGCTCTTTGTAAAGGGATTAGCTAGGTTGTCGGCTAATGCTATCTTGATCACAGCAACTTTTCCTTTCTTTATGAAATCTCGTATCAGGTGGTACTTTCGCTCAATGTGTTTTCCTGTCTTATGGGCTCGTGGTTCCTTCGAGTTTGCAACTGCACCACTATTATCACAATAAAGTGTAATAGACTTAGGCAAATTAGGTACCACATCCAAGTCCAACAGAAAGTTTTTGAGCCAAACTGCTTCTTTGGCTGCCTCAGAGGCTGCCACATACTCGGCTTCCATGGTGGAATCAACAATACATTTTTGCTTGATACTCCTCCATACAACGGCTCCACCTCCCAAAGTAAACACATAACCTGAGGTAGATTTCCTGGAATCCCTATCTGACTGAAAATCTGAGTCTGTATACTATAAGGGAACTAAACTATCTGCCTGGTAAACTAGCATATACTCTTTAGTCCATTTCAGGTACTTCAAAATATGCTTTACGGCAGTCCAGTGCTCTTGTCCTGGGTTAGACTGATATCTGCTGACCATGCCTACGGCAAAGCAGATGTCTGGTCTCGTACATAGCATTGCATACATTAAGCTTCCTACTGCTGAAGCATAAGGAACTGCCTTAATGTTCTCTATTTCTTTAGGTGTCCTCGGACACTGCTCCTTTGATAGAGCAATTCCATGTCTAAAAGGTAAGAAACCTTTCTTAGAATTTTGCATACTAAAACGAGTTAGTACAGTATCGATATAGGAAGCTTGGGATAAGCCCAACATCCTTTTCTTGCGATCTCGTAGAACTTTGATCCCAAGGATGTGACCTACTTCTCCCAAGTCCTTCATATCAAACTGTTTGGATAACCATACCCTTACATCAGATAATACCTTCACATTGTTTCTAATGAGCAAGATGTCATTCACATAAAGTACTAGGAACACCACCATGTTTCTGTCACACTTTCTGTATACACATGATTCATCCTGACATTGACGAAATCCATAGGATTTTATCACCTGATCAAAACATATGTTCCAAGATCTGGAAGCTTGCTTAAGTCCATAAATGGACTTCTTGAGCTTACAAACAAGATGCTCCTGTCCCTTTTCAATGAACCCATCTGGTTGCTTCATATAGATGTCTTCCTCAAGACTTCCATTAAGAAAAGCTGTCTTGACATCCATTTGCCAAATCTCATAATCGAGATGAGCTACAATAGATAAAAGAATCCGAATAGACTTAAGCATGGCTACAGGAGAAAAGGTTTCCTCATAATCGATACCCTCTCTTTGAGTAAAACCTTTTGCTACAAGCCGAGCTACCTTACCGTCTGATCCTCTTTTTCTTTTATAGACCTACTTGCATCTAATGGCTTTTACACCAACGGGTGGTTCTACAAGCTCCCAGACCTGATTAGAATCCATAGATTCTATTTCATATATTATTGCTTTTTACCAAGACTCTGTATCTTTATCTTGGAGTGCTTCATTGTAGGTACAGGGATCGTAATCTTGTTCCTCAGGGACGAAGTCTGATGACTCTCCCAAGAACATATATCTATCTGGTTGTATCACAACCCTCCCACTACGACGAGGCACTATCGGTTGTGGTGTAACATTTATGACACGTTGTGCAGTTATTTATGGTTCATCCTCTTGTACTGTTGGTACTGAAGTACTTGGTGTCTCACGTCTCAGTTCTTCTAGAACAACTCTACTTATGGGTTTATGGTTCATCACATAGTCTTCCTCTAAGAATCGAGCATTGGTGCTAACAATGACCTTCTGATCCTTAGGACTATAAAATAAACCTCCTTTCGTTCCTCTTGGATAGCATACAAACAAGCGTACTTCTGTACGAGATCCCAACTTATCTGCTTTCCCATTCAGCACATGTGCTGGACTACCCCAAATGCGAACATGTTTCAGACTAGGCTTACGCCCAATCCACAGCTCTGTGGGAGTAAAAGGTACTGACTTAGAAGGAACCAAGTTCAAAATATAAGCTGCAGTCTCTAAGGCATATCCCCAAAACGAATCTGGCAAAGCCGAATAACTCATCATTGATCTAACCATCTCCATAAGAGTTCTATTCCTTCTTTCGGCTACACCATTCTATTGGGGCATTCCAGGTGCAGTCAATTGGGATGCAATCCCAGCCTCTGATAAATAATCCCTAAACTCTCCAAAGAGGTACTCTCCACCACGATCTGATCGTAATGACTTGATACATTTTCCATGACGTTTCTCCGTTTCAGCCTTGTACTATTTGAATTTCTCAAAGCACTCAGACTTACGTCGCATCAAATAAATGTATCTATACCTTGAATAATCGTCAATAAATGTGACAAAATATTCAAAGCCACCTCTAGCTTGGATAGTCATGGGTCCATACAAATCAGAATGAACCAATTCCAACACATCTTTGGCCCTATACCCCTTTGCCGTAAAAGACCTTTTGGTCATTTTACCTTCCAAGCAGGATTCACAGACTGGTAGTGCCTCCACTTCCAATGAACTCAAAGGTCCATCTTTAACCAGTCTTTGAATCCTTCTTAGGTTAATATGCCCCAATCGTAAGTGCCAAAGATATGTTTGGTTCATACAAGAAGGTTTTTTTCTCTTATTTAAGTTAGATGACATATTATTCATTTTCATAAGTTGCATTGTGGGCGAAATAGGATTAATGACATACAAATTATCAACCAATGCACCAGAACAGATAAAATGTTTATTCTTTCTAATAACAATATTGTCATTAAAATAAACTGAATATCCATCCTTAACTAACATAGAAACAGAAACTAAATTCCTTCTAAGTGAAGGTGCATAAAGACAATCTCTCAATATCAAAGACTTATTTCTACCAAAAGATAAAGTAACATATCCTAATACAACGACCGATACTTTTGTAGCATCACCCATGAACAAGCATATCTCTCCATCACTGAGCCGTCTGGTTTCCTGGAACCCCTGCAATGTATTGCAGACATGATTAGTGGCTCCTGTATCTACATACCAGGTGCCGGTAGATAACACCGCTAAACATGTTTCAACTACTAGTAAATGAGATATACCTTCTTTGTTCTCTTGTTTGAGAAGTGGACAATCAGTCTTCCAATGTCCTGACCCTTTGCACTTGAAACATTTGCCTTTCGGCTTTTTCACCGCGCCATGAGGTCCCATGCCCTTCTTTGCTGAGTTTGCCTGTTTCTGAATGTTATTCTTCTTCTTACCGCCTTTTGGCTTAGAAGTAGAAGCTTTTTCAGAAACAAAAACATGACCACTCTGCCTAAAGAGAGATTCAACATCCTGTAGCTCTTTTGCAAGTTCTGCCAAACTATATAACCTTTTGTTCATGTTATAATTAAGGCAGAAATTGTCAAAACTTTTAGGCAGAGTCCCGAGAATGATATCGACCTGGGTTTCCCCATCGATTTCAGCTCCAAGGATCTCCATTTCATTCAGATGACCCATCATCTTGAGAACATGATCCCTTACTGGTGTACCCTCAGCCATTTTTGTATTCATCAAACATTTCATAACAAACTGCCTAGCTGCTCTACTCTGATGTCCGAAGAGTTCCTTGAGGTTATACATCATGTCATAAGCTGCGACCATGGCCTGATGCTGATGTTGCAGTACATTTGACATAGATGCCAGAATGTAACACCGCACCATCTCATCTGCCTTTTTCCACTTCTTATAAGCCTCTTTGACCTCTTCATCAGAGTTAGCATCAGGCTTAGGTGGGCATTCCTCAACAAGTACATATTTGTACTCCTCAGCAGTCAGAACAATGTCCAAATTACGTTTCCAGTCAATATAATTAGGCCCAGTAAGTTTGTTTTCTTTAAGAATCACCATAAGTGGACTGAAAGAACCCATTTTTGAAATCCTAAGAATCACATAAATAAAATTATATAGGGCAAAAAAAACTTTTTAAATTAACTAAATATTGATTCCCTCAAAACAATAATAAGAAATTCACCAACACCTTGAACACCATGAATTTAGCATGCCACGATAGTGTGGACGTATACAAATTCAACTTTGTTCAAGTAGATTTTTTTTATTAATTTTACTATCATGTCAATATAACTTTATGACAAATAAAATTAATATGCTGGTCTTGCTCTGGTCATACAAATAATAGCAGTGACTCCGATGGGGAGGATACCATTATTTATATCTAAGTGTATACCATTACTTAATACTAAGTCCATTACCTTGTAATGAGTTCCTTCAGATGGAGAAGTGAACACATACTAGGTAACTTTCTACAATTATCCCTAAGGAAGTTTGTACTGGTGATCCATAATTATACTCATCCGATATGGAGGAAAGCACTAAAGCCAACACGCAAGTATAATTACATCACCTACAAACCAGTAATGGAGACTATAGGATTTATACTAAATAAAAATTCTCTTCCACTTAGTTATTTAACAATGAGGGTTTTGCTACTAGTTGATATTATGTCCATGTTGTCCCTTATTAATGTAGGCTTTGTTTTTCAAAAAAAAAACAACCACACAACAATAAACATTCATAATCAGAAAAAGCAAAATGACAAAAATAAGAGAAAATATCCAACTATTATGGTCATCTTTGCTGCTCCGTCCTCAACTATCCGAACCAAAATCTGGCGCTGCGTAGATCTATACGGGGTCAGAAACAGCCTCTGGACAAAAATAAGAGAAAATATCCAACTATTATTTAACAATGAGGGTTTTTTTTTATAGGTTTTGGCTGTCGATTCCTTCATCGAAAATCATCTGTCTACCTCTGGACTGCTTAAAACCAGCATCTCGTCCGACGTCAGAAACAGCCACCACCGCCATCACGATTGATCAAAAATAATTAAAATTACATCAATCCTATGCCTCCTGAAGGAGTTCACACATAATCTAGATTGAAAAATTAAAATAATAAGCACGATCAACCCTCGTGATTTTAATTACATCCACAGCAACAACAACATCCACGACATGTTCGTGGTTTAAACAACAAAATCAAAAAATATGCATTGGACCATAATAGTTGGATCTAAGATGCCTGCAAAACCGAGTTAGAACAGATCTACATCTACCGACTATTACATAGCGCAAGTTTTATTAGACAACATGGACGTATCAATCAATACGTAGATCCAAAGTGGCTCTGATACCAATTGATAGAACTGGGGATTCCAAGGACCCTTCCTATGGTGTGCGTATTGATCGATAGAAAGTTAAACAGATCTAATACGTGTTCTAACCCTTCATAGGCAGAAACTAGGGTTCACGAATTATACCTGCGACGGAAAGGAGACAAGTAATTCCTGGCAATCTCGAGTGGACGACCCCAAGATCTTCTGCACGTATTCCTTCCTCGAGTTGGACGTCGTGTGGGCGACGATCTCCCAACTTTTTCTTCTCCTTGGCAACACTCTCTTTCTCTCCTTACGTGAATCACAAATTTAGAGAAAATTTCAGATTTCTGATCAGTAATCTGGCGGCCAGAGAATAGAGGATATATGTAGGCTACGGCAGGGACCATGAGGAGAAATTAGGGTTAGGCCTCCTAACGGATCTGGATATCCCGTGTTCAGCCCGAACACATAATCCAGGCCCATTAACAATAGCTCGGTCTACTAATGAGCTATTGTTGCACGACCTCCCTAATCCCAAATTATGTTTGTGGGCTCCTTTTATTATATGCTCGTTTGGCTCCCCATGTTAAGATATCGTATGTCCATCGATCAAATTCAGTTACTCACAACTATATTGATTCGACATCTTTTATTCTTAAGTAGTACCGCTCAACTTTATTTGTCATGTCGGATATATTCCACCTGCAGTGTTTACATGACAATCCTTATGAGCTCCTTAAGAGGACATCATCAGCCCGATGTATCGGGACATGGATTCCATTTATAATCAACAGCCCATCATACATACAATATTATTACCCAATTCATAGAGGTTGTTGATCCATAATGAATCTCACTCTTTTATGAGTCAAAGTAATGCACACTGCATATACATGTCCGTTATTATATCCGGATTAAGAGCACAAGCATCCATAATAACAGAGGTGTTTGTTCTCTTATGTAGTCAGTACAAAGAGAACAACCTCAAGTGGTCCTGTTCAATACACACAAAGTGTACTAGTGTAAACTATAGTCAAGATAGACTAATACCAGATTACACTACAACCTTTCCAATTGATTGTCCAAGTCCATCTAGGTTGTGAACTATTTATATACTCCATAGAAAACTGATAATATGATCTGTCAAACGATTTTATGAGATTTTCAATGAATGTTTAACTGTTTTGTTTGATTAATTATGCTGTTGGTTCACAGATTCATAACTGAGATTATCCTACAATGCTAGGGTTTATATTAGCATGAGATTTTGAGTTTCAAAATTTAGTTTTCCCTAATTTTCTGATACCAACTGTCAGTTGATTTTCTGAGAATTTTGTTGTAGGTTAAACTACTTTTGTGTGATTAAATTGAATGTTTGTTCACCTAGATGCATCAGAGGTTAAACTACATGTTTGGTTTTATATTAGCACGAGAATTTGGGCTTGTGAATTGTATTTGAACTGCTAAATTGTTAGGAACACACTATTTTACCTGAGAAATTACAACTGTTAATATATGCACTGTGTGTTCCTGAGAATGGTAATGTCACGTGGTTTATTGATTTTGATTTGGTTTTCAAAATTACTTTGGGGCTAATTCCTGAGAGTATAGGTATACACTGTTTTCCTGGGAGATTTATACCCTGGCATGTGCTTAACTGATTTGGTTGTTGGTTTAAATTGCAATGTTACACCAATAAAAATCTGAGAACTCAAACTGTTGGTATACTCTAGAAAGCTGAGAACACATTGATTCCTATGTATCTACACACACTCACACATATGTTTACACACACCCACATAAATTTGACCTGAAAACTGAGAACAATGTAGATACACACATGCATATGCCCTAATGTCACACACATGAACTAAACTGAGAATAGTATGGACACTCACACACACTCACACAAACACACACTACATGTATTGACACACACACATTGCACTATTAAATCTGTCAACATGTCCACTGTTGCACTGTACACTCAAGCACACACACACATATGCATGATACTCTCTCTCTATCTGTATATGTATGTGTATACATATATATATATATTTTTCACACATATGCATGATACTCTCTCTCTATATGTATATATATATATATATATTTTTTTTTTTTTTACACATATGCATGATACTCTCTCTCTATATGTATATATATATATATATATATATATATATATATATATATATATATATATATAATATATATATATATATATATATATATATATATATATATATATATATATATATATATATATATATATATATATATATAAAAAACCTTGTGTATATATATATATATATAAAACCTTGTGTGATAAATGTAAAGTAATATAGATATATTCATATTGTCTATATAATTAGTGTGTATATATGTGGAAATTAAATATGTGTGCATGCCTATATCATTGTGTTTGGCATATAGCCTATGTAGTATAGCCTATAGGTATCCTAATGTGCAAGCCTATGTGTATATGGAATATATACACATGAGTTTAGTGTGTTGATAGACTTGTGTGACTTGTGAATGATTTGTGCTTGCTAGGATAGACTGGTTAGACTTAGTGAGACTTGTTTGGATTAGGTTGACCTAGTTTGACTAGAGTAGTTGACTAGAGTTAACCAAAGGTTGACTTTAGCCTAGATTGACCCAAACATCATGTAGAATGCATCATAGCAGTCTATTTTACCATTTTGGATATGTTGTGACTTGTGCTATTCTGAATAGGAGCCAGACACCACTCCTCAGGAAGTATTTCATTCAGATACTCAGAATATCAGGCGAGTACATTCTCTGATCATTTCATAACTTGCTTAGGATTATATTCCTGCTCTAGATTACCTTATTTGATGCTGTCACGATATTATCACGGATTGGTACTATATGGATCCCTACATTGAGATATTATCCTCCTCGGGAGCATCGGATACTTCATGTCATGTGTTTCATGTACATCATGTATTCCTCCCTTTCATGTTATTCATGTTTCTTATGTGCTTCATGTACGTTATGTACGCTCGTGTACTCTCATATGCTCTTATGTACGATCATATTTCTTATGTACTTCATGTATAACCTATACTTCATGTGTAGCCCTTCATGGGCCTTCATGTTGAATTCATGTACACTCAGTTCTGAGCCCTCATGTATATTTTATGTACACCTATCCATGGGGTTTCATGTGAAAATCATGTACGTAACATAACTTGTCTGGATTCTTGTGTATTGATTGGGGTATGGGGGAGTATAAATAGTCATGTGAACAATTCCAAAGTAGTATAACCATGTGAGCCTCTTTAGTATATTCATGTGAAAATCCAGCCGTTCACATGTCGACTTTGTACTCTACATCAATAGTCGCTGATAGTTCTCTACTTATAGAAGATATTTGTATTACATTTCCCTCTTTTACATCATGTACATTCTTTTAGTTTTCATGTATCGTACTCTTTTGTACGTTAATATTTCCTAACCTGCTATGATCTGTGTGAGATATATTGTGCTCGCTCTCGTCCTGACGGGACCTGTTGAAATATTACATATGATATTGAGGAGTTCTGTCCTACTTACTACGGAGCAGGCCTAGATGACACTTGTGAGCTGGACTTTCAGGCGGACTCAGCACTTGCAGAGGACATTACCCCAGTAGTCTAGGCTAGTTAGCTAGACTAGTATCTTATTTATCTTCATGTCATGTTCGATACACTTGTACTTATTTGGGGATTATTATTCTGGATTTGTGGAGTTGTTTATCTTAGACAATTAGCTATCTCTCTTATCATGTATTTATCATCTGTAGATTATGTTGATTATCTATCTCTCTTATCGTACTTTCTTCCTTAGCTGTGATTGAGTTGTACTTTATATTGTCACCTCTATTCGGAGTGTATACTCTGTACAGGTACCTTATAACTGTTAGATGTATGTGACCTAGGACAGTATTCTACCGCCAACTCTGCGACGTAGACTGGACGTAACCACTTCTCGTGCCCCTACACTGGGTACGGGTCGTTACACATTTTTAGTGGTAGCCCATGCAGGTAAAGAGTCATATTATTACGATATCATAGTAGCACAACGACTTAGTTGTACTGCTATGAGCCTGCGATAGAATATAGGAAGTAAGGTGTTAGAATGAGAGGATACTCAATCACAGTTAGAAATCCTTGAGAGATTCCTGGGACGACCCTTGAGAATCTTATTTAAACTTCAATTTGAAATCTCTTCCCTTGTTTTGTTCACCCTTACTCCTTGATTATTGAATTTGATTTTTGAATAGATCGTTGTTGATTTTGATTTTCCTATCGAGATGAATATTTATGGCCCGAGTTACGATATTTTTTGATAACATATGTTGACAGAAATAACAGGGGTGGTAAAAACGTCTACTTGATTATGGAACCTGTAGTTTATCGCAGCCATATTAGCTGGCGTGGCAAAAACATAGAGATCCGACTTCGGATGTACATATCTTGGTTATGAGATTTGGAATTTCTCGCAGCTATACTAGTCGGCATAGCAAGAATTCTAGACGATATGATATAGAGGTGCATACCCCAGTTATGGAATCTATCGTTTATCGCAGCCGTGCTTACTGACATGGCGAGGACTTTGAGTAACATGATTTTGGACAGACGCATATGATTATCAGATTATATCTTGAGAAGGTTTTTAAACATATCATCTCTATCATACCCTTCTGTTGTTATAAATTGTATTCCATCATCAAATAACTTAAGAGTAGGGATATTTTAGTTTTGTAGAGCTTATTCATATGTAGTTCTTTCATAGTGTAATGATATGATGACTTGTAGAGTGTCTGTACCCTAGAGATGATAGTTAGCATTGGTATTAGAATAATAACCCATTGTAGATGATTTTCCTGTTATTTATAATACCTACCCGTTTTCATATAGGATGTTAGTCTGCCTTACAGCCTTGATAATTTATTATTTTCCCTTACCCTTTCCAGTAGGGCACCCATGATCAGAGCCTGTCCTTGAGTGTAGTTGTAGTTTCATCTAAGACTGAGAGGTCTATATATATAGACATGTTACAGATGATATTGGCATATGGGATAGGGGTTTGGTTGGCATCTATAGGTCATTGTTGTATATGGTATTGACATGTTGTTTAGCCTATATTTGGTCCAGTTTTCTATATTTAGTTAAGTTCTCTTTGCGTTGAGTTCAGTCATGTTTGATCAACCTTTATAGGCAGTGTGTAGACCCTTCATTAGATACCCTGTTCCATTGGTGCAGACTTGTACAAGCTGTTCACTGCACTCAATATTTCATTACCTACCATGTTGCATCATAGATTTCACTGGACCATTGTTCAGACCGCAATTATTGACTCACCAATATAACCATCAATCCCTTAACATATTCTACATATCTAGAGGATTAGTATCATATATATTAGAGTTTTGCACTCATCCTTACTTTCTGTACATGGTGACATACTGCATCTCTTAACATTTTACCTTACTTGATAGCCTTGCAATACCCTTCATTATAACCTGTAGTACCTGCCCTACAGTAGAGTTTAAACCTTTTTGGGCATGGTTGTTCAGTCCATTTAGGACAGTTGTATACATTGGGGATATAATGTGGGTTGTTAATAAGAGTTCTCCTTTGATCATTTGTTCTGTCCCTCTTTTATTCTTAGATACAGATGATGCCTGCTTAGCCCATCTTTCCAGATATATGTCCAAACCTTTCCTTTTATTGTTGGTTCAGTCTTCCAAAAGCCTCTACCTGGTCATTAGTTCAATTTTCCATATATATGTGTCCTACATATCATTGTCCTACATATGATTGTTCTGCATCTTCATATGTAGCCATGCTACACCACTGTTCTGTTCCAATACACCCTACAGTATCTAACCCCTTCATTGGAGTGATAGGCATGTAGTAGGGTGTGTGTTATTAGACTTTGAGTAGAGTTTGAGGTGATGAGAGTTAAATATATATAGCTTGTATATATGTAATGTATTTTGATTTGGTATGTAGCTTGCACTCATTTGCAGTATACTGCCTATTGTATTTCCTACACACCAGTTTGGTTCACTTCTTTTAGTCTACTGTCCTGCATGTAGTTTAGCAGGTGTTCAGTCCAGATAGAGATGAGAGGCCCAGGTTTGATCTAAAGGCATGTTTCAGTCACCATGTAAGTTTTTTTTTACTTTAACTTTACAAGTTGGACCCTAATGTCCTGTCGTTTTTGCCTTATAAATTCAGTCTCCTTAGCATCATTTCCTTTTGCCTACATTGATGTTTCAGACCATTCATCCTTAGCCTAAATTCTAAGCATTTGATCAGTCCCTTATGAGTTTAGTCTACTTTAACACTTTGATGATCATTTATATATATATATCTATATATATCTATATATATAGATGACATATTTAGGATATATGTAATGGGTTGTTGTTCTTGAGCTTATGTATATGTGGTATTTGGGATTTGTGTGCCTAGATTATAGGTATTTAGTTATGGGTGACTTGATAGGATTTGGGATGGCTAATTTCTAGTTGCCAACACCTAGATAGCTAGCATAGGCAAAACTCTAAGAAATTGACTAGTTGTTGACCAGTAGTTGACCATTGACTATGTTTGACTTAGTTGACTGGGGATAGGATTAGAAGTAGGTTGTTTGTTGTGTTGTTTAGTCATGTTTGATTATTTGTAACTTGAGACCCTATTTGTATTTAGGTCGGAGACATGGGTTTTCTGAGGATATCTCCGACTCGTGGTACCATACATTTTGGTGGAGGTGGAAAGCTTAGCCCGCACTTCATCGGACCTTACGTGATCAGTAGAAGAGTCGGTGACATAGCATACAGGCTAGACTTGCCACCTGCACTAGTGGGTGTCCACAACGTATTCTACGTATCACAATTGAGACGGTACGTGGCTGATCCTAGCCATATACTTGACCATTCGGAGATTGAGATGGGACCTACTCTCAGTTATACAGAGCAGCCAGTAGAGATTCTGGATCGCCGAGAGAAGGTACTGAGAAACTAGGTGATACCCTTGGTTCGCATCGCATGGAGGCATCATTCTCCAGGAGAGTCTACTTGGGAGCGGGAGGATGAGATGCTCGAGCGATACCCTTATCTTTTTGGACCTTGAGGTATGATTGTCTATCCTTCTCATCAGTTTAGTTTTGCCTTTTAATTTCGAGGACGAAATTCTTTTAAGGAGGGTAGATTTGTCACAACCACATTTTAGCTTGAGGGTATTTTGGTCATTTGAATTTTTTTGAATTTATTTTAATTTATTGATGTGGTGATTGTTATTTTTGACTTTGGCTAGTTGAGACTTTTGAGACCCACCTAGATGTTGACTCTAGCTATGGTGACTTGATTAGCATGGTGGGACCCTAGTTTAACTTAAGTCAACCTAAGTTAGGTCACTTAGAATCATGTTTGAAATATGAGGATTAAGGATTAGGTTCAATGACTTGAGACTCATGAATTGATTTCCATGACCATTCAAACTGGCCCATAGCCCATTAGACTAAACCCTAACCCTAATTTCCACTCGCTATGGCCGGCCACCAAGGGTTTCCTTACATATAAAATCTCTCGTCATTTGATTCTTGCCTCTTTTGTATTGAATCAACACTTGTGAAAAGAAAGGTATGACCATTCTTCCCCAATCCATAGTTTTTCTATTTTAATTCCTTATTAACTCTAGTTTCTTGTATTAGAGTCTAATACTCCTCTATTTTCTGATTATGGAGAGTAATTCCAAACTTTCAACAATTTGGGGATTTGAGCTAGCAAGGAGGAACACTCTATTTTGGGGCTTTTTTTGCCATTGGACAACCTATATGTAAACCCCTGATTTCTTTGCATCCTAGCATAGATCTAGGTGTCCCCTAGCTGTCCCTCAAATTTGGTTAGAAATTGTGTCCGTTTGGTGTCCGTATCGGACACGTGTCAATGTGTATATGCAAGTGTTTGATAGAATGCCACTTAGGAATGGATTTTCGTATTTTGCTAAACTAATTACATGAATTTATAGATCTATATGTGTATATTAAATTTTGTGAAGACTAAGTTGGTTTTCGTGTCATTTTTGTGTCCAGAATTGGACTGGACACGCTGCACGGGGACTCGGCCGGGTGTTCTGCTGTCCGTGTCCGATTTTGCTATAGACACAGCACGAGATGGCACAAAAATTGATATGCACGTAGGGGAGATGACTGACAGGTGGCGTATGGAGTTTCATCGAGTTTTATTGGGTGGTTCGTGAGTTATCGAGGCTGCACGGATTTGCGCTGTCAGTGCACAGCCGACTTTAGGCCACTGTCACAGACTTCGTGTCTCACGAAGACACGATGTGGACACGACTCAGGGTGATCAACCCCTAGCCCTAGACCCCCTCTACCTATGTGCACGACCAAGACACATTTGGTGGGATACACGTATCCCTAGCTCACTCGACACGCGTGCACGACGCTGTCAGTGCACTGTTCAGTACTCGTGTGTTAGAATGAGTTTTGGACACGTTGTGTCCAGTTTTTGGACACTAGGACTCCCCTATGACACAATCACATGTGGTACTTCTATTACCAACCTTTGATTTCATTATTAGTTGTTTATTTTAATTCAAATTTGATAATTTTTCAAATATTCTGATACTTAAACTGTCAAATGATTTTCTGAGATTTTCAATGAATGTTTAACTGTTTTGTTTGATTAATTGTGTTGTTGGTTCACAGATTCATAACTGAGATTAGCCTACAATGCTAGGGTTCATATTAGCATGAGATTTTGAGTTTCGAAATATAGTTTTCCCTAATTTTCTGATACCAACTGTCAGTTGATTTTCCTGAGAATTTTGTTGTATGTTAAACTAGTTTTATATGATTAAATTGAATGTTTGTTCACCTAGATGCATCTGAGGTTAAACTACTTGTTTGGTTTTATACAGCATGGGAATTTGGGTTTGTGAGTTGCATTTGAACTGCTAAACTGTTAGGAACACACTATTTTACCTGAGAAATTGCAACTGTTAATATATGCACTGTGTGTTCCTGAGAATGGCAATGTCATATGGTTTACTGATTTTGATTTGGTTTTCGAAATTACTTTGGGGCTTATTCCTGAGAGTATAGGTATGCACTATTTTCCTGGAAGATTTATACCCTGACATGTGCTTAACTGATTTGGTTGTTGGTTTAAATTACAATGTTACACCTATAAAAATCTGAGAACTCAAACTGTTGGTATACTCTAGAAAGCTGAGAACACATTGATTCCTATGTATCTACACACACTCACACATATGTTTACACATACCCACATAAATTCGACCTAAAAACTGAGAACAATGTAGATATACACACATGCATATGCCCTATTGACACACACGTGAACTAAACTGAGAATAGTATGGACACTCACACACACACACACACAAATACACACAGAACACACACTACATGTATTGACACACACACATTGTACTGTTAAATCTGTCAACCTGTCCACTGTTGCACTGTACACTCATGCACACACATACACACACATATGCATGATACTCTATCTCTCTCTATATGTATATGTATGTGTATATGTATATATATATATAAAAAAAAAGTATATATATATATATATAACCTTGTGTGATAAATGTAATGTAATATAGATATATGCATATTGTCTATATAATTAGTGTGTATATATATATGGAAATTAAATATGTGTGCATGCCTATATCATTGTGTTTGGCATATAGCCTATGTAGTATAGCCTATGGGTATCCTAATGTGCAAGCCTATGTGTATATGGAATATATACACATGAGCTTAGTGTGTTGATAGACATGTGTGACTTGTGAATGATGTGTGCTTGCTAGGATAGATTGGTTAGACTTAGTGAGACTTGTTTGTGTTAGGTTGACCTAGTTGACCTAGTTTGACTAGAGTAGTTGACTAGAGTTGACTAAAGGTTGACTTTAGCCTAGATTGACCCAAACATCATGTAGAATGTATCGTAGCAGTCTATTTTACCATTTGGGATATTTTGTGACTTTTTCTGTTCTGAATAGGAGCCAGACACCACTCCTCAGGCAGTATTTCATTCAGATACTCAGGATATCATGCGAGTACATTCTCTGATCATTTTATAACTTGCTTAGGATTATATTCCTGCTCTAGATTACCTTATTTGATGCTGTCACGATATTATCACGGATTGGAACTATATGGATCCCTACATTGAGATGTTATCCCCCTCGGGATCATCGGATACTTCATGTCATGTGTTTCATATACATCATGTATTCCTCGCTCTCATGTTATTCATGTTTCTCATATGCTTCATGTACGTCATGTACGCTCGTGTACTCTCATATGCTCTCATGTACGATCATGTTTCTTATGTACTTCATATATAACCTATACTTCATGTGTACCCCTTCATGGGCCTTCATGTGGAATTCATGTGCACTCAGTTCTCAGCCCTCATGTATACGTCATGTATACCCATCTATGGGCTTTTATGTGAAAATTATGTACGTAACATAACTTGTCTGGATCCTTGTGTATTGATTGGGGTATGAGGGAGTATAAATAGTCATGTGAACAATTCCAAAGTAGTATAACCATGTGAGCCTCTTTAGTATATTCATGTACAAATCTAGCCGTTCATATGTCGACTTTGTACTCTACATCACTAGTCACTAATAGTTCTCTACTTATAGTAGATATTTCTATTACAGTTCTCTCTTTTACATCATGTATATTTTTTTAGTTTTCATGTATCGTACTCTTTTGCACATTTATATTTCCTAACCTGCTATGATCTGTGTGAGATGTATTGTGCTCGCTCCCGTCCTGACTGGACCTGTTGAAATATTACAGATGATATTGAGGAGTTCTGTCCCACTTATTATGGAGCAGGCCTAGATGACACTTGTGAGCTGGACTCTCAGGAGGACCCATCACTTGCAGAGGACATTACTCCAGTAGTCTAGGCTAGTTAGCTAGACTAGTATCTTATTTATCTTCATGTCATGTTGGATACACTTGTACTTATTTAGGGATTGTTATTCAGGATTTGTGGAGTTGTTTATCTTAGACAATTAGCTATCTCTCTTATCTTGTATTTATCATCTATGGATTCTGTTGATTATCTATCTATCTTATCGTACTTTCTTCCTTAGCTGTGATGGAGTTGTACTTTATATTGTCACCTCTATTTGGAGTGTATATACTGTACATGTACCTTATAACTGTTAGATGTATGTGACCTAGGATAGACGTAACCACTTCTCGTGCCCCTACAGTGGTGCGGGTTGTGACACCACCCGCGCTGAAGGATCCATGTTTAAACCAAGTTATATGTCCATGATGACTTGTCATGCCAATTGTCACGCCCCGATTCGGGGAATCTTTAGTCCTCGCTTCGATTCGCGCCGAATCGTTCGTCCTCGCTAGGGCGTAATGCCGTACAAGTCTGGTGTTGCACTTGTACAAGGCAAGAACGTGCACTGTTATGTCATTTAGAAACATTTGAAACCCAGCCACATTTCAAAAATATTGAGGACACAATATAGAAAGAAAAAAATACTCATTTTATTGATAATTGTAGTCAGAATACAACTTTTCTCGATAATATTTGAAATGCCATTTCGGCTACATTGATTCATGAAAAGAATTACAACTGATAGGCTGCCATGAAATAACTTTCCGTTCCATACATCATGCCCATTTAGTACTTTGAAATATAAGCAGCTATCTTTTGAAAACTCTACAATACTTTGTGCATCTTTAGGGAAAACAACTTGAAAGGAAACAAAAGTTCAGAAAGCTTTAATTGCGATGTGCGCCCGAGCCTTCTCCAATACCTGTGGAGGAGGGGTCAGCACATTATAACAATGCGCTGGTGAGCCCCGTTGGCCCACTCAGCTAAACCAATATTTTATTAATGACAAGCATTTTAAATCATGAAAGTTATTAGGAACATGCAACATTCAGAGTAAATCATAATTCAAATAACATGGTAATTCATAAAACCATGTTTACTTTACCATCGGCCGAATCCAGCTTTTCTGCATAAGATACATGATAATGATAATAATAATACTTACCACCCCTGCATAAAATGACCATTATCATGCATTCTGACTACATGGCCACTGGCGCTGTTAAACCATACAGACATTTCTTTTCCATATAGGACTTCAAGGTAATGCGATGACTCCAAAGTAGGTTGATGGCCCCTAAGGATGCCTCGCAAGACCCGTGCTCCCATTAGCACGCCAATATTTCCTCCTAGGCCGAATCGGTCCCGGCGCCCCGTTATTGATTCGAGAAAACACACCACCAAACCTTGTGCACAAGTTTTCCATGACCATGTGAATGCATGACCGACTCGATAAGCATACAGTGCATGGTAATATTGAAAGTAAATAAACAACTTTTTCATTTCCAGCGTTTCACATTCATCATTCTAGGCATCAATTTCTCTCAATTCAATATTCAGTTCATCGCTGTCAAATCAATGTTCAATGGGCAAGAATAATCTCAATGTTGTTAACAGTGTACTCGATTCATTCAATGTTCAAGGGACAAGTATCATTTCAATGTTCAGTGTTCAATCTCTAGCTTCTTAGTGGTATCGACTTGTGGTATTAGCAACTTGATATCGATCAACGGATGTTGCAAGACAATTAATTAGTTGGCATGAAGGAATAGAGAGAGGGACAATACCACCATAGAGATCCACACTCACCAAATTAGAGAATCGCAGAGAGAGAGAGAGAGAGGAACACTTGCGCGCTTAGCCTTCCGTCACGCGTCAGTCTACAATGGCACCAAAATTTTGGTTAATACTCCGTCTCGTTATGTTCTCTTCTCTCAGAATTATCAAGAATGAATGCTATGCAAATCGATAAAAATGGGCAAGAATCAAATCATAAAAAATCATTCAGAAAAGCATCCATCAAAACCAAGCAACAGAACCAGCAGCAAAATATTCAGAGAAAACTCTTGGACGCATTTCAAAAGAAACCAATTCATTAGTTGGAAAGGTTATTATGCACTTGTCCGTGATCGATTCAGTGTCGACGGTAAGTTCCCCAAAATTCGGTTCCGACCGAGTTAGCCAAGCCACAAGCCTTACATAGTGAACCGCTAGGAGCGGGGCACTACACCAATGACCTTCTATCGTAGCCCAATTTTATAGAATCGATAGTCGTCCTCCGAATGTGATGCCGTACAAGTCTATGTTGTGCTCATACAAGGCACTTCATAAGTTTATCTAAAATACAACAATAAAGAGAGTACGCAAAAATTGAACAACACATTTGCAACAAAAAAATTTGTCTTTCATTGATAATAAATTTGTTTACAAGACTCGATTACAAAAGGTGCTACGCAGGCTTACAAACTGACTCAGATGAGATAGTTGTTCCATACATTTAAATCCCTTTATACAGAAGCACATAACAATTCCTTGAAACTAGAATTGGAGGGAGTTGATGAGATATGACACAGTCTTGATCAGCATCTTCAAAATGTTAGAGGTCGCCTTCGCACGCTAGCAAGGCTTCAAAAGGTTTCAAGCTTCGCCCTTAGCTCCCTGGTATGATTTCTTGGTTCGTGCCACATGTGGAGAGCGAGGGTCAGTACATTTCTGTGTACTGGTGAATGACTAATTAATCCCTCGATCTTATGAATTTGCTAGCCAACCTAGTCAATTTTATGTTAGCAGTTGAATAAGACATAAGCAATGTAATTTTGATTGATCTTACCCACGACAGAGCGTGGCGTTGCAGTATAACTTACTATGTTCTTCCCTATCATATTTATATCAATACCTGAAATAGTGTGTAGGTGTGGGTCACTAGCAATTCAACCCATCCTGGACGTATAACTTAGTCGAGACGGTAACCCTTCCAGTATTGACAGCTGGCCCCGCTGAAAGTTTTTGAATGGCGTGCTAGCATTCAACACAGCTATCTTGCATTGCTCTAAGGTCAAATTAGTCCCATGGCCCCTGATTGCCATTCGAGGAAGCAAAACCTTGTGCACACGTTGTCCATGATCGTGCTAGACTAAAATAATTACTTAAGCTTGGTATACGCATTCTTAAAGACTTAGCTAGTTTTAATGTGTTCCATCTTATTGTTGCATCATTCATTCATAGCATCAATTTTTGTTTAACACAATTCTATGGCATTTATATAAAGTAAAACTTGTAATAGTTCTGTAGCAAGAGTACTTAAGTAAGGCATGCATAGTTCTATAGAAATAAGTAGTTGTGTCCGTGCATGTACATCTAACATTTCATTCGCAATGATATTATTAATTGATTTGGAGGACAAGAGGGTCAAGGGGGAGAAGGTTCAGTTACTCACCTAGATTTACTTGAGGTGAGAGAAAAGAGAACGGTTGCACTAGACGACACCTAAGCGATCACTTAAATCGCATAAGCAATGAATTAGCACTCTTCCCTCTATTCTGAGATGGAAAATAGAAGTTCGAAGAACACAAAAAATAAAATCCATAAAAAATATTCACCAAAATGCATTCACAAGCCAAAGCCAAAGAAGCAAGTATGGCATAAAAAATAGAACAAATGGAGGTCTCTCCCGACTCAGCCGTAGAGTCCTTCTTCGAGGTGTAACCCATTAAATATAGGACTTGATTCCGTAGAATCCACTACAAAACGAGGAATGGATCATAATTTAATCAGTCCCGATCAATCAATACCGATAATATTTCTTAACCGTGCTTCTCGTGAACGAGGAACGGGACACGGTGTTGGGATGGGGTATTACACCTTCAACGGTTCATACTATTTAGTTAATGATATCAAACTGACAGGAAAGATGTTGCTAATGGTTACACCTGATTTTGATAATCAATGACAACTTTGGTCGATACACAAAATATATCAACTGCTATAGGTAACAGAAGTCTACATCCCAGGCTACAAGGAACATCGCATCATCACCCAGAAGCAATCTCATAGGAATTCAAGATCGAGTCATTCTGTATTTTCTTCTGTATTTTTATTTTATTGAGTCTAGGAAAATAAAAAAATATAAGATCGTACGGGATTATACTGGCTTAGGTTATTTTCCAGTCCAAAAATAAAAAAAGCCTACCTATCTATCCCAGAAACTCCATATATCCAAATAGTCCAAAACCTATGCAAATTTGGTCCATACAAAATGTAGTTTGACCTATCAGAACTCAGCCAGAACTCTGAATGAGTTTGGTCCGAGTTTGAAATGAGTTCAGTCAGGACTTTTTAAATTTTTTGTTCTCACCAAATCTACAGGCAACGTTCGAATGCAATATTCTAGTATCCGAACTCTGCCTGAGTTCGATCCTCAAAAACATTACAAGTAGAGAAGGATTTTCACTTTTCTAAATCACTCATTCACTCTTCTCTCTATCTCTTCTAAAGTATTTTTCTAGGTCCTTAAAGCTTTCAAATCTCGCCTATACTACTCTTAGCCAAAGCCAGTACAGTTCTATTCAATCTAGAGTTTTGGTTCAAAGATTCGTAAAGAGGTGTAATTTAGAAAATGCTCCAATTTTCGGAATCAGTCTATTGGAGTCAGACGTGCGCTTGTCACCAAGGCACGGTGTTATAAAGAGATGACAAGATTTTATTTAATTTGTAAATAGTAGATTAACAGTGGACAAGAGTACTCGTGACTGGATTAGTTCTCTCAGAGGAAAACCAGTATATATCGCGATGTTCACTGAGTTTGATCTTCTATCTCTTGCTTACTGCATTTATTTATAGTCTCTTATTTTCTGCCATAGTTTATTTCTGCTATAATTTTTTTTAAAGAGGTGATTATTTTCGCTACACGTATACACACTCTATTCACCCTCCTCTAAAGGTGTTTAATGTTCCTATAATTGGTATCAGAGCAGGTTATATATATATATATATATATATATATATATATATATATATATATATATATATATATATATATATATATATATAACACTCTAGAGAGCATATATGACAGCCGTGAAATCGATATTCAACGGTGAAGAGCAATCCACAAGTAGACCCCCACTGTTTGATAGAACGAACTACACTTATTGGAAAACACGAATGAGTTACTTTCTTTAGTCTCTTTATTTTGATATTTGGTCGATTGTTATAGACGGTTAAAAAAATTCTGCTAGAATTTTGGTTGATGGTGATCTACTAGAAAAGCCACACGACAAACACACAGAACAAAAAAAGAGAAAGGCTAGTCTAGATGTATGATCCATTAATGCACTATCATGTGTAATTGACAAAATCGAGTTTAATTATATTTCTACCTGTACTACATCTCACGAAATTTGGAGACTTCTTGAGGTGACTCATGAAGGTACTTTCCAAGTGAAGGAATCCAAAATCAGCAGACTAACACAGAAGTATGAATCATTCAAGATGAAACCCAGCAAGTAAATTACACAGATGTTTACTTGTTTCCTTGATATCACTAATCCTTTACAATCTCTTGGTAAGGATTACAACAATCATGAGAAGATCAGAAAGATTCTATGGGCTCTAACCAAGAGTTGGAACCCGAAGGAAACTACAATTATAGAAGGAAACAATCTCACCATAATGACTATGGAGACACTTATGGGCAAGCTGATGACCTATGAGCTGGACTTGCAAGAATTTGAAGAGGTAACCCCCAAAGAGAAATCTATCGCCTTCAAAGCACAAAAAGTCACATACAATGATTTTGACCAAGAATCATCCATTGGTGATGAGCAAGCCCTGCTAGTCAGAAACTTCAAAAAGTTTTCCAAGTTTGAGAGATCAAACCGAAAGAAGAAGGACGTCCATGAAAGCAACAAAGAAGAAATAATATGATTTAAATGTAAGAAGACAGGGCATATCAAGAAGGACTGTCCATTGTCAAAGAAGGGCAGTCCATATGATCGATCAAGATCAAGCAGGAAAGCTGCAACAAGTCGAAAGTATGCTAATACTAGCATCTGGCACAAGAGTGAGGCCAGTGAGTCAGAGGAGGAGGACAGACCTAGCAGCACTACAAATGTCTGTCTAATGGCTTTCAATAAGGTATCTTCTAACCCTTTGTACGATGATTTTACTTTAGATGACCTAGAAAATGCATTTAGCAAACTACTTGACGAACATAGAAATGTGTTAGACAAGTACAAGCAATCTCTCAAAGTGGTTAATGCTTACACAATTAAAGTAGCATGATTATCTAATATTCTTGAAGACATTGAAGAGACGTCTGCTACCGGCAATACGAATGAGATAGGCAAGCTCAAAGTAGACTATCATGAAGCTATCCTCACCATCAAAAAAAGAAGAAAGAGACTATGTCAAAGTGTAAGAGCTTTATGATATAGTGAAGAAGAGAAACTTAGTCACAGAATAAAGACTCATTGATATGACTGCCAATTATGAGGAGTCTTGTATGATTTCTAAAAAGTTAAAAATCAAGCTAGACAAACAGGCTATCCCTGTTTCACAATCTAGGGTTAGTCCTAATGATAAGCATAAAACTAGTAGGACTAAACCATAGAAAGCACGCAAGCAACACGCCAATCACAATTATGCTTTCATACATAGGTTTCTAAAGAGGACACAAAAGTATGTCAACACAGAAACAAAAAGCATATTTTTAAAACTTACTTGCACGTACTGTGGTACTCACAGACACATATCACAGTATTGTCCAGCAAGGAAACTTTTTGATAATCAATCACTTGTTTGGATTCTTAAGACTAATAAAAAAGGACCCTCAAAGAAATGGGTACCAAAGGATTCATCTAATCGTTTTGTAGGTGGACCCTCAACCCTCTCATGCTAGAAGCAAGTGGATCCTCGATAGCGAATGTTCGCGATACATGACTGGTGATGCATCTTTGTTCGCTACGCTATCGATCAAGAAAGAAGGATACATTTTCTTCGACAATAACTTGAGAGGTGATATTATTGGTAACATCACTGTTGGTATGACTTCCTACCTAGTGATAAAAGACGTCTGTCTAGTTATGGAGTTAAAACATAACCTACTCAGCATAAGTCATTTGGCAGATAATGGTTATGGTATCATCTTTGTAAAAGACAAATATTCTATATATGATATGTCATATGGTAATCCCGTATAAAAAGGGATTAGGGAAGACAATATTCATGTTTTCTTTTTAGAAAGTACTAACAATGCAAAAAAGTGTTTGGTAGCCAACTAAGATGAATGCTGGCTCTGGCATATGAGGCTATGACATGCCTATATAGACACTATCTCACGGCTATGCACTAAAAAGTTGGTAAAATAACTTCGAAAAATCACATTCAAAAGAGACATGGTATGTGCTGATTGTGAAAAGAACAAAACAATTAGGTCATCTTTTAAATCCATCGACGTTATAAGTACTTCTAGACCCTTGCAGTTAAATCTCATAGATTTGTTTTATCCTTGTAGAGTCGCTAGTCTTGGCAGTAAGCTCTATGCTTTTGTAATTGTTGATGATTTCTCTCATTATACATAGATTTTTTTATCAAATAAAAGTGATATTGTTTTTGAATTTCAAATATTTTGTAAAAATAAACAAAATGAAAAAGGCTTCACGATTACTCGAATCCGAAGTGATCATGGTGGCAAATTCGTAAATAATGATTTCAGAAAGTTTTGTGATGATAGTGGATACTTCTACGAATTTTTTATCCTAGAACTCTTCAACAAAATGGTGTTGTGGAGCAGAAGAATCAAACTCTAAGCAAGATGGCTAGAGTCATGCTGAATCAGCATAATCTTCCTAAGTATTTTTGGGCAGAAGTTGTTAGTACAGCCTGTCATATTTTAAATATGGTATTTATTCGACCTATCTCGAAAAAATACCATATGAGCTGTGGTTTGGAAGAATTCCAAATATTTCACACTTTAAAGTTTTTGGATGTCGCTATTTTATCATGAACACCAAGGTTAACTTGGGTAAGTTTGACACTAAATCAGATGAAAGGATATTTTTCGGATATACTGCTAAAAGTATGGGATATAAAGTTTTTAATAAAATATCTATGATTATTGAAGAGTCTATTAACATTACTTTTGATGAGCTAAATACTCACATATCAAGCGATAGTGATGATGAAGATGCACATAATAAATCTAAGACATCTGAAGATACTGCTACCAAAGAGAGCTATCTAGAAAGTCTACCAAAGAGAATAAAATTTATGCCAGACCATCCAGAGACACTCGTCATAGGTGCCACATTGGGGTGGGGGAGCCGTGTACTTGTCAAAGAAGTGATTCGCTTTGACTATCCGGAGAGCTGTGCACTTGTAGGCTGTGCACTTATAGTCTGTGCACTAATAGACAGTAGACTTGTAGGCTGTGGACTTGTAGGTGTTCGACGTAACAAAAAGGTTGAACAAACTTTTTACTTTATTGAACGTATGAGGTATCTGTATACAAAGAATGAAGTCCTAAACAGAATTTTCTAAGTACAGGAAGAAGAGATTTTTAGGAAAGTGTGATGGTAGAGATCGATCGCTGCAGTGGCTCCTTTACTCCATTGACGATCTGACGACGAATCAACCTTGCTATGGCTCCCTGGAGCCTTTGATGGGACTCTGGGGTCACCGATCAAGAGGCTGTCTGGATGAGAAGATCCCTTAAAGATGGTTGGTTGGTTGGTTCTTTGGTTGATAGGTGGATGAGGGCGGTCGACTCTTTGTGGATAGAGATTGCTGATCCTTTGAAGATTGTCGATTGTCAATGTTCCCTCTCTTTTTTTGGTGGAAGAAGAACTCCTTTTATTTAAAGAGAACCGAGCACATATGCGATGTGCATTAGGGTTCCTGAGGTATGAAAGAATCTGCCGTCATTGTACGATACGGGCTTCTGCAGCGTTGACATGTGGTAGACATAGAGATTCCCATCGAACGAGATCTCGGACATTTATGAACATAATCGAAGGAGGTGACACATGGCGCATGCCAATTTGCTTGTTCGGATACAATCGAGTAAATCTTGGGATTTCATCCTAGATTTGGAGTCTAACTAATCCTCATCTAAGATTTAAATCAATCTGATATGATATCAATCATGATTTCATCCCAATCTTCTCTGTAAGAGGCGGTTTAAACAAACCAATTAGGGTGGACCTATGCTTCCTGTGCCTCTGGTGAGGACTAAGTGCTGCTATGCTTTTGGGGCAACGAGTAGACCATGCTTCTGGAGACGACGAAACCTTTGTGATTTCAAGCGACATGTGGACTTGGCTTTGAATGACGACGAGACTTCTGTGCATATAGAGCAACTATGAAGCTGTGTTTCGTGCTACCGGAGTCACTGTGCGGTAGGCGATAAGTAGGCTTGTGCTTCAGGTTGGCGAGGTTACTGTGCTTTTGGAGCGACAGGTTGTCTTGCATTGGTTGTGATGGGAGTTCCCAAGTCTCTTGTAGAGAAGTGACTTAGGTTTCTAATCTGGGGCAGACGACTGCGCCATGGGAATGGAGATAGTATGAGCATATCCCCATCATGCGCCTCATACGGATGCAGGTAAGTAGCTGCACCTCTGAACTGTAAAGGCGTTGGCTGCGAAGGGAGGGGTATGACACCCTTGTGTGTCTGAGATTGGCACAGGCAGGTAGCTGCTCCTCTGGAATAAAGATACTGGCTTCTGAAATAAAAGAAGGGAAGGGGGGCCTACCACCATCTTGTTTATGAGGTTGGCACAGGCAGGTGGCTGCACCTCTGGCTTAAAGGCTCTGGCTTCTTCAAAGTTCTAAGTTACTGGTATGCTTCTGAAAGGCTGTGCCCACAAGAAAATTAGAACATGCTTCGGTGGAGGTCAATCTTCTAGCATATGTATTGAGAAGAAGGAAGGCTACGCTTCGATAAAGACTGCATCCCTTGTAGATCCCTCTAGGCTTCTGTCGAATCTGTACTAGATCCTTCATAGAAGAACAGAATTAGTCCCTTATGTATAGTCCTGATGTGTCTGTACTAGACTTTGGTAGACATGACGATAAAGGGACTTCTTTTCATATCTTCTGTTTTGTCTTTTTAGTACTGAGCCTCAGTCTTTTGCATCTTCTGTGCTTTGGCGAAATGATGTCTTTATCTGAGATTTTTCATGCTTCTACAATACCCCCTTCAAAGTATCCCGAACTTGAGTCAAGCTTGGGATACTTTGAATAGAAGCATGAACACGTGTCAGGACTGTACGAGCTGGGTGATGGCTGGTGTCATGCCTAGCTCTTACATTAATTATCCTGAGTCATCAATTCAGAGCATGGGCTCCTGATGGCTTCTTGATATTGGAGCCTCTTGCGTCTTTGCAGGGATCGTAAGTCTTTTTAGCAGAGGAGGTTCAGAGTCACGTTCCTTTGGTCACTCACAGTACTGTCATCTGTCATGGAGTGGAACTTTAGCTTAATTTGTAAGCTTCCTTCTGACCGATGTTTGGCTCGTGCTTAGACCACGCGAACAGCCGAACAACCTACATAAAGGACTGTCCTCCTTCAAGAGAAGACTCAGCTACTTCAACAATAGCCTTGCTTGCCCGATGTTCGGCTCATGATGATCCTAGAGTTTGCTTGAGGCGGCCGTCAGTAGCAAATCATTTTATCCAAAGAAGCTGTAGTAGAACTACTACTGGATCTCGAGACATTCCGCATCCTGGATGTCGTGGGTGTCAATGTTGTCTCAAACCCTAGCTTTCTGACTTCGTATTGGTTGCCATGCTGACCGAGGAATGGCAAGGCCTGCTGCTGTGGTTGCTCTCTCCGGCCAGCTGGAGAGATAAGAGAGTCCTGTGCTGGTCTTCATCCTCGGCTCGGTCCAGAAGCAGCTTCGGGCGGTGGTTTTCTTTTGACCAGGAAGTCGTCCCCATTTCAGCTTTTTTGCTTCTGTGTATATAACTACGAAGGGTCTGTAATAGGGCCTTGTAGCCACATGTTTTTATATCTAGAAGTTTTTTGTTCCCTTTGCTTTTGTCTCCAGAATAAAGAGGGAATCTTTTTAATAGATTTGCCTGACCAGAGGTAATATGGACGTGGTAGGCTTGATCTTTGCCGGGGTATAGAACAACAATCCAGAGGTAAATAATCATAGAGCTGATGCGAGAAAAACGACTACTCAGAGGTAATGTGGACATGGCAGTCGCGTCTTCCAAGAGTAGAGGAGCAATCCAGAGGTAATTTGGACGTGAAGTGCTTCATCTACTAGAGAGAATATATAGGAGGGAGGGTGAGAGATCCCCTTACCAGAAATCATGGGCACCCTTTTTAGGGGATGTGGGTGCCTATGCTGGTTCTGTCTTCAGACGTAATACTTCTTTAGGAACTTGCCATTGATGGGCATCATTAGCAAGTTCCTATTAGGCTTAGCTAGCTGATAAGTACCCTTGGAGTATGCCGTTTCTATGACGAACGGTCCTTTCCACTTGGGCTCGAACTTCCCAGCCGTCTTGTGGGTCATCACCATCGGTCTTCGTATTGCCAAGATGAGGTCGCTCACCGGGTAGGAAGTTTTGCGGACCTTTTTGTTGAAGGACTCGGAGATGCGAGCTTGGTAAAGCTCAATCCTTTGCTGCACGAGCAAGCGCTTTTCCTCCAACGTTTCTAACTCTTGTTACCGCCTACGCTGAATGTCTTTGATGGTTAACTGATTAGGGATCATGTTAGCAGACAACATCTTCTTAAAGACTTGACCCATGCTGGTATCGGAGTCCCAAGTTGAGGAGTCAGAAGAGTGTGAGTGCCTCATGACTTCTTCTTTTGAATCTTCTGAGGTGGTCGTAGGTGTAACGTACCCCAGCCCTCGACGAGTACGTTGGTAGTAGTTTTCACCTTTTCCTTTTGGAGCGCGAATCCGTAAGGAAAAACGTCGGCCTTTGCCATAATTGAGCCCTTTGTTGCTATTCAGGTCGTATTCCATCTTTTGGATAAGGTTTTTGGCCTACGCCGTGTAGCGGTAGAACTATATTTTGCCGCTGTCGAGGTCTGGGTCTTCAGAAGTTATTCGCTGCGGATGCTCCAATCGACCGAATATGATGGGTTCCTCTTCTTTTTTCCTGGCTGGAACTACGAAGTAGGCGCCCAGGGCAGGGACAACTCGGCTCACATGGTTGGCAGTTGTCACTTGCGTCTGTAGTTTACACAAAGAATTGTGTAGAAAATATTTGGTGTTCCAGCATGCGCCAGAGTAGTTCGATGATAACTTTCTGTTAATAAAGTGGGATATCTTGTCCCGAGGGATTACGTCATTAAAAGAGTGGGCCTCTGTGTTGGCGCAGAAGTAATCTTATAGCTCTTCGTCAGTGAGGACTAGAGCTGTTGCCAGAGGAGATGGAGGGCGCCTCCCTTTTAGCTTGACCATCAAGGGAATGGTGGTCGGATGCTCCTGCACCTTCATGGTCGGCCTTGGGGACCTCCGGGGTAACCTCATTCGTATAGGCTCCTGACCATCTTCCATCGTCACTGGAGGCAAAGATGGAGCTTTGTCCCGAAGCTTAACAACAAGAAGCGCTGACACCTTGGGAGGCCTCCTTTTAAGTCGAACCTTTAAAGGTTCTTCGGCCACTACTGTACTTTCTGAAGTTGTCTCTGCCTCGTCGTCAGCATCATTGCTGTCGTTATACCAAGGGACTAACTTGTACAGATCAGCATCCTTACAGTAGGCTTCAAGTCCTCGAAATGGGTCGATATCAGCGAACTCCGTTTTGACAGTCCCGTCGCTGGCCATATATTTTCATACACTGATGTAAGGTGGAAGGGTCAATCATGTACTCATGGATCCATGGTCGCCCCAGCAGCATGTTATAATTTATGTCTGCATTAATGACATAGCAAGTCACTTCAGTATGAAGGTCGCCGATCTAATATTTTAGGCAAATTTTGCCTAAGGGCTCGCTCTTTCCCGCGTTAATGACATAGCAAGTCTTTAACGAGTCATAGTATGAAGGTCGCCGATCTGACATTTCAGGCAAATTTTGCCTAAGGTCGTCGATCTGACATTTCATACACTGATGCAGGATGGAAGGGACAATCATGTACTCATGGATCCATGGTCGCCCCAGCAGCATGTTGTAATTTATGTCTGCATTAATGACATAGCAAGTCACTTCAGTATGAATGTCGCAGATCTGATATTCCAGGCAAATTTAGCCTAAGGGCTCGCTCTTTCCCGCGTTGAAGCCACTGATTGTTGTGTTCGAGGCTGTTAACCGATACATCGGAACCCCTAAAGTTTGAAGTAGGCTTCTTGGGATAATGCTCAAAGAGGAACCTGGGGCGATGTGGATGCGATTGACCTTAATGGCACCGACATACCCCGTATAGTACAGGGGGCGGTTGTGCCGGTTATTCTTTAGCAGCATGTCTTTCTGGGTGAAAGTGATACTGGAAATCACTTCGACCACACTGTGGCAATATGGGCAAGATGCGGGATCCACTTTCAGTGGCCGAACCTGGGTGAGGAAGGACTCGACATTCTGGCTTCACTGAGCGCATCTCGGGTCTCCTTAGAGATGCAAAGGAGCTCAAAAAGTGATAATCTAGTCGGAGTATTAGCCAGCTGCGCTAGAATATCAAAGTTGTTACGACCCGCACCCGCTTTTTCGGATACGAGACGTGTCCAAACCAGCCTAAGCCACAGAGTCGGTGGTAGAACGCTGTCAAGCCCGCAAGAAAATAAATGTTCAAAATAAACTTTATTGCTCATTTATATTTCTAAATTTAATACAACATTTACAAGATTTATATTTGAAGAAAAATATAATGTCTCACAGTCAATGAAAATAATACGACTGCTATCTATTTCTAGGTTTCTGTCTGCATGTATACCCATATCTCCCAAAACTAAGTGAAGCCACAACTACATGAAAAATGTTGGTTTCCAGTTTGGAATGGAATAAGTACAAAAACCGACGACAATGCAAAAACACAATAGAATTAACAAGACATGAAAATAACATATGAGATATGGAAACTAGAAAGTAACTGATGACATGGCAGGTGGAAAGAAGACAAGGAAAACAAATCCGGCTAGGTGGTAAATCCGGCACCCTGCACGTGTCGTGTGCAGCTGCTATCAGGCAAGAATAGACATTTTGGGGATATTTCTGGGTAGTCCACATGTCTACTAAGATATTTTCCCTCCCGACTACTCCGTGTGACGAGCGTGTCAACAAGCAGCAAGACATATGTATAAACATGAAATGAAAAGACTACTATAAATCGAAAGCAATCAGAAAGTGCACTTGCCTATGGTACTTAGCTGGTGAAACCGATACTACCATTGCGTCCAGAATAGGCCGATTAACTAATGTTGATATACAAAAAGTTAGGATTTGTAAGAATTAGGGACACACGATTAACCACGATTTAATATTGATCTAATCTAATACAAAAAAAATTCTTAATAAAATTTATATATTAATATTTTAGAAATACTCGTTAGGTAAAACCTTTTGAAAATATTCCAATCATAAGGTTCAAAAGTTTGTAGGAAGAAAGAAAATTCAATAGACCATCTGTTTTATACAAGGACTAAATATACACCTTTAAAAATATTTATATATGAAAATAATATATTTATCATAACCATGAATATATATAAACAAGTCCAATTTGATATATCCTAAAAATCCAAAAAATATAATAGGCCCAAACCCTTATAAATCTTATTTGTCAATTATTAAGCCTAAATCTAATGGACATATAGGGCCCAAGCCCATAATAATGTATATATATTCTGTTAAGGAAACATCTATATATATTTAGTCCAAATAGTTAAATAAAACAATTTTATAGTATAAGAATTATTAAAGTCCGAAAATAAATACAACAAGTATTATTGTCTATAGTATAGTGCTCACTAATTGTACAAAAGTCCTTAATCCAAGGAGGCCTAAAAATACAACACCTTTTTTTCATGATTGTAAATAAGAACTAGCCTGTATTAAATATTTAACATAAAATATCAATCCAAAACTTTATTCATATGATAATCAATTTATTTTAGAAGCTCAAATATATGGAGGCCCATATATGATATTAATAACAATATATAACCTAACTATATATATAGGCCCAAGTTAATATTATAGCCCAAAATATTTATAACTAAAGATTAGATAGGATATAGGGCTAAAGACCAAAATATTTAAATCTTAATAAATTTCTTATACCCTTATATGTAAAACCAGCCCCAAATCTATTACTCCCATTATGTAGAATCCCAGAAGCAAGAATCCATTTTTAGGGACCTAAAACTACTACTACTATTGCTAACAACAGATATAGAAAAAAACAAGTAAATAGAAAACTTAATTAATACAAACCCCCCTTTCCCAAACTTCTCTCTCCAGGAGAGAAGTAACATTAAAGGAAACAATTGAAGAGGAAGAAGG
Source organism: Iris pallida (assembly GCA_029216955.1). Classification (NCBI taxonomy): domain Eukaryota; kingdom Viridiplantae; phylum Streptophyta; class Magnoliopsida; order Asparagales; family Iridaceae; genus Iris; species Iris pallida. The sequence continues at coordinate 3,739,484 of JANAVB010033620.1, read as the reverse complement.
AGAGTATTGGAACTCACTGGAGGAGACGCGGAGAGGGGTGTCCCCGAGCGTCTGGCAGGAGGGGGCACGCTCATGGAGGTAGGCGCCGGCTGTGCTCTCGCGGCTGCTGGCGGCACGGCGTGGGTGGTCCAGATCCAAGGCGGGGATCCGATGGTGGCTACGCCTCCGTACACGAGGTTAACGTCAGATCCCGACCGCTGGTTGGTCGTCGAGGAGAGCGTGGCTGGTAGTGCTGCTCCGTTCTGATGGCACCGGGCGGATCCATGGTAGGCCGGTGGGACGAGCTCGGATATGGAAGCACGGTCCGGGGATGCCTGCAGTGGTGGGCGGCCAGGTCTACGTCGGACGGTCTGCACTGGCGAGCTTCCCAGGAGGAGGAGGTACGGGAAGCTCGACGACCTGAGATGCGGTGGACGTGGCCTCGCGGGGTGCACGGAGCGGCGGGATCCGGTCAGTGAGGCAGAGCATTCCGGTCTGGGGTGGTGCTTGTGGAGACGAGCGGTCACGACGGGTGGTGCCCGCACGCGAGGCGGCTCGAGGAGCTTGCACGGTCGCGACGACGTCGATCGAGAGGACAAGGACGCCGGGGCGGTGGTGGCTCGAGGAGAGTTGCCGGCGCCGGCCGCAAGTTAGGTCTAGGGCTTCTTTTGGTTTTCTTTATGGATGGTGCCGATGAGTCCGACTGTTGGACATGAGAACGGTGTAACAAACTGGATAATTAATGACACGAACGCACGGGTCCGGACACGATGATTTCTGTGGTGGACTCAGACACCTGGATACGAGATTTGTGTGGCCCTGATGGTTGTTTTATGGTGGTGATGGAGGGAGGCTGTGATCGGGGATGATGGGGAGTCGGATGGGTGGAGAGCGGGGCAGCTGGGACAGGCCAACGTTGATGGCGGTGGGTTCGGAAGATGGATATCGGAGGCTGGACTATGCTGATGATGATGACGGGGACGGTCATGGGTGTGGGGATTGATCCCGGCGGGTCGGGGGTGGTGTGTCGATCGGGAGAGGAGGATTTGGGTAGAAAAAAATTATAGATATGGGAAGGCCTGTATATATTTAGTATACTTAGAGATAAATATTAGTTTTGGAGAAATCTTATCAATATAGGATTTAAAGGCAAATATGATAAGCTTCAAATAATTATCGAACTATCAACTAGAATATTTTGTAATATTATTTATTCCATTATGATCTTGTCATCAACATAATACCTAAGATAATGTTTAATATTTATCGGGATAATATGGATCACCTATTCTAACTTAAATCAATAATTGCTTAAAATGATTTAACTTAATCAATTACTAGTAGGTAATTGTATTTTGCTTTTAAGTCAATGAAATTGTTTTAAAAGCGAATAAATCTCATCATATATGATCACAATAATTATTGTAGAATAATCGACATTATCCATTAGTCATAGAATATTGGATCGATGATCAAAATAATAATATATTTAATATTTATCGAATAACATACCTTTAAATTAAAACAATAATCGACGGTTGATATGATATAGATAGTATTTGATATCATCGAGGAACATATTTTTTTATAAATAAAATCCTATAAAATATTTTTAATTCTAGAAATCTTTTTCGAAGTCGATAATTTGAATATACAGAAGATAATAACGAGAAAAATATTTGCCAGCGAACCTAATGGTTATCGTTGAGCCATAAAGTTCTTACAAAATGTTATCAAATGTACGATCTCATAGAAAATATAAAGAACAAATAATAAAAATTTAAAAAGATTGGGAAAAGGAGTCATAAAAGTTGTATGACTTGATAGGCCCGATTGCCGGATCCTTTCTGAGAGGTTTGTCGAAACCTCCTTCTGTTTCTGCTTGTCCACGGTAGGGGCCCGGGATGGACCCGCCTCTGGTGCCTCAGGGATTTGAAGTGGACATGCTCCTGATATATCTGGGACATGGGGAGTATTTGTTGGAGACTCCTTCTGGTCTGGAGCCTGGCTCTCCTCTTGCCTCTGTGTCGAGCGGGTGGTCACCAAAGCATCGTCGGTCGACGCCGAGACCATGCGACATGCCTTGGTTTTCTTTCTTTTGGCAGAAAGGGTCATAGATGTCATCATGTCGGGAACCAAGTCAGGATGTATCCATATAACTTTGCCTCGAGGCATGGAGAACGGGACGAGCCCTTGAGCGTTGCCCCGTGCTGGCGGAAGGTTGACTACCTCCATCATCGCCTTTGGAATAGGGATGACGCCATCTTGTACCTCTGTGGCTGGAAAACTCTCGAACTGGAGAGTAACCATGTTGGTCGTGATGGTCTTCTCCTCATAATCCAACGATATGACGTTGGCGTTAAAAAGGCGCCGAATTTGCCCCTTTAACACATAGCAGTCCTGTATTGAGTGACGGATGTACTGGTGATATTGGCAGTACTTAGGATGGTCTATCTTTTCTACTTCATCAGGACGCCTGGGTGCCGGGATGGACAGTTTATCCCTCTTCCTAAGCATCTCGAAGAGCTCCAACGTATCCTCATCATTGAAGGAGTAAGTCTCCCTCGGCCTCTGCGCTTTCGTAGATTTTGGGTTCATAGCAGCTAAGCCTTTGGAGATGTTGACGGTCATGGCTTGCTTGCCTTTTCCGTCTTTAGGGTTGTTGCTGGACGAGCGTCTCCCCTTGTCTTCGGGTGCAGGAAAGTGTATCCCTAGAAGCTGCGCGTCTTGGGCTTTCTTTTGTACGACATCTACCTCTGTAATGAAAGGCGTCCACTCCATGCAGTAAGAACCGTGCTACAATTTTCTAGCAGGCAACATGTTCTTGCGACATGAGTCTTGTAGAAGCAAGGAAAATGATCCATGCGGCTAGGAAATCTTATGCAGCCCAGAAAGCCCATGCAACTCAGAGAGTCATGCGGCATAAGGGACTATGCGGCCCAAGACATCCCATGCGGCTCAGAAGACACATGGCGTAACAGTGTTCCCCTCCGCCCTATGCTTCATTAATTACTTTGACGGCTGACAACTCAGAAAAAAGTGACAGCCCTGACACAAGAGAGACAATTATGACTCTGTCATAATGACAGACCCCTAGGAAAGAGAAAGAGATCTCTGACACAATCCCCCGAGATCCATAAAAATGCCACGTGGCATTGCCACGTGGGCGTTCATATGCGGCTCGAGCGAAGACTTCACATGCGGTTCAGAATGAAGCCGTCCTATGCGGCTCAGGCCGAAACATTCTCATGCGGCTCAAGCGGAGGCCTTCACATGTGGCTCAAGCGGACCATTTCCATACGGCTCAGGCGGATGTATCCTTATGCGGCTCGCAATGATCATCTCCATGCGGTTCAAAGGTTCGAAGGGGGGAGGGCCACTACCCAAGCAGCCCTGACACGTGGCCCAAACCTTATACGGCCCAAATCTTATGTGGCTCAATCTTCATGCGGTTCAGATCCCCAGTGGCTCTTAGGACACGTGTCCTAAGCCAAATCAATTTCTCAGATTTATTGCAATCAGAGATTGGGTCAAATCCCAATAATCTGGGACACGTGGTAGGAGAATAAATCAAATTTATTCGCAGACATCAGAAGATCATTATGAGGAAGATTTATTCCAATCAGCATTAATTGCTGATGAGATTTGGTGTAATCTATATTAATGGTCCAGATTCATCACAATCAAAACGAATGGCCTAGATTGACCAATCCACAGGCCGCCGCCATCTCCAGGAAGCAATCATTGGCAACCCTAATGATCACACCCCATTCTTATAAATAGTAAGGTGCCATTTCCTTACAAAGATATACATTCCCTGGCAATATACACAACGGAGAGAGGGTGATCAGAGAGACCCCTTTTAGAGATCAGAAGACTTGGAGGAAAAAGCAGAGAGGAAGCAAAGAGAGCATTTCTTCAATGCCGAGCAAATCTTCTGGAGCCAAGGCTGCATACCGATCGTCCAAGGAGTAAGGCAGGGCTGCCGTCGCCTTCTCGAGCCTCTATCGTCATCCCCCAGAATCTAAAATAAATAATTGTACTTAGTCTGCTGTACCTAAGCTTTCGTCCCTAGGCTTTCTTTGTACAAGCGAGTTTGTATTATGAGTCTAAGTTCAGTCCTCCCATAAAACTGTTCTGTACTTTTACAATCAATGGCAAATACGATGGCGACTCTGCTGGGGATAAACTTCTCCACGGCTGAGGAGTTGGTGACGCAGTGGGATGCAGCCAATCTTGGCTCCACACAATAGAAGATGGTCGTCCGTTTCGACCAACAAGCGTTTGAAGAGATGCTCTCTGAAGGAAGTACTGGCCCGATCCAGAAGCGAACCCGTACAAAGAAAGCTCGCTGCGAGTAGAGGCCAAAATTGTTTGCTCCTCCATAAGCTCTGGACGGGGTACTCTCTGCTACCCAAGGCAGCGAGGGTGATTCTCATACGGCTCCACTTCGAGCCGTAGAGAACTCTGCTGTCCCCGAGTCCGACAGAGGAAAGCATTACGATGCCGGACTTGCAGGGACAAAGAGCGACTCTATGCGTCCCAAGAAGAAGCCGAGCACTCCTGTGGCCAAGTCTGTCAACCACATGTAAGAGGCTCATGCGGGTGGATCCACCGGCCGCATGAAAAAATCCATGCGGCCAGATCATCCAGCCGCATAAAAAAGACTCATGCGGCTGAGACTTCCAGCCGCATGAAGAAAGCTTATGCGGCTGCGTCTGCCAGCCGCATACGGACCAACGATGACAGCCGCATGACGCCTACTCCCCACGGCTCTGTCTTCGACCGCCTCTCGTACGGTCCTAATCTTTTGTGCCCCCAAGAAGATATGTCTGACTCTCTCCAGTATCACTTAGACTCTTCCTACTATGTGCCCGTGCGCACTAGAGCGAAGAAGTCTAAAGCAGCGCGAGCCTGGCGAGTTCGGTCCGCTGATTTGATCTCTGACCATCCGAGCGTTCCGTATACTGCTACGCGGGCCTCGGATTGAAAGTTGTACACAACCACTCGAGTCCAGCCCCCGGCGGCAGACAGACAGAGTGGTTCGCAAAAGTCTCCCAAAATCTCGGGAGCAAACATGGTCGGTCCAGACACATCTGACTTGCGTGAGGACATCCTCCACAAACACAAGGAAAGAGAAGATGTATCGGGGTGCAAAGAGTCCTCCCACGGACGTCACTACAACCAAGTCATCGTCAACTGCTGCTGTAACAGCGCGACGATACGAGAAGACCGACAGTCTGTCTTTCAAAGACTGCAACAGCCGACTTCAGAAGACGAGGTACTACCCGTCGCCTCCTACAACTCCGCTCGCAAAGTCCCCGCTGATGGAAGGGGGAAGAAGACAAATGTTCCCAGCCCGAAGATTTCAACTACTGCGACTAAAAGACTGTCGTCCAAATGGGTGCCCACCACCAGAGTTTTCCAAGGTACTCGTTCTAAGATGAAATCTGCTACAGTGGAAGATTCGTCGTCGACAACGCAGGGGGTTGCTGGGGCTAGGGGTAGCACCCCTCCGAGCCTCCACAGCAATCCGATATTCTAAGAAGACGAGCCAGGGGAGACAACTCTCCCATCGGATACAGGAAACCTCGACGTCCCCGAGGACGTCCACAACTCCCAAGATGAGGCGAACTCGGAGACTGGGGGTACTGTTCCTACCGAGGCTGAATCAGAAAGGAACATACCCAAATATCCCGATGACTTCTCACTACAGGGGTACGATTCGGAGGGCACTTTCTCTACCGCTCCGTCTATCTCTCCTTATGTGAAGACGATATTCATGACAGACAGCAACCAAGGTGGTTCCAGTGATCGCCAGCGCATCGACATCTCGAAGCCATATTGCTTGCTTTGGTCAAATATGTAGACGAGATTAAAGCGGCCCTTCCAACTCTGCAAGGAGGGACGCTGGCCAAACAAGCGCGGGTCCCGCGGTCAATGCAGACTCGAATTCGGCAATACCAAACCCGGGCAACGATCCTCCTGAAACAACGGCCCCCACCGCCGTGGATGAGGCCCGCAAAGCGAGAAGAGAGGTCCAAGAGCTCCGAGCCATGTTCCACGCTCGAGAAAATTCTCAAGACCTCAGAATACGGCAACCGTACCCTGCTGTATGGAGGGACGTTCCATTCCCACCAAGATATAAGTCGTTCAACATCAATCCTTAGGAAGGCAAGACCTCAACAAGTCGATACATCACTTACTTCGAGGTCACCACCGACCATCTGCTCGAGGTCACACTATTATTCATCGGGGCACTGGAAGGAGTCACCTTCGACTGGTATCGCAATCTACCGGACAACTGCATCCACTCCTTTGCCGGCTTCAAACGCATATTCTTGGAGAGATTCTACGAAGTAGGGCAGGACATCACCATGTCTACCCTCATGGACGTCGTCCAATGGAAGAAGGAGCTGACAAGAAACTACATCGAGAGGTTCCGCCAAATCGCCATGAAGTTGCCCTCTAGAAACCCAGATTCCTCCTTAATTGAAATTTGCCAAAAGAGATTGCTTCCAACAATCAGTCTCTGGATGGGCGAAAGTCAATTCAAGGATTGGAAGACGTTCATCATCAGTGCCACAAGCGCCGAAGAACGACTGAAGAAGGCTCGCCAACTGGGATTGCACATCTCGGACGGAGAGAACAAGGGCAAGCATCCCAACAACGATAATGGGGGTAGCCCCTCCAACAATCAGGACAGCAGGGAAAAGCAGGCTATGGTGGCCGATACAGCACAAAAACCTGAGCCAAAGCCAGCAGACAAACAATGGCCGCAAATCACTTACTCCTTCGAAGACGGTCACGTCAATCCCATCTTGGACATGCTCATGCAAGGAGACAGAATTCAGCTTCCTCTACCAAGACGGGAACCGCGACCGGCAGAGATGGAGAACCCAAAGTACTGCCATTATTACCGCTACGTCCACCATGCTACACACGACTGCTACCAGCTAAAACGGTACATCCAAAATCTCATCGATTCGAATGCCCTGGCTATCGATTTTGAAGAGGTAACCGTGGCAGCCAACATGGTGTCAGTACAATTCGGCAGTTTCCCTCCGACGAAAACTCAAGACGGAGTAGTCCCCATCCCTCTGGCAATAATGGAGATCGCTAATCTTCCTCCTTCCTGAGATCAGATCGCTGGTCTAGTGCCCCTCACCATATCACGAGGGGAGGTCATGTGGATCCATCCAAAGATAGATCGCTGATCTCGGTCCACATCATCTTCCATCTGTAAAAAGAAGAGTGGTAAAGTCAGGTCCTGTCGCACAATCTCGGCAGACATCGAAGAAGCTACAGCCGTAGTAACACGGTCCGGGGCACAATCCCAACCTGTGGCTGACAACCCGGCTGAAGATCATCAGCCCGCTACAACCAACGCTCCGGGACCGGCTCAGCCTCCGACGACCGACAAGCCTAGGCCGAGGGAGGCTCGTTTTGACAAATCCCTCCGGAAAGAGGCATCACAAGGACTGGAGAAGCCCTACAACTTCGACATCTTAGCACAATTGGCCAACACACCGGCCAAATTGTCATTATACGAGCTTCTGAGACTCTCCAAGGATGTGCGAGCAGCTTTAAGCGATGTACTCTAAAATGCCGACGCGTACCTGGCTCAAGTCAACCTCACGGGAGAAAACCCGCCTGCAGATCTCCAAGACAGCGCTTGCATGGGAGAAACGCCCAACATCGTCTTCACTCTGCAGGACATGCTCATCAAAACCAACCTGCACGATCGCCCGCTATACTACACTGGATACATCGGCGACGTAAAGGTGGATCGGATGCACATTGATCCTGGCTCTTCCATAAGAATTATCTCGAAGGGTCTGCTACATCATCTCCGCATCCTAATGCAACGCCTGAAGCCTACAAGCACTGCCATCAGCGGTTTCAATTCGGGCAGGAGCTACCCAATTGGGAAGATTCGTCTGAAGTGTCAAATTGGCGACCTCCAATCCGAAGTCACCTGCTACGTCATAGATGCAGACACTTCTTACAACATCCTCTTGGGGCATCCATAGATACACGATTATATGATCGTGCCTTCCACGCTACACCAATGCTTCAAATATGTCGACAAACACGGCTTTGTGAGGACGAAATTTGCTGATATCGATCTCTTCAAAGGGGTCGAATCCTACTACTCAGACTCCTGTCTATACGAAAAGTCAAAGAAGCATCTTGGTGAAGGAGATGTACAAGCTAGTACCGAGACAACCACAGGATCAGAAGAGCCTCTGACGATCCACCTCCATGCTCGCAAACCTGGCAAGTCAGCACCCCTTACCGCCACTCTGCGTAAGGACGCAATCAGCCTCTCGGCGCAAGAAGAGCAGATGATAATCCGGTTGCCAAGGTCTGGCCAAGTGCCAAGACCCACAACGGAGCCGCTGACAATTAGGCTGCCGAGAGACGGCTAGTCTCAAACGGAGAAGCTCAATCCCTCCGACAAGACAATAACGATACGCCTTCCCAAGAAGGGTTGTTACCCCGATGCAAGGCCTGGAACTTCTAGCGAACCAACCACTCCCCGCCCAGTATCGAGTGCCAAACTGGGGATCGCTAGTTTGCCAACAACTCCACGCTCTGAACCGCTCACAATCAAGCTACCCAGGTCGTCCTCTCAGTCTTCGTTTATACAGGGGATAGCTGAAGAGGAACCGGAGCTAGCCAAGTATGTGGCTACCCATACTGATGTTCCCTCCGCAGATGATGTAATCCCCCTAGAAAAGATATCTTACTTCATCAATAAAGGGCTATCTTTGAACTACCTCGAGTTTAATAAGCTCTGTACGATGTATGCTATGGAACACGGTATAGGCACTCACCTCCCCACACAGGTAACAAATGTGTATACCGTAATCCAGCTTACTCTAGCAGAAGACGCTTACCGCATAATCGAGGGAGGGGACCACCCAATCATCTTCGGCCGGAAGAACGATCCTCATCCCTTCACCATAGAAGAAGTCGACCTTGGATTAGATGCCGGGAGACTGCCTCTATATCTTTATAGCCCCCAATCTAAATATCTCATGTAAAAATAGGGATATGATCTGGAGACTACGCCAGGCTTGAATTATGGCACCGGACGACGACTACCTTTGAAGCCACCGGTCCCGGCAGGCAAACCACGGGACTACTATAGCAAGACTCGTTGTGGATTAGGGTATGTAACACCCACGACGACCCCTGAAAGTTCGGATGAAGAATGTGACTGGCATTCACATTCGACTGGGTCACTAGCTTCTGACTCTGATACCAGCATCGGATATGTATTCAGACAAGTCTTGTCAGTCAACATGGCATTCGCTGACGCTTATGAAGAAGACGAAGACATCTCCGAAATTCTCGAGCTAGAGCCGTGGGCCCAGCAGTTGGATGCGCAATGGAAAAAGCGGTTCAAACTGAGGGACCCTCCTACTGAAGACAAGGTTATCCAGGTCGACCTCGGCAGCGAATCTTCTCCAAAACCAATCTTCGTTAGTAAAAGCTTAACAGACGAGGAGCACGAATCACTGCTGGAACTTGTCAAGGAATACATTGATGTGTTCGCATAGAGTTATGAAGATATGTCGGGGTTAAATCCCGATATTGCTCTTCACAAGCTCAACATTCGGCCAGACGCAAAGCCAGTCAAGCAACAACAGCGACGCTTCCACCCAGGCATCATGGATGCGATCGAAGCCGAAGTTAACAAACTGATAGCCAGCGACTTCATACGTGAAGAGCAACATCCCGACTGGGTCGCCAACATAGTACCGGTCCTCAAAAAGAGCGAAAAGATCCGAATCTGTATCGACTTCCGCAATCTGAACGAGGGGTGTCCCAAAGATGAATTCCCCCTCCCTATCACAGACATCATGATTGACAACACCTGCGGTTTCGAACGCATGTCATTTATGGATGGATTCTCGGGGTACAACCAAATCAAGATGTCTCCTGACGACGAAAAGCATACATCATTCCGAACACCAATTGGCACATACTGTTACACAGTCATGCCTTTCGGTTTAAAGAATACTGGCACCACATATCAATGAGCCATGAGTATCATCTTCAGAGAACACTTGCGCAAGACGGTGGAATACTATGTTGATGACATCGTCGTCAAGAATCGCCGCAAGAAAGACCATCTATAGTATCTGAGGACGGTATTCGATCTGGTGCGAGCGCACAATTTGAAAATGAACCCTACGAAATCTTTTTTGGGCGTATCCAGCAGAAAGTTCTTAGGTTTCATCATCACCGCCCAGGGTATTCATGTAGACCCTGAGAAGACGAAGGCAATTATAGAGATGGGTCCCCCGAAAAATCTCCGCGAACTCAGAGGCCTTCAAGCTAGGCTAGCTTACGTCAGAAGATTCTTCGCTAACCTCTCTGGGCGATGTCGACCATTCACCCACCTCATGAAGAAAGATGTCTCGTTCGTGTGGGATGAAGAATGCCAGCGTGCCTTCGATAGCATCAAAGAATATTTATCAAATCCTCCAGTCCTGGTGGCTCCGGTTGCTGGAAAACCATTTCTGCTCTACGTACGAGCAATGGAGCATTCCCTCGGAGCTCTGCTGGCACAAAACAACGATGCAGGCCATGAAAAAGCCATATATTACCTCAGTCGAATGATGATTGGGCCAGAGCACCGATACACCGCTGTGGAGAAGGAATGCCTCGCCCTGGTGTTCGCCATTCAGAAGATGCGCCACTATGTTACTGGACAAACCATACATGTGATCTCACGAGTCAACCCTCTCAGGGTCCTCATGACTAAACCAGGGGCACTCAGCTCTCGCCTCGCTACATGGGCAATATTGCTGTCCTCTTATCATATGATCTTCATCCCGCAAAAGGCTGTCAAAGGTCAAGCCTTGGCAAACTTTTTGGCAGCCCACCCGGGCTCAGAGTCGTCCAGGATATATGAAGAAATCCCAGATGAGGTCGCCGACTCGAAGGCAGCCTCTCACGATAACATATGGCAGATGTTCTTCGACGGTGCTTCAAGAATAAGACCCAAGGACAACACCATTGTCGGAGTCAGGGTGGTGCTGGTTTCTCCTTCCGGATTGGTGATTAACCGTGCTTACTCCCTCACGAAACCCTGCTCTAACAATGTGGCCGAGTACAACGCTCTGGTCATTGGCCTCAAACTTGTAAGGGAGCTGGGGGTAGAATATCTCAAAGCATACGACGATTCTCAGTTAATCGTCAATCAAATCCGGGGCTCATACGAAGTTTGCCACGAAGACATGATCCCATATCACCAAATAGCGATCGACATCATCTCGTCGTTCGAGGGGTTCTTCATCGAACACGTCCCCAGACTCCAAAATATCGAAGTCGATGCCCTAGCAGGCCTGGCCGCTTCCCTAGCAGTGCCGAATCATATCCATCAATCTGTAGACGTGATAGGCCACGAGCTGGTCTACCCCAAGAACAATGTTCAATTCGTGGCAAGTTATTCTGCTCAGGTGATTGATGATGCCCCAGATTGGAGACAACCATTCATCGACTTCGTCGTCTACGACATCCTCCCCGAGAACCCAAAGGATGCCACCTCCATTAGACGACGTTCCCTCAGATTCTTCTACGATACAAAGACGAAAATGCTGTATCGGCAATCCTACGATAGATTATTGCTTCGATGTCTGTCAAACGCAGAATCCAAAGAAGCCGTACGAGAAGCGCATGATGGTATCTGCGGGGACCATCATCCTGGTCCTAAATTGCAAGACCATCTTTGCCGAATGGGCTACTACTGGCCCATGATGGTAGCGGATGCGATAGACTATGCAAGAAGGTGCAAAGCCTGCTAAGTCCACGAGGACTTCATTCACCAGCCATCCGAATTTCTACATCTGACAGTGGCATCCTAGCCCTTCGAAGCATGGGGAATGGATATCATTGGTCCAATTACTCCACCTTCCTCCCGTGGACATCGCTTCATACTTGCGATCACAGATTACTTCTCTAAATGGACAGAAGCTGTTCCACTTGCAGAAGTCAAAACTTATAACGTGGTCAGCTTCCTCAAGCATCACATCATCTATCGCTTTGGATTGCCCCGAAGGATCATCCACGACAATGGTCCGCAGTTTACAAGCCACGCCTTCTACCGGTTCTGTGATAAGTACCGCATCCAGAATTTTGCTTCGACACCATACAACCCAGCAGGAAATGGGTTGGCAGAGGCATTCAATAAAACAATCATCAAACTCCTCAAGAAATTTGTCTCTTCTAACAAATGCGACTGGAATGAGAAGCTCGGGAAATGTTTATGGGCGTACCGTACTATAGTCCGAACAGCTACCGGGAACACACCATTCTCCCTGGTATACGGGAGTGAGGCAGTTCTCCCATTAGAGACCCAAATACCCTCACTCCGTATCGCCCTCACTTATCAGTTGACGACGGATGATAACTACCGACACCGACTACAAGAGTTGGAGGCCATAGATGAAAAGCGCCTCCTAGCTCAGTAAAGGATCGAACTATACCAAGCACGCATCTCCGAAGCCTTCAACAAAAGGTCAAGATCAGAACATTCCAGGTGCGCGATCTCGTTCTGGCAGTTCGGAGACCGATGGTCATGACTCACAAGACCGCCAGCAAATTCTAGCCAAAATGGGAAGGCCCATTTGTCATTGAGGCCGTATTCTCCAACGGAGCCTACTGTCTCGTAAAACAGAATGGGGATTTGCTCATGTTGCCCGTCAACGGCAAGTTCTTGAAGAAATACTATGTCTAAACGACATTTTCCTAAATTATTGAGTCATGTGCCCGCTGGTACCACTGAACTCACACTCACCATCCTCTAAATTCTCGAGTCATGTGCCCGCTAGTATCGCTGAACTCACCCTCACAATTTTCCAGATCATTGAGTCACGTGCCCGCTGGTACCGCTGAACTCACACTCACCATTCTTCAAATTTTTGAGTCATGTACCCTCTCATACCGCTGAACTCACATCCACAACATCCCAAATTATCGAGTCATGTGCCCGCTGGTGCCACTGAACTCATGCTTTCACAAATATCGAGTCATGTACCCGCTGGTACCTCTGAACTCACATCCCGGTCACTCTTTCAGATAGTAAGTCATGTATGATCATACCTCTGAACTTTCTCACTAGAAGAGATCATCCCTCATGATCCAATACTCGCACTTCCAGTGCACAAAAAGGGTAAGCGATCCACAAATTTCTAAAACGACCATGTCCTCATTACCTCTGAGTCATTTCACTTTCGTCAAAAACAAATCACCTCCTACATAGAACTTCCATGTCCTCATTACCTCTGAGTCGTTCTATTTACCCCCTCTTCATTGAGCCCACTCTTCCCATGTCCTCATTACCTCTGAGTGGGAAGGCTCCGTAGAAGAAACCTTCATACTTGCCATGTCCTCATTACCTCTGAATAAGTATGTCGATTCCCTTTCAACCTATTATCTGTACCCACAACCGGAGTACGACAAGGATAATAGGTACACAAACATCCTCTGTTGACCACAAATATCCTTCGTAAATTCACTCCTGCCATGTCCTCATTACCTCTGAGTAGGAAGATTGCACGATAAAACCCTCATGCTTGCCATGTCCTCATAACATCTGAGCAAGTATGTCGGTTTCCTTTCATCCTATTATCCGTATCCTAAACCAAGGTACACCAAGGATAATAGGCCCACAAATACACTCTGCTAAGTTTCTTAGCACAATCCCACCATCTCATCATGCCCCGGGAGCCCAGCTGCTCTACGGTATTCTTTTTCCCGATACCGAGAGCACCCATGACCACTTTGCCATGGCTGTTCCAGGTATCCTAACCAAACTTGTCATCCGTACCTAAAACCAAGGTATGCCATGGATGACGAGTCCACAAACAAGTCCCCCATACGGGGCGAACATCACCATCATATCACAGGTGCAACAAGCAACGCAAATGAAGAGTAGAATAGAAAGTACTCTTTATTTGAAAGAAGAAAAAAGTATTACATCTTTTGGGACCACGTCCCTCTCAAAAGGAAAATAGGAACAAAGCAAAAGGAAGAAAAGCCGACTACATTTCGGCATTACTCAATTCTAGGATACGGCTTCTTACTGAGGTGGTCCCCCGCTCAATCCGCTGTCGAGCCCGACGCTCAGCCTCCCGGGATAACTGCTCCCCATCATCCAAATCCATGAGCGCCTGGCAGTCGTCTTCCAACTTCTTCAGGGCAGTTTCCAGATCAGTCGAAGCTTGATTAACCCTGTCAGCCTCTCGAACAATCAGCCTCCTGTCAGTACGGGCAACCTCAAGTTCGGACTCCAAGAAAGTCAACTTCCTCTGATGCACGAGAATTTGCTCCCGCGTGTCAATAATCTCACGAGAGGCTGTCTCCTCCCAAGCTGTGACGTCTTCATTCGCGTGACTCAATTGATCATACCGATCAGATAAATCGCTGAGGTCCTTCAGTATGGCCGACCTGGTTTTATCCCGAGCAGCTTTAGTCCTCTCTATGACGACGATAAGGGAACCCCGCTCCTCATTTATAACAGCAGACAGATCATCCTGCCGTAATACCCGGAGCTCGGCCACCAGCCGATCAGTCTCTAACAATTTTGCCTCCAGAAATGCGGCTATCCCTGCATCACCAGAGAGATTCCTAAGGATATCAACTTGACCCTGGGTGCATTGCCGGGCCAAGGTGAAGGACGTCCCTCTTTCCACGGCAGCTTCTATTCTCCTCTTTAAATGACGATAAAAACTGGCAACCACGTCCTGTAACGCATCGTCCAAAACCTCTAAAGAGGACGGCATCAGAGGAAGCGAGGACGGCAACATCGGAGGAGTGACGCTGGAGCTTGCCACCAGAAGAACAGAGTCTGAGCAGAACGATGCATGAATGGTGGCTAACTCGTCTTTCGCCGCCTGGAGAGCTTGGATACTCGGTAGGGCAGAAAGGTCGATTCTCGGAGCCACCGAAGCAGAGGATAACGCAAGGACCATCGTTCCCGGCCCCGACTGCCCCGATACCTGGCCTGCTAAACTCGAGCCCCCAAAAGGCCCATCAAAATGAGTCAGACGGTGAGGGGGTACACCCCTCTCTACCAGTGCCCCTTCGGCTGGGTTTGTCTTAACAATGTCCATCCTCGGCACTGGAGAGGCAGGACCTGTATGCCCAGAATAACAATCAATCGACGTAACCCGAAGGACGTGATGATAGAGCAGATAGGCCTCCTCACAGGTTAAGATTCGGCTTATCTTACCAAGGGTGGAGCATGGAGGCTGCAGCTCATTCACAGCTGGCATAGTCTCCTCATCCACAATCTCTAAATTAAGCTCGGCGGCGTCCTCTGTCCCCGTCACGGCTCGATCGACATCGTCTCGAGGAGATCCTGCGATCCCAGAGACAGATTCACCGAAGCCCCCGCAATCCCGGGTCACCACCTCGGCATCTTGAGACTCCTCTTCTTCTCTTGACACCTACAAACGGGGAAGAAAATGATTAAAATCAAAGCTAGAAGGAAAAAAGAAAGGAAGAATCGGGAGCGGTTTGGTTATCTCTGACACGGGATTGACCTCTTCTCCACTTTCTCTTATAGTTAGCTGGCGGTGTCTGGTTGCAACCAGCTTCCGGGAGCGAGATATACCGCCAACAGGAGAAACTTGCCTGCTACGCTTTGAAGCAGGGCCAAGCACAATGGGTGGCTGATGATGGAACTGGAGATTCCAAGGACCCTTCCTTTGGTGTGCGTATTGATCGATAGAAAGTTAAACAGATCTAATACGTGTTCTAACCCTTCATAGGCGGAAACTAGGGTTCACGAATTATACCTGCGATGGAAAGGAGACAAGTAATTCCTGGCAATCTCGAGCGGACGATCCCAAGATCTTCTGCACGTATTCCTTCCTCGAGTTGGACGTCGTGTGGGCGACGATCTTCCAACTTTTCCTTCTCCTTGGCAACACTCCCTTTCTCTCCTTACGTGAATCACGAATTTAGAGAAAATTTCAGATTTCTGATCAGTAATCCTGCGGCCGGAGAATAGAGGATATATAGGCTACGGCAGGGACCATGAGGAGAAATTAGGGTTAGGCCTCCTAACGGATCTGGATATCCCGTGTTCAGTCCGAACACACAATCCAGGCCCATTAACAATAGCTCGGTCCACTAATGAGCTATTGTTGCACTACCTCCCTAATCCTAAATTATGTTTGTGGGCTCCTTTTATTATATGCTCGTTTGGCTCCCCATGTTATGATATCGTATGTCCGTCGATCAAATTAAGTTATTAACAACTATATTGATTCGACATCTTTTATCCTTAAGTAGTACCGCTCAACTTTATTTGTCATATCAGATATAATCCACCTGCAGGGTTTACATGACAATCCTTATGAGCTCCTTAAGAGGACATCATCAACCCGATGTATCGGGACATGGATTCCATTTATAATCAACAGCCCATCATACATACAATATTATTACCCAATTCAGAGAGGTTGTTGATCCATAATGAATCTCACTCTTTTATGAGTCAAAGTAATGCACATTGCATATACATGTCCGTTATTATATCCGGATTAAGAGTACAAGCATCCATAATAACAGAGGTGTTTGTTCTCTTATGTAGTCAGTACAAAGAGAACAACCTCAAGTGGTCCTGTTCAATACACACAAAGTGTACTAGTATAATCCTATAGTCAAGATAGACTAATACCAGATTACACTACAACCTTTCCAATATGTCCAAGTCCATCTAGGTTGTGAACTATTTATATACTCCATAGAAAACTGATAATATGATCTTCTTTGTGACACCACACACCATATTATCTACAATATAGAATATCAGACATTTGCATTAACACTTGCAACAAATACAATATGTAAACATTTGTCCATATGATTCTCATTCAAAATTTAAGGAAATAAGGTTACTACAAAAGTGATGCTTTTAGTATATAACCCTAACAATCTTCCACTTATACTCAAAGCATTGCTTTTCAGTATACTGTTACAAATCTCCCACTTATACTTAAAGCCATACTGCTACACATCTGACTTCCATTCCCTCAACATGACTGTCAAAAGTCTTAGCTGGTAAGCTCTTTGTAAAGGGATCAGCTAGGTTGTCGGCTGATGCTATCTTGATCACAACAACTTTTTCTTTCTTTACGAAATCTCGTATAAGGTGGTACTTACGCTCAATATGTTTGCCTGTCTTATGGGCTCATAGTTCCTTTGAGTTTGCCACTGCACCACTATTATAACAATAAAGTGTAATAGACTTAGGCAATCTAGGTACCACATCCAAGTCCAACAGAAAGTTTCTGAGCCAAACCGCTTCTTTGGCTGCCTCAGAGGCTGCCACATACTCGGCTTCCATGGTGGAATCAGCAATACAATTTTGCTTGATACTCCTCCACACAATGGCTCCACCTCCCAAAGTAAACACATAACCTGAGGTAGATTTCCTAGAATTCCTATCTGACTGAAAATCTGAGTTTGTATACCCCAAGGGAACTAAACTATCTCCCTGGTAAACTAGCATATACTCTTTAGTCCTTTTCAGGTACTTCAAAATATGCTTTACGGCAGTCCAGTGCTCTTGTCCTGGGTTAGACTGATATCTTCTTACCATGCCTACGGCAAAGCAGATATCTGGTCTCGTACATAGCATTACATACATTAAGCTTCCTACTGCTGAAGCATAAGGAACTGCCTTCATGTTCTCTATCTCTTTAGGTGTCCTCGGACACTACTCCTTTGATAGAGCAATTCCATGTCTAAAAGGTAAGAAACCTTTCTTAGAATTTTGCATACTAAAATGTGTTAGTACAGTATCGATATAGAAAGCTTGGGATAAGCCCAACATCCTTTTCTTGCGATCTCGTAGAACTTTGATCCCAAGGATGTGACCTACTTCTCCCGAGTCCTTCATATCAAACTGTTTGGATAACCATACCCTTACATCAGATAATACCTTCAAATTGTTTCCAATGAGCAAGATGTCATCCACATAAAGTACTAGGAACACCACCACGTTTCCGTCACACTTTCTGTATACACATGATTCATCCTGACATTGATCAAATCCATAGGATTTTATCACCTGATCAAAACAGATGTTCCAAGATCTGGAAGCTTGCTTAAGTCCATAAATGGACTTTTTGAGCTTACAAACAAGATGCTCCTGGCCCTTTTTAATGAACCCGTCTGGTTGCTTCATATAGATGTCTTCCTCAAGACTTCTATTAAGGAAAGCTGTCTTGACATCCATTTGCCAAATCTCATAATCGAGATGAGCTGCAATAGATAAAAGAATCTGAATAGACTTAAGCATGGCTACAGGAGAAAAGGTTTCCTCATAATCGATACCCTCTCTTTGAGTAAAACCTTTTGCTACAAGCCGAGCTTTAAAGGTTTCAACCTTACCGTCTGATCCTCTTTTTCTCTTATAGACCCACTTGCATCCAATGGCTTTTACACCAACGGGTGGTTCTACAAGCTCCCAGACCTGATTAGAATCCATAGATTCTATTTCAGATATCATTGCTTTTTGCCAAGACTCTGTATCTTTTTCTTCGAGTGCTTTATTGTAGGTACATAGATCATAATCTTGTTCCTCAGGGATGAAGTCTGATGACTCTCCCAAGAACATATATCTATCAGGTTGTATCACAACCCTCCCACTACGACGAGGCACTATCGGTTGTGGTATAACATTTGTGACACGTTGTACAGTTATTTATGGTTCATCCTCTTGTACTGTTGGTACTGAAGTACTTGGTGTCTCACGTCTCAATTCTTCTAGAACAACTCTACTTATGGGTTTATGGTACATCACGTAGTCTTCCTCTAAGAATCGGGCGTTGGTGCTAACAATGACCTTCTGATCCTTAGGACTATAAAATAAACCTCCTTTCGTTCCTCTTGGATAGCCTACAAACAAGCATACTTCTTTACGAGATTCTAACTTCTCTGCTTTTCCATTCAACACATGTACTGGACTACCCCAAATACGAACATGTTTCAGACTAGGCTTACGCCCAATCTACAGCTCTGTGGGAGTAAGCGGCACTGACTTAGAAGGAACCAAGTTCAAAATATAAGCTGCAGTCTCTAAGGCATATCTCCAAAACGAATTTGGCAAATTCGAATAACTCATCATTGATCTAACCATCTCCATAAGAGTTCTATTCCTTCTTTCGGCTACACCATTCTGTTGGGGTGTTCCAGGTGCAGTCAATTGGGATACAATCCCAGCCTCTGATAAATAATCCCTAAACTCTCCAAAGAGGTACTCGCCACCACGATCTGATCGTACTGAGTTGATACATTTTTCATGACGTTTCTCCGTTTCAGCCTTGTACTCTTTGAATTTCTCAAAGCACTCAGACTTACGGCACATCAAATAAATGTATCCATACCTTGAATAATCGTCAATAAATATGACAAAATATTCAAAGCCACCTCTAGCTTGGATAGTCATGGGTCCACACAAATCAGAATGAACCAATTCTAACACATCTTTGGCCCTATACCCCTTTGCCGTAAAAGGCCTTTTGGTCATTTTACCTTCCAAACAGGATTCACAGACTGGTAGTGCCTCCACTTCCAATGAACTCAAAGGTCCATCTTCAACCAGTCTTTGAATCCTTCTTAGGTTAATATGCCCCAATCGTAAGTGCCAAAGATATGTTGCCAAAGATATGTTTGGTTCATACAAGAATGTTCTTTTCTCTTATTTAAGTTAGATGACATATTATTCATTTCCATAAGTTGTATTGTGGGCGAAATAGGATTAATGACATACAAATTATCAACCAATGCACCAGAACAGATAAAATATTTATTCTTTCTAATAACAATATTGTCATTAAAATAAACTGAATATCCATCCTTAACTAACATAGAAACAGAAACTAAATTCCTTCTAAGTGAAGGTGCATAAAGACAATCTCTCAATGTCAAAGACTTATTTCTACCAAAAGATAAAGTAACATCTCCTAATGCAACGACCGATACTTTTGTAGCATCACCCATGAACAAGCATATCTCTCCATCACTGAGTCGTCTGGTTTCCTGGAACCCCTGCAATGTATTGCAGACATGATTAGTGGCTCATGTATCTACACACCAGGTGCCAGTAGATAACACCGCTAAACATGTTTCAACTACTAGTAAATGAGATATACCTTCTTTGTTCCCTTGTTTGAGAAGTTGACAATCAGTCTTCCAATATCCTGACCCTTTGCACTTGAAACATTTGCCTTTCGGCTTTTTTACCGCGCCTTGAGGTCCCATGCCCTTCTTTGCTAAGTTTGCCTGCTTCTGAATGTTATTCTTCTTCTTACCGCCTTTTGGCTTAGAAGTAGAAGCCTTTTCAGAAACAAAAACATGACCACTCTGTCTAAAAAGAGATTCAGCATCCTGTAGCTCTTTTGCAAGTTCTGCCAAACTATACAACCTTTTGTTCATGTTGTAATTAAGGCAGAAATTGTCAAAACTTTTAGGAAGAGTTTCGAGAATGATATCGACCTGGGTTTCTCCATCGATTTCAGCACCAAGGATCTCCATCTCATTCAGATGACCCATTATCTTGAGAACATGATCCCTTACTGGTGTGCCCTCAGCCATTTTTGTATTCATCAAACATTTCATAGCAAACTGCCTAGCTGCTCTACTCTGATGTCCGAAGAGTTTCTTGTGGTTATACATCATGTCATAAGCTGTGGTCATGGCCTGATGCTGATGTTGCAGTACATTTGACATAGATGCCAGAATGTAACACCGTGCCATCTCATCTGCCTTTTTCCACTTCTTATAAGCCTCTTTGACCTCTTCATCAGAGTTAGCATCAGGCTTAGGTGGGCATTCCTCAACAAGTACATATTTGTACTCCTCAGCAGTCAGAACAATGTCCAAATTACGTTTCCAGTCAATATAATTAGGTCCAGTAAGTTTGTTTTCTTTAAGAATCACCATAAGTGGACTGAAAGAACCCATTTTTTGAAATCCTGAGAATCACATAAATAAAATTACGTAGGACAAAAAAAACTTTTTAAATTAACTAAATATTGATTCCCTCAAAACAATAATAAAAAATTCACCAACACCTTGAACACCATGAATTTAGCATGCCACGATAGTGTGGACGTATACAAATTCAACTTTGTTCAAGTAGATTTTTCTTATTAATTTTACTATCATGTCAATATAACTTTATGATAAATAAAATTAATATGCTGGTCTTGCTCTGGTCATACAAATATAGCAGTGACTCCGATGGGGAGGATACCATTATTTGTATCTAAGTGTATACGATTACTTAATACTAAGTCCATTACCTTGTAATGTGTTCCTTCAGATTGAGAAGTGAACACATACTAGGTAACTTTCTATAATTATCCCTAAGGAAGTTTGTACTGGTGATCCATAATTATACTCATCCGATATGGAGGAAAGCACTAAAGCCAACACGCAAGTATAATTACATCACCTACAAACCAGTAATGGAGACCATAGGATTTATACTAAATAAAAATCCTTTTCCACTTAGTTATTTAACAATGAGAGTTTTTCTACTAGTTGATATTATGTCCATGTTGTCCATTATTAATGTAGGCTTGGTTTTTTTAAAAAACAACCACACAATAATAAACATGCATAATTAGAAAAAGCAAAATGACAAAAATAAGAGAATATCCAACTATTATGGTCATCTTTGCTGCTCCGTCCTCAACTATCCGAATCCAAAATCTGGCACAGCACAGATCTATACGGGGTTCGGCCTGCCCGGTCAGGTCGCGGGTTTGGGGGCAGCGCCTCGATTTTTTTTAAGGTTTTGGCTGTCGATTCCTTCATTGAAAATCATCTGTCTGCCTCTGGATTGCTCAAAACCAGTATCTCGTCCGACGTCAGAAACAGCCACCACCGCCATCACGATTGATCAAAAATAATTAAAATTACATCAATCCTATGCCTCCCGAAGGAGTTCACACATAATCTAGATTGAAAAATTAAATTAATAAGCACGATCAACCCTCGTGATTTTAATTACATCCACAGCAACAACAACATCCACGACATGTTCGTGGTTTAAACAACATAATCAAAAAACATGCATTGGACCATAATAGTTGGATCTAAGATGCATATAAAACCGAGTTAGAACAGATCTACATCTACCGACTATTACATAGCGCAAGTTTTATTAGACAACATGGACGTATCAATCAATACGTAGATCCAAAGTGGCTCTGATACCAATTGATGGAACTGAGAATTCCAAGGACCCTTCCTATGGTGTGCGTATTGATCGATAGAAAGTTAAACAGATCTAATACGTGTTCTAACCCTTCATAGGCGGAAACTAGGGTTCACGAATTATACCTGCGGCAGAAAGGAGACAAGTAATTCCTGGCAATCTCGAGCGGACGACCCCAAGATCTTCTGCACGTATTCCTTCCTCGAGTTGGACGTCGTGTGGGCGACGATCTCCCAACTTTTTCTTCTCCTTGGCAACACTCTCTTTCTCTCCTTACGTGAATCATAAATTTAGAGAAAATTTTAGATTTCTGATCAGTAATCTGGCGGCAGAGAATAGAGGATATATATAGGCTACAGCAGGGACCATGAGAAGAAATTAGGGTTAGGCCTCCTAACGGATCTGGATATCCCGTGTTCAGTCCGAACACACAATCCAGGCCCATTAACAATAGCTCGGTCCACTAATGAGCTATTGTTGCACTACCTCCCTAATCCCAAATTATGTTTGTGGGCTCCTTTTATTATATGCTCGTTTGGCTCCCCATGTTAAGATATCGTATGTCCGTCGATCAAATTAAGTTACTGACAACTATATTGATTCGACATCTTTTATCCTTAAGTAGTACCGCTCAACTTTATTTGTCATGTCGGATATAATCCACCTGCAGGGTTTACATGACAATCCTTATGAGCTCCTTAAGAGGACATCATCATACCGATGTATCGGTACATGGATTCCATTTATAATTAACAGCCCATCATACATACAATGTTATTACCCAATTCATAGAGGTTGTTGATCCATAATGAATCTCACTCTTTTATGAGTCAAAGTAATGCACATTGCATATACATGTCCGTTATTATATCTGGATTAAGAGTACAAGCATCCATAATAACAGAGGTGTTTGTTCTCTTATGTAGTCAGTACAAAGAGAACAACCTCAAGTGGTCCTGTTCAATACACACAAAGTGTACTAGTGTAATCCTATAGTCAAGATAGACTAATACCAAATTACACTACAACCTTTCCAATAGATTGTCCAAGTCCATCAAGGTTGTGAACTATTTATATACTCCATAGAAAACTGATAATATGATCTTCTGTGTGACACCACACACCATATTATCTACAATATAAAATATCAGACATTTGCATTAACACTTGCAACAAATACAATATGCAAACATTTGTCCATATGATTCTCATTCAAAATTTAAGGAAATAAGGTTACTACAAAAGTGATGCTTTTAGTATATAGCCCTAACAGCTGATCCTTCAACATCTCATCTGACAAGATTGGCGGCTGATCTACCTCTACGTCTGCCACCGGGAGGGTAGAGTCATCTCCATCATGCTCGTTGCCCTCATCATCCTCAGCCACAGAATCCAAATCTGGCACTTCGGCTCTAGTCTTTCTCTTCTTGGCCCCTTGAGATCCTTCCTCCAGGGCGGTACCAATAATAAAACTGGCACCCGGGTTAAAGACGACCGGAGGTTTGTTCGCCATGACATGGTACAAGGCTGCCATGTACAAGATCTCCACTGACGCCTTAATGGCAGGGACTGAGAAAATGGTACGGGTATAGAATGTGTCGTAGTATTGCCAAGCCCTGATACCATCAAGAAGGCTGCCTTCAAAGCCCAGACAGGAGCTGGGATTGTCTAAACAAAGCTGGCTGTATCCAAACTGACGGGCAAACCTGCTAGGCAGATAAGGCTCCAGAAAAATAGTATTGCGGTTACGATACACCAGATGTACGGGGCGGATGTTACGCAGCCATAGGAGCATCTGGCCATCCAAAAGCTGAGGGGGCACAATACCGTCAAGATGTACAGCTTCTATGTCCCTGGCGGTAAAGCGAAGGACGGATACGAAAATATGATACTTATCTGCCCTCGCCAATGCCATCCGGCAAGCCCGCATGGTCTCACATTCCCAAGGCTCGTCACAATAGCGGAAGATAAATGCGTCATCATCAGTCACACCATCTTCAGAGCCCGGTCTCATCAAAGACGGATAAAGTATCAGCAGCCACCCCATCAAATAGTGATAGGGTAACTCAGTTCGTTCAAAATCCTTGGTCACGTCGTAAGAAAATGACTTTTGATGTGAAGGTACGAAGGCCACGGTGTATGCTGCACACCATGGCCGGGAGGAGAGCTAGCCTGATTCGCAAAACTAACTTCACAGCCGAAAGGATGAAGTTACGACTGATTCTCTCGATAGAACCAGCCCCTCCAAAGACTACACAGTTTCGTAGTCATACCATTAAAAATCCCGCCTGGAGCACTTTTTCTGACAACTCTTGGGTATCCTGGTAGAAATAACCGAAAGAGTCAGTTTTACTCCCAAATCTGTCATTGGTGGTGGCCACCCTCTTAGCCGACAACACCAAGTCTTTCACCGCCTCCCGGGATCGAGAGCGACGGGAAGTAATTTGTCCTAAGGTATCTGTCGGGAAGAGATAGTGCATCCAATCCTTGGTATGGGGAGCATTCCCTTTTGAATTATTATCTTTTCTGGCCGTCTGATGATATGTGCTGTAGTGGCACAATATCTCTTGATAAAGGGGTACGAATCCTAGATACTGTCTTTCCAAATCTTCGAACTCCTCATTCGTGGGAGTATACGCCTCAAAAGCTTCGTCCCCCCAAGGAAGCTTGGAGACCGCGTGCATTTCGTGGAGCGCAAGCCTCATTTCCCCTATGGGTGTATAGAAGGTTCCCGTACGGCAATTTTACATCTCCAGCAGAGACATGAACAACTTCTTGTTTATGGGCAAGCCATGGCTGGTGCCCCGAATGGCATGGTAAAGACCAATCTCACACAAAAAGGTCTCGTACTTTTACAAGATTCATGTAGACAGATTGGTCCACGAGAGAACAGGATGTGTCCAACTAGGAAGCGTCAACCGGCCGATGGGGTAGGAGCCCTTCCGAGCAAGTTGATTTATAAAAGTGTCGGCGGTAGAAAATGTGAAATTGGGGCCCGGTACGTTCAGGAAAGTACTTGGGACCAATCCCGTTATAGAACAGCTGGTGTGCACCTTGCCTGCAGTCACTGACTTCATGCTGCTATTATAATGGATGTCTCCCACAAACATCCCACCTCGGGTAGGAGTTAAAGTCTCTCCCATCTTTCGGTCTAGTGGAAGCATATTGAACCAA
The DNA here is from genome assembly GCA_029216955.1 of Iris pallida. Lineage (NCBI taxonomy): Eukaryota > Viridiplantae > Streptophyta > Magnoliopsida > Asparagales > Iridaceae > Iris > Iris pallida. Next base: position 3,714,073 of record JANAVB010033620.1, on the reverse strand, counting down.
GATAACGGGAAGTGTCGTTCCATTTGGGGGATGCGGATCGCCATCCCGTTAGAGATAAAACTCCAATTCTCCGACACCTCCAGAACATGACTGTTCTCCACGGTCAAGGCGTCTCCAAAGAAGAACGCAGGCTTCAAATATTTCCTTTCGAATTTTCGGAGTTCATTATAGCGTTAAGGAAATAGAAAGACTGGTGCTTGATGGCATTCAGTCTAGCCGGAGGCTCATCGCTCGGAAACTGGTCCGTCATATGCTGAACAATATGGTCATACCTATAGCCGAGAGCAGATTGGGCGCTACCCACCAAAAGTTCTCCAGCAGCGTTAATCGACAGATTCACTGAAGAAAAGACAGAGAAAGATAAGTTAAACGGATGGATAAAGAGAGCTGATTGGGTGCTTCCAAGCCTCATGCGGCTCAGAAAAACATCAATGTGGCTCCATGAAGCCATATGCGGCTCCGAAGCCTTATGCGGCTTCAACTTAGCAAAGCCTCATGCGGCTCAAGCTCAGAAGACCATTTATGCGGCTCCGTACAAATAAAAGTCTATACGGTTTAGTGTCGCTTATGCGACTTCGTCGACGAAGCGCATATGCGGACACGGTGGTTTTCTTATGCGGCTCGCAACTCAGCCGTAGGACGAGCATGCGACTCACAAAGACTCGTGCATAAAGTATGCGACGTAGCCATGGCAGTTAGGGTTCTTTAACTCATACATTGTCCTTACCAGTAATGGAGGGTGAACGTCAAGATGAACATCGGGTACGACGATCGGCGGAGGAGCAGCCGCAGTCGAGGCAGAAGTAAAGGCTGCCTTCTTGCCCTTTGCTGCCACGGTCTTCTTGGGAGCTATTAGTTATCGAAGAGGAGAAGGACAATCGAGATAGGAAAGATTTGAGGAAAAAAGAAAGAAAGTAAAGAAGCCCTTTCTCTCTTCAAACTCCTCCTATTTATAGGAAGATGAGAGAAGGAGGACGCGTGGGCCAATAACCGCCTCATAAAAAGTGAAACCGACTCCTCGGATTTCGTCTCCAAGATTCACCCAGGACATAAAATCCTAAAGATTTAATAAGTCGACCCTTGGGATTTCCCCTACAAAAACGGCGCTGCAGCGAATTTGAGGCAATTAAAGACCTGCACACGTGGCAATGATGACGTGGACAAAAGTCTCCTGCGGCTGAACCACCTATGCGGCTGAACAAATCTATGCGGCCAAGACATCTATACGGCCAAGAAGAACATACAGCCATGCTTCTTATTCAAAGTATTTCAATTTTGCAAATTGAAAACTCTGAAGGGGGTCTTGTAGAAGCATGGAAAATGATTCATGCGGCTAGGAAATCTTATGCGGCCCAGAAAGCCCATGCGGCTTAGAGGGTCATGCGGCATAAGGGACTATGCGGCCCAAGACATCCCATGTGGCTCAGAAGACACGTGGCGTAACAGTGTTCCCCTCCGCCCTATGCTGTATTAATTACTTTGATGGCTGACAACTCTGAAAAAAGTGATAGCCCTGACACAAGAGAGGCAATTATGACTCTGTCATAATGACAGACCCCTAGGGAAGAGAAAGAGATCTCTTACACAATCCCCCGAGATCCATAAAAATGCCACGTGGCATTGCCACGTGGGCGTTCATATGCGGCTCGAGCGAAGACTTTCCATGCGGTTCAGAATGAAGCCGTCCTATGCGGCTCAGGCCGAAACAGTCTCATGTGGCTCAAGCGGAGGCCTTCCCATCCGGCTCAAGCGGACTATCTCCATGCGGCTCAGGCGGATGTATCCTTATGCGGCTCGCAATGATCATCTCCATGCGGTTCAAAGGTTCGAAGGAGGGAGGGCCACTACCCAGGCAGCCCTGACACGTGGCCCAAACCTTATGCGGCCTAAATCTTATACGGCTCAATCTTCATGCGGTTCAGATCCCCCCACCGGCTCTTAGGATACGTGTCCTAAGCCAAATCAATTTCTCAGATTTATTGCAATCAAAGATTGGGTCAAATCCTAATAATCTGGGATACGTGGCAGGAGAATAAATCAAATTTATTCGCAGACATCAGAAGATCATTATGAGAAAGATTTATTCCAATCAGCATTAATTGCTGATGAGATTTGGTGTAATCTATACTTAATGGTCCATATTCATCACAATCAAAACGAATGGCCTAGATTAACCAATCCACAGGCCGCCGCCATCTCCAGGAAGCAATCATTGGCAACCCTAATGATCACACCCCATTCTTATAAATAGCAATGTGCTATTCCCTTACAAAGATATACATTCCCTGGCAATATACACAACGGAGAGAGGGTGACCAGAGAGACCCCTTTTAGAGATCAGAAGACTTGGAGGAAAAAGTAGAAAGGGAGCAAAGAGAGCATTTCTTCAACGCCGAGCAAATCTTCTGGAGCCAAGGATGCATACCGATCGTCCAAGGAGTAAGGCAGGGCTGTCGTCGCCTTCCCGAGCCTCTATCGTCATCCCCAGAATCTAAAATAAACAATTGTACTCAGTCTGCGGTACCTAGGCTTTCGTCCCTAGGGTTTCTTTGTACAAGCGAGTTTGTATTGTGAGTCTAAGTTCAGTCCTCCCATAAAACTGTTCTATACCTTTACAATCAATGGCAAACAAGTCTATAAGCATGGGCTCGGGCATGTCGTATGGTAATCTGAGGGCCGCCTGACGGAAGCGCTCAATGTATGTGCGGACATGCTCTTGCTTCCTCTGGACAATTTCTATGATGGTTGACATGGTCATATCCATGCCTTATTCGTAGAATCATTCCACGAAGCGAGTCTTCTGGTCTTTAAATGACGAGAAACAGTCGTCCGGAAGACTGCAGAACCACTCATAGGCTACCCCCTGCAGGGCTCCTATGAATATGTTGGATAGAAGGGCGTCATCCTTTGGCAGGTGCCCCGTTTTAGAGGCAAAGTACCTCAAGTATTGTCGGGAAGACCCCTTTCCTTCATAAGGTGTAAGCATCTACGGATTGTATTTGGGAAGAAAGACGACGTTGTTCCACTCGACAGGGTATGGCTGCCAGATCCCCATCTTCTGGAGTGCTACTTGCTTCTTCTTGGCATTATGATGAGCATACATCTCCTTGATGGCCTGCTGTATCTCGGTCGGCATTGTGAAGCCTGTAGTCGATGGAGTAGACGATGATGGTCTTGCGTGATTGGCTGTAGGCAACCAGCTGGATTCGTCATTGGTTGGCGGATCACGCGCAGGTGTAGAGGCAGCAGAGGCCATGCTACTCTTAAGGTCGATTATGACCTAGGATAGGGTCTTCATGGTGTCTGTCAGCGTATCTAACTTCGTCTCGAGGACTTTGTAACTCCTTTTCCCGAATTTTCAAAGGAAAAATATATGTTTTTATTTTAATCATGGTTTGAAATAAATTATCCTTGAAGCTATAAGCGTTATTTTGCTACTGTTTTTATTAACTAGTCTAAATTAATGGTTGAAAATAGTATTTAGTTTTAATAAAAATATTATTCTTGGAATTCGTTATAAATTTCAAAAGGGTCTTTTGGTTATCAACTTTGAGATTTCAAAAGATTAGTTCCAAAAATGGTTTTGAAAATCATAAAGTATTTTGAAACAATAAAAAAAAAGATTTTACCAAGTATTTTTAAATTTAGTTTTTGGATTTATAATAATATTTTACAATTATTTGACGACATCGACTATTTTAAAAAATATATGTGATAACGTCAAACATATATTGACTGGGATTTAAATATATGTAGTTCATTTTATTTGACAATATAAAGCATAGATTTAAATAATTTTTGTAAACCATTTATTGATTAAGATTTGAATTTGTACAATTTGAAATAGTTTTGATAGTGCTAAATATCAGGTTTAAAATTATTTGTGTATTCAATTATGAGTAAGATTAGATCAATTTTTTTTAAATTAAAGGATTAAGGTTTGATTAATAGAAATATACTTTAAACTGTTTGGATGTCATTGTTTTATTTAAACTACAATGATAATTATCTCCTAGCTATATACATAGCTATATCTACGTAGATATAGATATACCATATCCTTCCATGTTCCTCTTTATCCAAACTTTTTCTTCATCTATGTGCAAATATATGTGAACTATATATGGAGACCACGACTACCACCTCTCCCTCTATTCCCAACTCCTCTGAAGATCACCACCACCGTTACCGCATCACCGCAACCACGCCTCCACCCGCTCCACAACCCCTGCCCGAAGCTAACCCGGCTAGGCACCTCCACACCATCATCATCCGCAGAACCACCATCACCATGTTCGTGTTCGTTCGTGTCTGTGTCCAACACAACCACCACCCTCCATCGACAAACACTATCGACCACCATAGGCACCGCCGTCATTATCACCTATACAGCCAGCACCATGGCTAGCCCTCTACACCCAACCCGACCAGCACTCGAACGTCTTCCTCACTACAGAAAGGTCATCGTACCGCACACCACCATATAGTCATTATCACTACCGTACTGTCGTGTCCGTGATCACAACATCAATTCTACTACATTTATTACATCCCGGACACATCGATACATCCAGAAAACCAAACAACAAAACAAAAACCCTAAGATAACCTCCTTGGAACCTCCCACCGACAACGGCCATCGATCTCCGCTGTGACCCTGTCCTCCTTTGCGTCCAGTCATCCACCGCCGACCCAGTCCCGTCGAACCACCAACATCAGTCACGGTCAGCTGTCGCTATGGAGACCATCTCCTCTGCCCGCAAACGCCCAGTGCCGACCTGGCCGAATCCACCGCGACGTCGCTCCTCCAGCGAACAGCCAATTGGTCGCCCCCATCACCAAGAACCCGCGCATCGCGGAAACCCTAATCGCCATCAACGGTGGCCGAGTCTTGGCGAGTCCCCGTGTCGTCCCTCCTGTGCGTCGGTCAGCGGCGAGCCAGTGTCACCGAGGTGTGACTGCGCCCATGTCCCCTCGAGCGCCGTCAACAACTTCCCGAGCTGCCGAGGTCACTCTGGTCCAGATCCGGACGCCGGATTGAAGGAATCGAGCTAGGCGCCTCGTCGAGTTCTGCCCCAGTCGCTGCTCCGTCGATCGCTCACCTCCTGACCGCCTCTGTGCTGGAATGGCAGAGCACCGGCTCTCACCTCCATCCCCTCTTCTGGTGAGCTTCTCACTTCTTCTCTCGTTCCTCTCAATTTTCCCCCTTTTTTCTTTTTTCTCTCCCCCTTTTTCCATATAAGTTTATAACAGAGGGGGGAGGAGTAATTAGTAGGCTGTGTACTATATAATACTATTATATTACATTATACAGGTTTATATATGTATTATTATTATAATTATTTATGTATATTATGAGTATAATTATAATTATATTTGTTATCATTAGTTTTAGAATTGTATTAAGTTTACTGTTTTATAATAGAATTTTGTTAAATAAATTCTTAAAACATATTAGTGTAACCAAAATATAGTTGGCCTTATTTTAAGTTGGGCTCCGAGCCAGTAATGTGGTTTGGAATCTTAAGCCTTATTTATTACTAGGCTTTTTACCTAACCATTAAGTAAATTTGAGTTAAGAAATTTAAGTAATATTTTTCTAAAACTAAATACATATTATTTTGGGCTCGTAGATAACTAAATTTGGGCTTCCATATTTGAAGGCTTATATTGGGTTTATGATTAACAATTCTTTTGGGCCTTATATAAAAATATATATATTTTTTTTCTTTATATATATATATATATATATATATATATATATATATATATATATATATAATAAGTTTTATATATATATATATAAAAAAAAAAAAAAAAAAATATATATATATATATATATATATATATAATAAGTTTTATATATTTTTTTAAATGCTTATAATATCTTTTGACTAAATAAGATTTTATTGCTAACTATATAGTTCTTTGACTAAAAAGAATTAATAAATTAATATGGTTTCTAATTTGTTTATTTATATAAAGTTGTAAATATTTTCTAATAAACTTTCTAAAGATATATGTTCCGGGCTAAATAAATATATATAGTTTTTCAAACCATATAGTAATTTCAAAATAGTGTAAATATTTATTTACGTAAACCGTTTTGATTATAAGCCATTGATCGTGACTAATCGTGTTTCCCATTTTTTTATGATTTCGAATTCCTTCACATCAACGCTAGCCAACTGGACTATTCTGAGTGGTATAGTATTATCGGCTTCACCATTAATGGACCTTAGGCAAGTGCACTTTCTGATTGCTTTCGATTCATTGCAGTTTTCCATTTCATGTTTATACATATGCTCTCTTGCTTGATGACACGTTTCACACAGATTAGTATCATGGATTTATTTATACTTCGTGACTGTCTTTTACATGGTTACCATGCTTGCGACTGGATTCCATGAGTACTAGCTGGACGGAGAAATATCTTAGTAGACATGTGGACTACCCAGAAATATCCCTAAAATGTCTATTCTTGTCAGATAACAGTCGCATAATTCACGTGCAGGGTGCTGAATTTTCCCTTAGCCGTTCATATGTCGAACATGATATTTTAAAACACATATATAGTTGTCTTTTACTTGTTTTCCTTTTTTTCTTCACCACTTGCCATGACATCCTAGTTACATGTTTCTCCAGTTGATATATTTTGTTGTGGAGTTACCTACTTGCTTTCTAGACATGCCATGACATCAGTTATTTTCTAGTTTTATTTCACATATGTTATTTTCATGTCTTGTGAATTCTATTACATTTTTACATTGCCATCGGTTTGTGTGCTTGTTCCATTCCTCACAGGAAACCAACATTTTTCAGGTTAGCTGTGGCTTCACTTAGCATTGGGAGATACGGGTGTACTAGCAGGCAGAAACCTAGAAATTAGATAGATGTGGTATCATTTACATTAATTGTAAGAACCTTGTACTTTCTTTAAATATAAATGTTGTAAATGTTATAATCAATTTAGAAATGTGAATGAGCAATAAAGTTTATTTTGAGCATTTATTTATTGCGAGCTTGACAGTGTTCTACCGCCGACTCTGCAGCGTAAGCTGGCTTGGACATGCACTCGTATCCCGAAAAGCGGGTATGGGTCGTGATAGACTTTGATACGTCTGAGAGCTTCATTGTTGTCTTCCTCATTGCCATCAGCCATAAACACAGACCGAGTGTGAGGGTGACTCGAGGGAGTCGTGGATCCTTCACTTTCTGGCTCAGACGCCTGAGTATCGCGGTCATAAGGATATACCGTAAGACTTAGATCTTCTTTGGACTCAGTACGGTTGCTACCCTCAGTCTGGTGACTGGCTGCGCCAATGGAGAGATCCGGGTCGTATTGCACCTCGTCAGATTGGAACACAGGGTTGTCGTGCATGGTAGGAGGCTGGCTACCCTTAGTTTTTGATAAGGCACCCAATGCAGATCTGAAACAAGTGCCTTGGAACACATCTGCATCGGGTACCTTAGCTTTACTATTCTCTGACATCCTCTTCGGTTTAGCAACCGATATAAAGATTCTGGGAGGGCTTCTTGAAAGCTCTGGAACCCTACGCCGCGTAGCGTATGGCGATGCGGGGCTCGTATTTTTTATGGATCATCGACCCCCTGTTAAGCCTCTGGCGTGGGGTCGGCATGGAGTAGAGTCTCTGGAAGATGGAACGCCTGCTTGGGATGGTGCAGCTGTTTGCTGACAACGACAGTTCATGGTAATCTGGGTACAAGAGTGCCTTGATTTAGGCACGCCTTGTGCCATAGATTCTTCTTTTGCTTGGGAGAGGGTTGGATCTTCTATCGTAGCACTCTCATTATATATACAGGGAAGCTGTATGTAAGTACGGTCAGAGCGGGAGCGGCCATATTGTCTTGCTGATCCTATGAAGATTGTCGATTGTCAATGTTCCCTCTTTTTTTTAATTTTTTTGGTGGAAGAAGAACTCCTTCTATTTATAGAGAACCGAGCACATATGTGATGTGCATTAGGGTTCCTGAGATATGAAAGAATTTGTCGTCATTGTACGGTACGGGCTTCTGCGGCACTGACACGTGGAGACATCGAGATTCCCCTCAAACAAGATCTCTAGTGGTTATGAACATAATCGAAGGAGGTGACATGTGGTGCATGCCGATTTTCTTGCTTCGATATAGCCGAGTAAATCTTGAGATTTTATCCTAGATTTGGAGTCTAACTGATCCTCATCTAAGATTTAGATCAATCTGATATGATATCTATCATAATTTTATCCTAATCTTCTCTGCAAGAGGTGGTTTAAATAAACCAATTAGGGTAGACCCATGCTTCCTGTGCCTTTGGTGAGGACTAAGTGCTGCTGTGCTTCTGGGGCGACGAGTAGACCGTACTTCTGGAGACGACGAAACCTCTGTGCTTTCAGGCGACGAGTGGACTTGGCTTCGAATGACGACGAGACTTCTGTGCATATGAAGCTGTATTTCGGACTACCGGAGTCACTGTGCTATAGGCGACAAGTAGGCTTGTTCTTCAGGTTGGCGAGGTTACTGTGCTTTTGGAGCGACAAGTTGACTTGCATTGGTTGCAATGGGAGTTTCCAAGTCTCTTGTATAGAAGTGACTTAAGCTTCTGATCTGGAGCAGACGACTGCGCCGTAGGAATGGAGATGGTGTGAGCATATCACAATCCTACGCCTTATACGGACGTAGGTAAGTAGCTGCACCTCTGAACAGTGAAGGCGTTGGCTGCGAAGGAAAGGGTATGACATCCTTGTACGTCTGAGATTGGCGCAGGCAGGTAGCTACGCCTCTGGAGTGAAGATACTGGCTTCTGAAATAAAAAAAGGGAAGGGGGGCCTACCACCATCTTGTTTCTGAGGTTGGCACAGGTAGGTGGCTGCGCCTCTGGCTTGAAGGCTCTGGCTTCATCAAAGTACTGAGTTACTGGTATACTTCTGAGAGGCTGCGCCCACAAGAAATTCAGAACATGCTTCGGTGGAGGTTAATCTTCCAGCATGTGTATCGAGAAGAAGAAAGGCTGCACTTCGATGAAGACTGCATCCCTTGTAGATCCCTCTAGGCTTCTGTCGAATCTGTACTAGATCCTTTGTAGAAGAATAGAATTAGTCCCTTATGTATAGTCCTGATGTGTCTGTACTAGATTTTGGTAGACATGGCAATAAAGGAACTTCTGTCCATATCTTCTATTTTGTCTTTTTAGTACTGAGCCTCAGTGTAGCCCCTCTTTCCAGAATTTTTATAATATTTTTATTTATTAATTTGAATTAAATGGTGATTTTTATATTTTATAGATAATTATTGAGTTAATTATTACGGTAGGTGATTTTAGCCATGATGGAGTTTTGGAGTACACAGTGATTAGAAATCATGGCACGGATAGTGCAATGGTGTGCTTTGATTAGAGTATTAGCCCTGGTAGGGAAGGCCGAGCCATAGTGATGTCCTAACTAGGAAAACCAGGCCAAGTTGCGACTCAACCCTTACCGAAGACTTATTTATTTATTATTTATATTATTAAGTTTTAGGGAAACCGGTTATACAACTTTGGCTCGGTCTGGACCCGAACTGAGCCCAAGCCGAGTAGTCATGCGGCACGTCCAATGACATCGTGTTGATGGAATTTGGGAAGATGGTATTATATTTTGTTTTTATGAATTAATGAATATTTTTAGTATTCGTAATTAAATATTAAAATTATCATTATTACTTGATATTCAGTGATATTTGTATAATTGGGTCCATAGTACGTTTTGGGATTTTAGACTACGCATAGTGGTGTATACACCGTTATTGATTTATCGAATTTTGTGGTTATTATTATTATTATTATTATTATTATTATTATTATTATTATTACTTTATTGATGTTATTATTATGTAATAATATTACTATTATTACTGGTTATATTATATTTGGCAAATATTATTATAAATAGTTATATATATATATAGGTATATCAATATATATATTAGGCTTATTACATATATATACGAGTATATATATTCATATATCGATCTAACTGTATTTTTATGTATATTAGTATGTATATTGATAATTCAATATTGCAAATTTGGGTAACATTTGTAATATTTAATTTACGTGCATTATAGTTCATAGTGTATATAGATAAATACCTATATGTATATAACAAGTATGCAGTAAACCAATCCCAGCACAAGCCAAGCTCGGGCCGGGCCACCTACTGAAACTCCCCAACCGAGCATGAGAAATCCTTTCTCAATAACCGACCTGCATATATATATATATAACGAAAACAGGGGGGGAGGGAACGCGAGCACAGCTAAACCCTAACGCCGACAAACGCGCCACCACCCCGGATCAATCCTCCAGGCAAGGGTGACCCACCCTGGGCCTGCGCGCCGCCGCGCGCGGCCGAGGCCGCGGAGGCACAGCGCGCGCGTGTGCGCGAGATGGAGCAACAACAGCAGTTGCAGCATTGGGCCGACTTCGTGATGAGATATCTCCCTCCACACTCGTCGGTTTTGCGAACCGATTTCGCGGGTATGTCCCCAATATATACGAGATTATTTTCTGTCTATTAGAACGAATTTAGATGGTTTATCTTGGCCGTTAAATCGAGTCGAAAACGACGAAAAACCCGTTTCGAAAACAGTCTAAGGAAACAGTTTAAATCGCCCTGTTCGAGGATCGATTCCGATCAACTCGTACACAACATTAAGAAACTATTTGAAGACACTTTTAGACAACATGTAGGGCTTCGAATCCCTTCTTACGGAATTTGAAATCATTGACTCAGCGTCGAGAAATCAAATTCCGAAGTTTCCCAAAAATCTGTTTTCAAAATCACAAAATCGCTCCACACGACGTGCGTCACGCCAATCGGGACGACGTGGTCGCACACTGAAAGTATCGAAAGCTGCGTAACAGCTTCGTGGTCATGTAGGCTTTGACAGAATTCAAATTGGTCGCGTGTGCGCGACGAATTTGATACGTATCCGTCGAAATTCCCCGTATCGTGCACATTGTAAATTTCTCAATTACCTTCTGCACGCTCGTCAGATCGAGACGAAACTTGCGCCAACAGAACCGTATCATTTTTTTGGTCCTGTATGCCAAGTTTGGTCCGATTCGGAGACAGTTGAATCCGACGTCGTTTTGTGGGCCCCACGGTCCCACTCAATGGGCGATTTTGTGCACGGCCCGCCGGAATCCAACTTTGGACATACGGTTGGGTTCGTATCGGAAAACTGAATCCGTAGACATGTAGTTTGACGACTTTAGAGACCGTTGACTCTGACACGCTTTTTGGTGCAAAGCGGGTCCAACGACGGACACCGTTTTGGCCCGAAATTACCGTTTTGCCCCTGTGTCCAGAATTGGACTTAAGGACAGGCAATCCTAGCTAATTTGACTATTCTGAGATCATTGGTATTGTTTATTTCAGCTTTCGAGGACTGTTGTACGGGTTTTGACTATAGTGGCACATTGAGTAGTTCAGATTGTCGGTTTCACCAGCAAAGGACCACAGGCGAGTACAGTTTATTGTCTGCATTTCGATATTGATTTTTACTATATTTCATTGGTTGGTCATTTGTTATGTGATTATTTTCTATTATAAATTGTGGAGTCGGGAATTAGAAGTACCAAAGATATGTGATCTGACCATAGCCCGTATTAGACATTGTAGCCCGTATTTATTTTCTGCAGAAGTGTAGCCCGTGTCTACTTTCTGGAGTAGTGTAGCCCGTGTTTATTTTCTGCAGTAGTGTAGACCGTGTTTATTTTCTGCAGTAGTGTAGCCCGTGTTTATTTTCTGCAGTAGTGTAGCCCGTGTTTATTTTCTGCAAGTAGACATCGTAGACAGTGCTTATTTTCTGCAGTAGACATTGTAGACAGTGCTTATTTTCTGCAAGTAGACATCGTAGACAGTGTTTATTTTTCTGCAGTAGATATCGTAGACAGTGTTTATTTTCTGCAAGTAGACATTGTAGCCCGTGAGTAGACATTGTAGACCGTGCGGTGTAGTACCCCAGACCGATCACATATCAAAGGTACTTCTAACAGTCGGGGAGAGTATTTTGTGTCTATTTACTTACTATTGGTTTTTATATTTCATGTTTATTTTCAAACCCAAGATTGATGTCTAACCTTTGTTTATAGTCAACTTCTTTATTTGATATTGCATTCAGTGAATTGTGCTCGTTCCATTCCTGACTGGAAACCAACATTTTCAGGTTAGCCGTGGATTCACTTAGCTTGGGAGTGACAGGAGTACTTGCAGACAAGCCTAGAGACTAGCTAGATAGTTGAGTTGTAGACATTCATTTAAATTGTACAAGTTTATGTTCTTCTACAAATGTAAAACTTGTAATCATTGTAAGTTAAATTAATTATGTGAATGAGCATTATTTGTGATTTGATCTTCATGGCCGTGACAGCGTTCTACCGCCGACACTGCGGCGTAGGCTGGCTTGGGCACATCTCGTATCCGTTTAAAAAAAAAAACGGGTGCGAGTCGTGAGAAGTTTTTGTGGTGGCCCATGCAGGTCAGTCTTCGCAAATCATGCGAACTCGTGATAGTACCTAAGTTAGTGGTACTATTGCGAGCCTGCGACTAGTAATGCTCATTGACGAATTAGAAAATAATTTAATTTACGAAAATGACTAGGACTAGGAGTCCCTTATACAAATTTGTCGATGGGTAGTTTAGGCCATGTAATTTAGGGTGAGGGTTATTAATTTTGATAGTTGTCAATTCCCCATAGGTACACTCTTACCTCTTGATTGAATGATATGGTCTAATATGATTCACTTGGAGAGGCAGAGCTTCCGGGGATTGATGATCACACCTAGATGAATTATTCAATTCCTTCTCGTGCCTCTTTAGATATCATCCTCATATTAGTCCAAATTGCCTATTTGGTTCCTATTTTGCCTCAGGAATTATTATTTCTGATTTGGTTATCCATATACGAACCTCGAGTTAGTTTCGATTCAAGTTTTTCCTCAAAGTGTGAATAAACATGGAATAGATAATAGAATGTTGTGATTCTTTTGACTTCAGTTATTTTCTCCAGGATTAAATCTTTTATTTTAAGGAATGTGACTGGTAGGACAAATACTTACACTTGATCTCATAGTCAACATGTTTGAATCTCTAGGAGCTCAAATTCTTACAGATATAGTTAAAGGAATGTTAGTTAACTCATGATGGTAGGACAGCAGCGCACTGTCGCCATTTATTTGAATTATAGAGACCATAGATTCACTGCAGCCAGCAGCGCACTGGCAAGACACGCCCCTAGAGTTGAAATTGTTTAAGAAAATATAGGATATAGAATATTGCTAAAATAGGGCTAGTGGTCCTATCCTGATCGTAGTTAATCTTGAGCCAATATTGGATAGAATTAAGAAGTGTTCGATTTTGTATCATGTTTGAGTTACGAAACCAAGGGTTTACCACAGCCAGAGTATATGGGCGAGACATAATCCTCGGTGAAATGACTTCAAACATGACTACAAGTTTAGGATACTGTGGGGGATAGGATAATGCCATGTATGTCCCATAAGATACAAAACCAATTGTAGTGGGAGTTCTGTGAGATTGGGTAGCGTGTCTCACGACCTAGCATTCCGTAGTCCTTGTGATCTATTGACGAGATATTTGACTGACACTAATAGGTTTACCTGGAATATGGAATTTAGAAGTCCATAACCCATTGGTTGACCAAGGCTTTATGGATAAGAATATAGTAGGATGACTGTATAAGCAAGGACCCCAGGTAAGTTTTGATTCTCTCTAAACTCGAACTACTTATGCCTCTTTTCAAAAAAATCTCGCGTACTTGTATCTTGACTACCTTGACCAACGCTACTATTACAGCCTAGTTTTTGTAAGCTTACTCTTTCATCGAGCTTGATTCGAGGCATATGTTTAGTGGGGACGCCTGCTAACTTATTGTCTAATCAGAATCAGTGTATTATGGTCTGATCAACCATGATGCATTTGGTTCGCACTTTATTCAATGACCCTACGTGGATTGAGATATAGATATCTCTAGGATCTCATCCGCGACTGCATTGACAATTCCTCTTGAATTATATACTCGCCTTTGAATCTGGTAATTATAATCATTGACATCTCCCTTGAACTCTATTGTTTTTGTCTTTCCCCGATTTGGAAAGACGAGAGCTCGTGATGGTAGAGAGATACAGAGTATCCACATGGCTATATAAGTTGTATACACAAGTGTAACTAACATCGGCCAGCCATGAGATTGAGTTACTCGTTCTCCCCTCGACCAAAGCCCACAGTTAGATAGGTGATGAGTGGACAAAAGGTAAGGGCAATAATCGGGCAACTCGACACAAATAGAAATTTATGACCCAATTGTTAGAAAACCTCTTCATATGATGTGCCTTAGAAAATGGCTACCCTGTCGATAACTCTCGTATACTATGGATGTGTAAGTTCATCTATTCCGTTGACCCGGTATTATTGTACACACTCGTTTTTCATTTATTGGGGAATGATCATTGACTTGACTTATATCTACCATATCCCATTACGTCGTACCTTGTTCTTTATTACCGAGAATCGAGGTACAATACCCGGATCTTGGAATTCTTCTAACCCCATTACTCCTAAAACCATATCCTAACTTCTAAGGTGGGTAGACTGTAAGCCTCCTAGTGTTTTAGGATGTACGAGAATTACGAGTGATCGGAATACTTTCCATTAAGGTGATAATTGGTGCCCCGTAGACGCCCACTTTCCATCTTAGATCATTTTGTGCCCCGGCTGTGCCATTAATATTTGGAGCACGAGACCAGCTGTTATCTTCCAATAAATTTTATATGCAAGATCTAGACGAGTCCACCTTCACCTAGGTATAACATGTCCCACTCAAACACGTCCCCTTGTACTCTATTTCTAGGGTACGACTTTCAGATAAAAAGGACTAGTTATAACCCTTACCCTAATACCGATATACTTCCCGACTTCAATTAGAGACTCAACCTTGACTCAAATCATTCGACCCAATATATGGTTGTGAACTACTCAAAGCCCACTACGCACATGTCACTAGTGTGCCTTTCAATTGTGTTTGCTAGTGCTACTTAAACACAAAAGTCACGGAAGGCGCATCTTCAGGGCTTACAGAACCTATTTAACCAATTGGACTGCCCAACTAGCTCAACCACTTGGGTGAAAACTTATTCCAGGTTACCCTAACCTAGTAGAAATAGTTCTATCATTGGGATCTTATCAAGCCCATATAGATTGAAACCCAAGGTTCAACCAACAGTCGAGTGATGTCCAATTAGGGAACCCATTAAAATCCAGTGATACCCCTTTCATACCACCATATTTGGTCTATAACACCAAACTATTTGAAATAGGTCCCTATACCTATTAGGTTGCCTTCCCTTCTTAGAATGTGAAGTCGTCTGTAACCATTACTCCATCTACCTGGAAGTCGCGATACGATCTTGTATTGTATTTAGATCCCTTGCTCGTGTGTATTACATAACCACGGAAAAAGATCGCGATCTTAATTTTCAAATTCTGTTCCGTTGTGGAACCTTGTTTGGATTAATTTCGAGAACAGAATTTCTGTATTGCACGGAGTGCAAGCCCCTCTGAGAAACGAAGGGTTCTTCGATCTAGCAAGTGACTGGGCTGGAGTAGCCACTCTAGCAAATAAGTCAATGGTTCATAGACGTTCTTTTATCTGCATCATTGGATACTTTCTACCGCTCTTGAAACTTCTTACTCACTCTTGATTTTGTTTCCCTATCATCCTATCCTTCCCATTGTAGAGTGACGAATGGTCGCGCTTATTAGAATTTAGCAATATTTCTTAGATGCTTGTGTAAATTGTTGCTTGTTAAGTTTTGGGTTGGTTGATAGATAGAAAAGGATTATAGAGACCATAAGCGGTAGGTATCTATTGGTAGCAATTTTAGCGATCAGTTGGAAGATTATAAAGTATTAGCGACAGGAGGTTGGATGGAGTAGTGTGACCAAAGGTGGGTAGAAGTCCTCAAGTATTCGGAGTTATGAAATGGCTAGGAAAGGTTATAAAATATTTTGAGGAGATTAAGGTTAAGGCAGACTTTCTTTTGAAGATTTAAGGAATAGTTATGAATTAGAATTTCGAGGACGAAATTATTTTTAAGGTGGGTAGATTTGTAGCCCCTCTTTCCAGAATTTTTATAATATTTTTATTTATTAATTTGAATTAAATGGTGATTTTTATATTTTATAGATAATTATTGAGTTAATTATTACGGTAGGTGATTTTAGCCATGATGGAGTTTTGGAGTACACAGTGATTAGAAATCATGGCACGGATAGTGCAATGGCGTGCTTTGATTAGAGTATTAGCCCTGGTAGGGAAGGCCGAGCCATAGTGATGTCCTAACTAGGAAAACCAGGCCAAGTTGCGACTCAACCCTTACCGAAGACTTATTTATTTATTATTTATATTATTGAGTTTTAGGGAAATCGGTTATACAACTTTGGCTCGGTCTGGACCCGAACTGAGCCCAAGCCGAGTAGTCATGCGGCACGTCCAATGACATCGTGTTGATGGAATTTGGGAAGATGGTATTATATTTTGTTTTTATGAATTAATGAATATTTTTAGTATTCGTAATTAAATATTAAAATTATCATTATTACTTGATATTCAGTGATATTTGTATAATTGGGTCCATAGTACGTTTTGGGATTTTAGACTACGCATAGTGGTGTATACACCGTTATTGATTTATCGAATTTTGTGGTTATTATATTATTATTATTATTATTATTACTTTATTGATGTTATTATTATGTAATAATATTACTATTATTACTGGTTATATTATATTTGGCAAATATTATTATAAATAGTTATATATATATAGGTATATCAATATATATATTAGGCTTAATACATATATATACGAGTATATATATTCATATATCGATCTAACTGTATTTTTATGTATATTAGTATGTATATTGATAATTCAATATTGCAAATTTGGGTAACATTTGTAATATTTAATTTACGTGCATTATAGTTCATAGTGTATATAGATAAATACCTATATGTATATAACAAGTATGCAGTAAACCAATCCCAGCCCAAGCCAAGCTCGGGCCGGGCCACCTACTGAAACTCCCCAACCGAGCATGAGAAATCCTTTCTCAATAACCGACCTGCATATATATATGTATATAACGAAAACAGGGGGGGAGGGAACGCGAGCACAGCTAAACCCTAATGCCGACAAACGCGCCACCACCCCGGATCAATCCTCCAGGCAAGGGCGACCCACCCTGGGCCTGCACGCCGCCGCGCGCGGCCGAGGCCGCGGAGGCACAGCGCGCGCGTGTGCGCGAGATGGAGCAACAACAGCAGTTGCAGCATTGGGCCGACTTCGTGATGAGATATCTCCCTCCACACTCGTCGGTTTCGCGAACCGATTTCGTAGGTATGTCCCCAATATATACGAGATTATTTTCTGTCTATTAGAACGAATTTAGATGGTTTATCTTGGCCGTTAAATCGAGTCGAAAACGACGAAAAACCCGTTTCGAAAACAGTCTAAGGAAACAGTTTAAATCGCCCTGTTCGAGGATCGATTCCGATCAACTCGTACACAACATTAAGAAACTATTTGAAGACACTTTTAGACAACATGTAGGGCTTCGAATCCCTTCTTACGGAATTTGAAATCATTGACTCAGCGTCGAGAAATCAAATTCTGAAGTTTCCCAAAAATCTGTTTTCAAAATCACAAAATCGCTCCACACGACGTGCGTCACGCCAATCGGGACGACGTGGTCGCGCACTGAAAGTATCGAAAGCTGCGTAACAGCTTCGTGGTCGTGTGGGCTTTGACGGAATTCAAATTGGTCGCGTGTGGGCGACGAATTTGATGCGTATCCGTCGAAATTTCCCGTATCGTGCACATTGCAAATTTCTCAATTACCTTGTGCACGCTCGTCAGATCGAGACGAAACTTGCGCCAACAGAACCGTATCATTTTTTTGGTCCTGTATGCCAAGTTTGGTCCGATTCGGAGACAGTTGAATCCGACGTCGTTTTGTGGGCCCCACGGTCCCACTCAACGGGCGATTTTGTGCACGGCCCGCCGGAATCCAACTTCGGACATATGGTTGGGTTCGTATCGGAAAACTGAATCCATAAACATGTAGTTTGACGACTTTAGAGACCGTTGACTCTGACACGCTTTTCGGTGCAAAGCGGGTCCAACGACGGACACCGTTTTGGCCCGAAATTACCGTTTTGCCCCTGTGTCCAGAATTGGACTTAAGGACAGGCAATTCTAGCTAATTTGACTATTCTGAGATCATTGGTATTGTTTATTTCAGCTTTCGAGGACTGTTGTACGGGTTTTGACTATAGTGGCACATTGAGTAGTTCAGATTGTCGGTTTCACCAGCAAAGGACCACAGGCGAGTACAGTTTATTGTCTGCATTTCGATATTGATTTTTACTATATTTCATTGGTTGGTCATTGGTTATGTGATTATTTTCTATTATAAATTATGGAGTCGGGAATTAGAAGTACCAAAGATATGTGATCTGACCATAGCCCGTGTTAGACATTGTAGCCCGTGTTTATTTTCTGCAGAAGTGTAGCCCGTGTCTACTTTCTGCAGTAGTGTAGCCCATGTTTATTTTCTGCAGTAGTGTAGCCCGTGTTTATTTTCTGCAGTAGTGTAGCCCGTGTTTATTTTCTGCAGTAGTGTAGCCCGTGTTTATTTTCTGCAAGTAGACATCGTAGACAGTGCTTATTTTCTGCAGTAGACATTGTAGACAGTGCTTATTTTCTGCAAGTAGACATCGTAGACAGTGTTTATTTTTCTGCAGTAGACATCGTAGATAGTGTTTATTTTCTGCAAGTAGACATTGTAGCCCGTGAGTAGACATTGTAGACCGTGCGGTGTCGTACCCCAGACCGATCACATATCAAAGGTACTTCTAACAGTCGGGGAGAGTATTTTGTGTCTATTTACTTACTATTGGTTTTTATATTTCATGTTTATTTTCAAACCCAAGATTGATGTCTAACCTTTGTTTATAGTCATCTTCTTTATTTGATATTGCATTCAGTGAATTGTGCTCGTTCCATTCCTGACTGGAAACCAACATTTTCAGGTTAGCCGTGGATTCACTTAGCTTGGGAGTGACGGGAGTACTTGCAGACAAGCCTAGAGACTAGCTAGATAGTTGAGTTGTAGACATTCATTTAAATTGTACAAGTTTATGTTCTTCTACAAATGTAAAACTTGTAATCATTGTAATTTAAATTAATTATGTGAATGAGCATTGTTTGTGATTTGATCTTCATGGCCGTGACAGCGTTCTACCGCCGACACTGCGGCGTAGGCTGGCTTGGGCACATCTCGTATCCGTTTAAAAAAAAAATGGGTGCGGGTCGTGACACTCAGTCTTTTGCATCTTCTGCGCTTTGGGAAAGGGATGTCTTCAGTTGAGATTTTTTATGCTTCTATAGTAGGCTGCGCACTTATAGTCTGTAGAAAGTCTTTATATGTAATTATGAAGAGTTCATACTAGATCTTTGTAATCATGATTTTTAATGAAGTATTAATTTCCCTGTATGCAATGCCTTTTCTTTTGTGGTTTATGAAGTGCGCAGCAGTTTGATATCTTCTGTGCTTTTCTAAATTTGTGTGAAGCAATTTGCTCTTACGATGTTTGTATATGTTGCACTTTTTCATGCTTCTACAGGTGGCACGAGTTGAAGAGAGATGTTGCACTCTTCGTGTCACAATATATAGCCTGTCAGTAGGTAAAAGCTGAACACCAGAGAGTAGATGGAAAGATACAGAACCTTGTCATTTCATAATGGAAGTAGGAGCACATCATAATAGACTTCATTGTTCGTTTGTCGAAGATGCCATGGGAGAACGATGTCGTCTGGGTCATCGTCGATTGATTAACCAAGTCAGCCAACTTTATTGCCATCAAAGTTACTTGGAGCGTCGACTGTTTGGCTTAGATTTACCTTGACAAAATAGTACGACTATACGTAGTTCCTATATCCATCGTCTCAGATCGGGATGGGTGGTACTTGTTACGTTCTGGAGTAGCCTTCAGTCGTCCATAGGGAATAAGTTGAAGTTCAACACAGCTTATCATCCCCAAATCTAATGCCAAACAGAGCGAGTGAATCAGATTCTCGAAGACGTGCTACGACTATGTGCGATAGTCTTGGAGTCAAGCTAGGACGTTCATCTACCGTTTGCGAAATTTGCAATAATAGCTACCAATCCAGACATTCAGATGGTACCATATGAAACTTTGTATGGGCAAAATTATAAATCACCATTTGCTGGGATAAAGTCGGGGAGTGACAGATTTTTGGCCCAGAGCTGGTAGAGCAGACCGTACAGAAGGTTATGCTAATACTAGAGAGGCATAAGGTGGCACAGAGTCGACAAAAAAGCTATGCCGACACTCATCGACGACCTTTTGAGTTCCTTGAAAGCGATTACGTGTTTCTGAATGTAACGCCCATGCGAGAATTTATCAGGTTCGGAGCAAAAGATAAGCCGAGTCTAGGATTTATTGCTCATTTGGAAATACTGAAGCAAGTTGTCCTAGTAGGTTACCAGATCGCATTGCCGCCAGCACTGCCGAATGTGCATAATATCTTCCAGGTCTCACAACTATGAAAATATATGCACGATTCGAGCCATGTAGTAAATTTTGGTCAATTGGAACTAAAGGCAGACTTGTCATACGTGGAAGAACCTGTGCAGATCTTGGAGGACATGGACAAATTATGTCAAAATCGTGTGACCCCTCTCATTCGTGTACTCTAGAGGAACCATTCTGTCTAGGAGGCAACTGGGAAACTTGAGTCTGAGATGAAGGAAAAGTTTGCTTCATTATTTTCTTAGAGGTAGGTTCAGACGAAACTTTTTTTTTAGTTGGTTATAATGTAGTGACACGTTCCAATATCGTATACTATTCCTCATTTGCGGGGAGCGCGGTTAAGAAACACTGTCTCTGTCGATCGATCGGGACAGATTGAATTAAGATCCCTTCCTCGTTATGAAATAGTTTCTTCAAAATCAAGTTTTTGTTGGGTTTTGGCCTTTTTATTGTGAATTTTAGTCCCACATCGGCTAGGCCAAAGGAGTTGTATCTCTATATATTAGCTATGCTATTTTAGAGATGTACATGTGGTGTGGAGGTGCACATGGGTGTGCTATGTGGGGTTATTTTTCTAATGGAAAAAAGGCTAAATCAACAATTGAAAGCATTCACGCTTTTTGCTCTTGGGAAATTTATTTCTATGGGAGCTAAACCCCGTCGGGGTTTAGCGACTCGGACTCGGACTCAGACTCGGACACAGACTCGGGCTTATGGGCTCATGAGGCATAATGTGGCATTTTGTTGGCATACTTTGCATTGTGCGACCCAGGTTGCGTGACCAGGTGCGCACCCAGTGGCGCAACCAGTTGTGTGCACAGGTGCGCGCCCAGTTGCACGGGTGACGTAGGGTGTATAGGGTGCACAGGTGGCGCAGGTGGCACAAGTGGCTCAATACGCATTCAGCGCGTGGTGTACAAGGCGCACGAGGTGCGCGAGGTATGCAACTTGCTTCAGATCGTGCCTGTGCATGATCTGAGCGGTTACTGCACGTTCGGAGTGGTTTTTACCACGTCCTAAATATTGTACTAACTGGGCAGTTGCTACTCGGGCCTATAAAAGGTCTCTTCTCTCTCACAGGCTAAGAGACAGGCAAATACAGAGGCATATACAGAGAGTTACGAAAGTTTACAAGTGTTTCTTAACACAAGTAAACAGAAGTCTTGAGAGAGAAGAGAAGTGTTGCACCAGCGTTGCTTTTGCACGGGAGTCCGTGTACGATCCCAGGAGTCAGAAGAGCAGAAGTGTTCCAAAGTTCTCCGACAAACTTGCTGGTTCCTGGAAGCTATTTGTGTGGGGCAAATATAGCTTTGAGCAACGGTGATCATTTACCCCAGCAGGATATTCATCCATCAATCGCCTGTCATCTTCTTTGCTGCTGTGGATTATAAAATCCTTTTAGATTCTCGTAATATCATATGCTGCTGTAACAAGATCTTCTTAGATCTTTGTTAAACTTGTGCAACCTTCCTAAAAGTGTTACGTTGGAACATTATTTTTTACAATTGTTTCATCTTCTCAGTTTTTCACAAAAAAATTGTGCCCCGACACTAACAATCTCAAAGCTATATTCCTACGATGGAAAACTTTATTGCTTCACTCAATACTGACTTCTGTAAGTTAGAAAAGTTTGACGGAGAGCATTATCAAGTCTGGAAGAGGAAGGTTTATCTCACTATTTAACTCAGAGACGTTGATCACGTGCTGCTTCAAGAGGAACCTATTGTTCTAGATATTGGGTCTGCTGTCGCAATTACTGCGGCTACTAAATTTCAGGCCAAATGAAGAAAGGATAATAGCATTTGCAGGCTGCGTATCCTGAATGCTATGGAGGATTCCCTAGAAGAATCCTACAGTAAGAAAACTATTGCCAGAGACATATGGGAGTCTTTGGAGAAACTGTACAAAGAAGACAAGATCAACAAGAGCAAGATATTTGTGGTTGAAAAATATCATAAATGGCTTTTTGAGGACAAGAAGTCCATGCTGTCGCAGGTGAAAAGAATTTTGAAGCTGCGACAGAAGTTGGAAGACGAGGCGATGCCTCTTCCCGACAAGTTTATTGTTGGAAGGATTGTCTCGAAGCTCCCCGTTGGCCACCACTAAAAACATGTCATGACCCGCTCCCGAATAATCGGACACGAGTCGGACACGCCCAGCCTTCATCGTGGAACACGATGAAGTAAGCTATACCAATCTAGGGAATTCTAACCAGATAATCAAGACAAGTATAAATCACAACATCTATAAACGTATCCCAGAATCAAAGTACAAGTCTCAGAATTTTATTACATTCCAGCAAATGAAAGTAAGTCTACTAATCTCAAAATACAAGGAAAATGTAAACTGCTAAGGTAAAGCTCTAGGCTTCTGCAGCCTTTAAGTCAAGAGCAACTCCAGCTGGCTCTACTACATCTACTGGCCTCGGCCATAATATGTATCGCATAGAGCCTCCAACTCACCTACAATATATCCTAGTCAGGAGCGGAGCAAAGTACAATTCTAGGTAATAAACACAAATATGATATGGAAATGAGTACATGACTACATGAAAATAAAATACAGAAAATGAACAGGAAAGTACATGAATGTAAGTACAGAAAATAAAGTACAGGAACTACAGTACAGGAATGTAAAGTACAAAAATGTAAAGTACATGAAATATAATGTACAGGAATGAAACAATAATCCCAAAGTACAAGACATGACAAGTGCACCATGTTTGAAATACAACTAGCCTATGTAACCGGCTGGGGTGAGTACTGTTGGCCCATTGGTCATATGGTCAACCTGATTTTAATAATTGATCAAACTCTGTCTGGATATACGAAGCTAGTCGGGACATCTCGGATTCTTGGACATGATCAAGATTGGCTATCCACTCCATTCAAGACCGAAGATCTGTTTGCCTACTCGAGTCTGTAATTTCTTATGCAATGTATTTTTTATTTTATTTGAGTCTAGAAATATATTGTACACCGAGTCGTACTGGCAAATAGGCTATCCCTAAATGAGTTCAAAATGTTTTTAAAATGACCTCTCAAAAAGGTTTACAAAAAGGTTTTCAAAAATCACCAAAAGCTTTTTCAAAAACCCTAACTAAACCCTGACTTAACCCTGACAGAACTCGGACCGAGTTCGGCCAGAGTTCGGCCAGAGTTCGGTTGGTGGCCGTTGTGATTTTGAATCTTTAGAACTTGGCCCTTCTGCAGTTGCGGATTTGACCGAGATTTGCTCAAAGAGTTCTGTCCGAATTCTGCCCGAATTCTGACAGAAGTCTGTCTTTGGAACTCCTATAAATAGAGAAGGATTTTGATCATTTCAATTCACTCATTCACTTTTCAATCTTCTCTCTATCTAAAGCTTTCAGTCTTTCAAAGAGTTTTTCTAGAGCTTTCAATTTCAGATCCCAAGCCAGTTACAATCCTCTAGTCAATTTGCCAGTGCGGTACGGTCTAGAAGTTTTTGAGAGATTGTAATCAGAAGGCTTCATTGAAGAATACCTCTTCACATTTGAAGTTGGACGAGTTCTTCGTATCAAAGCTCGCGTTGTAGAAGTTGCAAGGACTTCGTAAGAAAACTTACGGTTTTTCCAATAGTGGATTCAACTGGTAGCAAGAGTTCTACCGACTGGATTAGTCCTCAACAGAGGGATACCAGTATACATCGCTGTCTTTGCGTTTGCTCTCTTAACTTTGCCTTTACATTATTTCAGTTGTGATTAATATTCTGTGGTTGTGCTGCTAACATTTTTAATTAGCATTTTTCCGCTGCCAACTATTCACCCCCCCCTCTAGAGTATTACGCTTTACTATTTCGTTCCTACAATTGGTATCAGAGCGGGTGTTACAGGTAAAGCAAAGGTAACAGTGCAATTATTTATTCATTTTTAATTAACTGTTATATAGATCACAGCACAACACATGGCAACTGTGAAATTCACAAGTGAAGGCCAGGCCACAAACAGACCCCCACTGTTTAATGGTACAAATTATACATATTGAAAAACACGGATGAGTTTCTTCTTGAAATCTCTTGACTTTGATTTATGGTCTATTGTTCTTGATGGCTATCAGAAGCCACCTCGTATAAATGTTGATGGAGTTTTAGTTGAAAAATCCTATAGCAGATATACAGAGAAAGAAAAGAAAAGGGCCAGTCTTGACGCACTTGCCATTAATGCTCTTTTTTGTGCTCTAGACAGAACTGAATTTAACAGGGTGTCTATCTGCACAACGGCTAATAAAGTATGGAAGCTACTCGAAGTCACACATGAAGGCACGACTCAAGTCAAGGAATCTAAAGTCAGCAGACTTACTCAAGAGTACGAGGCGTTCAAAATGAAGCCCAACGAAACAGTTATACAAATGTTCGAGAGGTTCTTGGATATTTTAAATCCTTTGTCCTCCCTAGACAAAGATTACAGTTACCATGAAAAGATTCGCAAACTCCTGCGAGCTCTCACCAAGAATTGGATTCCAAAGGCTACTGCAATCATTGAAGGAAACGACCTCACAACGATGTCCCTAGAAGTACTCATGGGTAAGCTACTCACTCATGAACTGGAGCTACAAAATTTTGAAGAGCCAGCACCAAAGGAGAAGACTATCGCCCTCAAGGCTCAGCACAGAAAAGCTGCTGAAGATGACTCAGACAGCAGTGGTTCTGACGCTGAAGATCAAGCACTCTTAGCAAGGAAGTTCAAAAGATTCATGAGACATGAGAAGAGAGTCAAAGAAAACAACAGCAACAACTGGTACCAAGAAGATGCTGTTTGCTATGGTTGCAAGAAGAAGGGACACATGAAGAAGGATTTTCCCACAAACTCATCATCAAGCAAGAAGAGCAACAGGTATGAAAAAGGGAACATGAAGAGATCAATATCACGGAAGTATGCCAACACCAGCATATGGCATGAAAGTGAAGCCAGCGACTCAGAAGACGAACAATCAGAAGACGCTGCAAATGTATGCTTTATGGCATCCGATCAGGTACCTACTGAACCTGTAGTTGATACTTATGATGACTTCACCTTTGAGCAATTAGGAGATGCCTTCAGTGACCTGATGACTGATTACAGGAAACTGCGTAGTAAGTATCAGACCTCTAAGAAGGTACTCAAAGAGCACAAAGGTGAAATAGGTAGACTTACTGACCTACTAGCTGAGGTTAGAAATAATGTTAGTGAGTCTGGTGAGCTTTCTTCAATAAAGCTCTTATTACACGAGACTACCAAGTCATCTGAAGAGAAAGACAAAATTATTGACCAACTCAAGGAAGAACTTTCTATAGAGAAGAAAAGTCTTCAATGTGCACAAATCAGAATGGAATCACTTACTTCTGATTATACTAAGTTGTATGACACTTCCAAAAGATTGGAAATTAGGTTAGAAAAACAGCCTGAGCCTGCTGCTTCCTTCCCTAACACGTGTCACTTACCAAAAAATCGAAATATTCCCAAGCCAAACATTGTCAGACCTAACCCTATAAAACCTTTACCCCAAAAGGTTAAGCCCAAACAAGATTATAGGTATGCTTTCTTCTATACTAAAAAACCCAAACCTACCAACCATACACACCACTCAGCTTTCAACACTCGACATGCACAATGTTATTATTGTGGCCTCATTGGTCATATATCATCTGCATGTAGAATGAGAAAACTTATTGATTTAAATATTTATGCTTGGATACCTAAAGCTAACAATTCAGGACCCTACAAGAAATGGGTACCAAAGGTTTCATCTGCAAACTGTTTTGTAGGTGGAACACCCTTCACATGCTAGAAGCAAATGAATTCTCGACAGCGGTTGCTCACGGTATATGACCGGTGACGCTACCATATTTACAACACTGTCGAAGAAAAAGAAGTAAGGCTATGTCTTCTTCGGTAATAATTTGAAAGGGTATATTATTGGTATCGGTGATGTTGGTAAGTCTCCCTATCCTGTGATTAAGGATGTCTGTCTGGTTACCAAGTTAAAACATAACCTACTCAGCATAAGTCACCTAGCTGATCATGGTTATGGAATCAACTTTGGCAAAGACAAATGTACTATAGTTGATAGCTCAACTGGTAGTACTATCTTTGAAGGTATCAGGGAAGACAATATATATGTTTTCTATTTGTTAGAAGAAACTAACATTTCAGGTAGATGCTTAATGGCCAAGAGTGATGAGAGTCATCTGTGGCATATGAGACTCGATCATGCTAATATGGATACAATATCAAGATTATCCACAAAGAAGTTAGTACGCAGTTTACCGGACACTATATTCAAGAAAGATTCGGTATGCAGCCAATGTGAAAGGAACAAAGCTACCAGATCCACATTTAAATCAGTAAACGTAGTATGTACTACTAGACCTCTACAATTGCTTCATATGGACTTATTTGGTCCTAGCAGAGTTGCTATCCTCGGAGGTAAACTTTATGCTTTTGTAATTGTAGATGATTTCTCTAGATACACCTGGATATATTTCTTGACACGCAAGAATGATGCATTATCCGAATTTGTCGCCTTTTGCAAGAAAGTTCAGAATAAAAAAGGTTACATGATCACTCGTATTAGAAGCGATCATGGTGGCGAATTCAAGAATGCTGATTTTGAGCAATTTTGTGACACATACGGTTTTATACACGAGTTCTCCTGTCCTAGGACTCTACAACAAAATGGAGTTGTGGAACGTAAGAACAGAACTCTAACCGAAATGGCCAGAGTGATGTTAAACCAATTTAGTCTACCCAAATATTTTTGGGCTAAAGCTGTCAACACAGCTTGCTTTGTACTCAATAGAGTTCTAATTCGACCCAAATTGAAGAAGACTCCATTTGAGTTATGGTTTGATAGAATTCCCTCAGTTTCTTACTTTAGAATTTTTGGTTGTAAATATTTTATTCTTAATACAAAAAACAATTTGGGAAAATTTGATGAAAAGGCCGATGAAGGTATATTTTTAGGTTATGCGGCCAAGAGCAAAGGATACAGAGTCTTCAACAAACGTACCATGATCATCGAAGAGTCAATCAATGTCACTTTTGATGAATTGAATCAAATGACTATTAATGACAATGACGAAGATACATCTGTACCAAGCTCAACTCCAGCTGATTCTCAACCAAGCTCTGTACTAGCTGAACCTCCTAGAGAAGATCCAGGAACCAGCTACCTTCAGAATTTACCGAAAAGGTTGAAATTTATAGCTGATCATCCAAAGGATTTGGTAATTGGTGATATTACCAAGGGAGTAAGTACTCGTACATCCTGTAGAGATATTATTTCTAGTGTTGCATTTATTTCACAGCTAGAACCCAAAACTATTGATGAAGCATGTAGTGATAGTTTTTGGATAGATGCTATGCAAGAGGAATTAAACCCAAAACTATTATTGCATTTATTTCACAACTTTCATGTACGCTGCTCCCCTTGAGCGTGCGTGACTTTTCACGTACGCAGCTCCCTTGAGCGTGCGTGACTTTTCACGTACGCTGTCCCCTGTAGCGTGCGTGACTTTCATGTATGCTGCTCCCCCTTGAGCGTGCGTGACTTTTTACGTACGCAGCCCCTTGAGCGTGCGTGACTTTTCATGTACGCTGCCCCCTGTAGCGTGCGTGACTTTCATGTACGCTGCTCCCCTTGAGCGTGCGTGACTTTTTACGTACGCAGCTCCCTTGAGCGTGCGTGACTTTTCATGTACGCTGCCCCCTGTAGCGTGCGTGACTTTCATGTATGCTGCTCCTCCTTGAGCGTGCGTGACTTTTTATGTACGCTGCCCCCTGTAGCGTGCGTGACTTTCATGTATGCTGCTCCCCCTTGAGCGTGCGTGACTTTTCATGTACGCTGCCCCCTGTAGCGTATGTGACTTTTCATGTACGCTGCTCCCCTTGAGCGTGCGTGACTTTTCACGTACGCAGCTCCCTTGAGCGTGCGTGACTTTTCATGTATGCTGCTCCCCCTTGAGCGTGCGTGACTTTTCATGTACGCTGCTCCCCTTGAGCGTGCGAGACTTTTCGTACGCTGCTCCCCTGACCCCTTGCTTAACCCCTTGGCTCTTGGAGTTTTGGTCTTAATTCTTTAAACTTTGCTCTTCTATAGCCCTGTATATTGATATTCTATTAGATATTTTACGTCCATTTTATATCCTTACGCCTTTTGTCCTGAACTTGATAATCATGAATTCATTTGTTATGTTGGAATTAATAATTGAGCGTGACGTGATAGTGACCCGTAGTGGTGCACTCCTGACACAATAACCTGACATGACCTGATAGTGGCCCATCGTGGCTCACTCCTGATTAGTACACTTGGCATGATAACCTGATATATCTTGAACAGCTGTTGCGACGGCTACCTGACATGACCTGACTTGTATAATTAATCCTGATACCGTGGGCGATTGTGCTTGTACAAATAATCCAGTCATGTCTTGCATCATGTCTAGGAGGGGACTCCTGAGTACCACGGTCAGGAGTACCTACTGAATTGGACTAAGGTTAATAATTAGTATAATTTACTAGTCATGAAGAGATGTTCCCCAGTTACAGGCGATCCCGTTATCCCGGCCGCAAATGTTTGGACTTGTAGCCTGCCGACGAGTAGGGCACATTTCCAGCCCACTGTTATGTGGGGCACCCGTCATTGTCACTTAAATGATCGAACTCTATTGTCACTATAATGCATTGAAACTCTCTAGATTGTCACTATAATGATTGCCTGGATAACCTGGATGGTCTGCAGGGCTTGTGGCTATGGAACAATCTCATTGCATCTTGCTAGTAACTAGGTTTGTGATAACCCTAGTTAGTTAATGTAGAAAGCCGTAGGCAATGATTGGACGTGATTGCTTGGATGGAGTCTGGTCTAGTATAGTATTATCTAGAATTGATTGATTGTAGGATTGTACCAGAATGATTGAAAGATTGTTACTATAATGATCGTCACTCCAGATTGTCACTATAATGATTGTCACTCCAGATTGTTACTTGACCTGATTTCTTATATTTATCTTGCCGATAAATGGTAAGAGAAACCAAGTTCCGTTCAGACGAAGGGTTATAACCCCGGTTCTTGTTCGGTTTACGGGTTGTAACCTAGCTATCTGAATAGTTCCATGGTTATCTCATCATATATCATCCTGACATGCTTTTCCATATGTCCTGTCTTTTAGTGATTCTATTACAAGATTGTCTTTTATAATTACTCATCATGCTTTTCTTAAACTACTGTATTTTATTATGTAATTATACTCTTGTGCTAATTGCTGGTTTTAGTTCTTAAGTGAAGCCTCCTTTGTGGCACTTGCTCTTTCTGGGGTCTGACCCAGCTGGTTTTGTATGGCCAGATATCGGAGCAGCAGCAAAGGATCTACCTGTCTTCCAGCCCGATGGTGGTCACCAGGCGTAACCAGGGCATCGAGTGGGTTTCTTTTGTTCTCCCACAGTAATATTGTAAATTATTCTTTTGAGGCGTTTAGCCGACGAGCAAGTGTTAGCTCGATTGTACTTACTTACTGTCTGTCTACGGGCTGTAACATGATTGACAAGCCCCGGGGGTTGATCATGTATGACTGAACTCTTGCTAGTCCTCACATTTTGTAACGACTAGCTTCATGATCATCTGGATATGTAATGTTTGGGACACCTTACAATTGTATATTTGGAGATCTTATATCTTGTGATTATTATTAGTTGGTTGAGATTGAGACAATAGGCTATTTTATGACCTTAAGAGACTGATGGCTTGTAGTGAAACCCTCACATATCTAGACAGTCGTGACCGTATAGCGGTGTGGATCCCATTCCGTTATACGTAGCTGGCTATGTCTGCCCCCGCTCCCCAGTATTCTGGTTCTGGGGCGTGACAGCGAGATTAGAATCCATTCGCATGTTATGTGCATTTACATGTTTTCATGTTTTCAAACTTTTTCAAATGGATGTGAAGAGTGCTTTTTTAAATGGCTTTATAAAAGAAGAAATTTTTGTAGCACAACCTCCAGGTTTCACAGATTTCAAAAACCCAGATCATGTTTTCAAGTTGAAGAAAGCCTTATACGGTTTAAAACAAGCACCTCGTGCTTGGTATGATCGTTTAAGTTCTTTTCTACTTGACAACGGTTTTTCAAAAGACAAGGTTGACACTACACTGTTTATTAAATCTTTTAATGGCAAGCTGATTTTAATTCAAATCTATGTTGATGATATTATATTTGGATCTACTGATGAATCTCTGTGTCAAGAATTTTCTAAGTGTATGCAGAATGAGTTTGAGATGAGCATGATGGGAGAGCTGAAATTCTTTCTCGGATTGCAAATCAAACAAACGGATAATGGGACGTTCATAAATCAAGCCAAATATACAAAAGATCTGCTAAAGAAGTTCGATCTGGACAATGTCAAACCTATTGGCACTCCAATGGCAACTTCAACAAAGCTTGATTCAGATGAACAAGGCAAGCCAGTCGACACACGTAAGTATCGAGGTATGATTGGTAGTTTACTTTATTTAACTGCTAGTCGTCCAGATATAATATTTAGTGTTTGCCTGTGTGCACGTTTTCAAGCTAATCCAAAGGAATCACATCTGTCCGCAGTTAAGCGTATCTTTCGATACCTTGAAGGCACTTCTTCTGTTGGCTTGTGGTATCCCAAAACTAAGTCCTTTGACCTTATTGGTTATTCGGTGCAGATTTTGCTGGATGCAAAGTTGATAGAAAAAGTACAAGTGGTACATATTATTTCTTAGGCAAAGCTTTAGTCTCTTGGTTTAGTAAAAAGCAAAATTCTTTAGCCCTATCAACAATAGAGGCTGAGTACATCGCCGCAGGACGTTGTTGCGCTAAGATTTTATGGATGAAACAAACCCGAGAAGACTATGATTTATTTTACACACATATTCCCATTTTCTGTGATAACACAAGCACTATTAATTTGACTAAGAATCCAGTATGTCACTCTCGTACTAAATATATCGAGATTCGACATCACTTTCTTAGAGATCATCATCAAAATGGAGATATAAACCTTGTATATATAGATACTGAAAATCAACTAGCTGACATCTTCACTAAACCTCTAGCGGAAGATCGTTTCAATTATTTACGTCGAGAATTAGGAATTTTGGACGTCAATAATATTAATTGATTTTGTTTTATGATTATATATCATTATGCAAAAACTGTGTTAGAGACAAGCCAATAAAGAGTCTGTCTGTCACCACAACTACGGTTGAAGCGAAGCGGTACTTAAGAGTTCCCCGGTGAACCTCCGCCAGCTGGGACAGTACTCCTACAGCTAATCTGAGACAGTCGCTGTGTAACGATATTTAATTCATAAAATAATATTAATTATGTTAATTGAAGGCTAAAATAACTAATCTTTGAATTAAATATTTGAAATGAGACAATAAAAAAGAATGGCAAAATCAACTTTATAGAACCCTAGGCGAATTCGGCCAGAGCTCTGACCGAATTCGGCACGAGTTCGGTTGAGGGTGTCTGGTTATATATACAGAACCCGAGCAGCCCTTCTTCTTCATTGCTTCCAAACTATTTTAAACAGCAGCAGCAGCCGACCCAAGCATCAAAACCCTAGTTCTTCACCACCCTATTCCATCCAATCCAAGTGGTGAAATCTCTCCAAAATTTGGAATCGTGCGGAGATCGTCGTTCTCTACGACATATCTTGATTTCGTGAGGTATAACTCCATCTCTCTCCATCTTTCAATTAGTGCATTTTTATTCCAATTTGTACATATGGCACCTAAATTCAATCCATCTAAGAGGAAGAAGACGACCCCTAGTGAGGAAGGGTCATCTTCACATCCACATACGGATTCATTCTTTTTGTCGGTCCAAACGAGCGACGGTGCGTTCGACGGGTTTTTCTTTCAAACCCTCGACCAAGCCCTACTGTGGTATGGTGATTTTTTTATGCGATCCATATGCACAGGCGCTCCAGTCAAATGGACTGTATTTCCTGATCATCGTCATTTGTTTGAGGCATTAGGGTTACACTTATTTGTTAAAATATGCTTCCCTATAGCAACTAATGCCATTAGATTATTTTATTGCAATCTCATATTAGACACTTTCGATGTGAGCACACGTGTTGGAGGTATTAATATCAATTTCGATGATAGCCTCTTAGCGGAGATCCTTGGTATCCCTAACGAAGGTGAACCGCTAGTTGATATCACTGAATTTGATTTTCCCGAAGGCACGACACTCGTAAGTTTCAAAGCGGAACTCTGTGCACCTGATAGAGTACGCTCTGGAAAGTTCAAGGCTAACAACCTGAACTTGTTTAACTATGAATTGCATCGCATCATCTATTCCACTATTCTTCCAATATCGACTTCAAAGGATGATGTAACTTCTCTTGAGCTGTCCGCCATGTACCACATTCTTAAGGGGATTCCATTTTCTGCCCCTAAGACCATGATTCAGATGATGGGTCGTTGTCGTACAAGAGATAGAAATCTCTCTTACGCGATGATTCTCCCACGCATCTTTCAGCGCTTCGATATCGATCTGTCGACTTGTACTCAGGACCCTGAGCCCAAGTTTCTTCAGTTATCTCGTCATAGCATGACTGCTACAGCTCCACCTACTGCTCCTCCTACTGCACCTCCTCCACTACCTCATCAGTATGCCATGACATTTGAGGGCATACATCAGCATTTATCTGTTTTGCACGTCTCGATGACGGACATGGCTCGCGAGCGTGAGTTCCGCGACGTCACCCGTTATCAGGCGATGGCAAACTCCTTGGCTGATCTTTGTTTCGCTCAGACTGGTCATTCAGCCGGTTCCATCCCTCGAGATCCAGCTTTTTCGGGTTACCGCTGTGAGGATGAGGCTGTCCATGCCTTCTTCCAGCCAGGTAACGCCTATGATTGGTATCGTGCACCTCGTGACTACGTTGGTGAGTTCTATGCTCGCGCCCCTACTCATCCTTCTGGCGCTGGTACTTCTGGTGCTGGTCCTTCAGGACATGCTGGTCGAGCTGATGTTGGTGATGACGAGGATAGTGATGAGGAGATGTGATTTGATTTTTTAGTGACATTTTATTGTACACTTGGAAATGCTCCAACATTCCAAGTTTTTATCAGTATTTTTTTATCTGTACTTTCTAGTTATTATCAGCACTTTGTAGTTTGTTTCAGTACTATTATCATTCATGGACATGTTTATGATGTTTCAGTTTATTTCAGCACTTTGTTTTAATTATTAGCACTATCTCTTTATACTGCTTCTTCATTACAAACTGCCTGTGAAATAGCATGCCTGAGATTTTTTTCTTGAAACAATACATGCCTGTTATGCTAATCTGTAGAAACAATACATGCTGTAATGTGTTTCTCAATTTTTTTTATGCCTTTTATATGTTTTCTCACTACTTGTTACTTATGCATTGATTGCGGGGGAGCCTTCTCTTTTGCAATTATTTTGCTAAGTGACAAAGGGGAAGAAAATTAAAGATCTAACATTTTTTTGAGATAATACAGGACATGAACAATTTCTACTTTTTGATATTTTTTGAACAAGCTTAGCTTAATGTTATATCATTCATAGTTTGTCAATTATCAAAATGGGGGAGATTGTTGGCCCATTGGTCATATGGTCAACCTGATTTTAATAATTGATCAAACTCTGTCTGGATATACGAAGCTAGTCGGGACATCTCGGATTCTTGGACATGATCAAGATTGGCTATCCACTCCATTCAAGACCGAAGATCTGTTTGCCTACTCGAGTCTGTAATTCCTTATGCAATGTATTTTTCATTTTTTTGAGTCTAGGAATATGTTGTACACCGAGTCGTACTGGCAAATACGCTATCCCTAAATGAGTTCAAAATGTTTTTAAAATGACCTCTCAAAAGGTTTACAAAAAGGTTTTCAAAAATCACCAAAAGCTTTTTCAAAAACCCTAACTAAACCCTGACTTAACCCTGACAGAACTCGGACCGAGTTCGGCCAGAGTTCGGTTGGTGGCCGTTGTGATTTTGAATCTTTGAAACTTGGTCCTCCTGCAGTTGCGGATTTAACCAAGATTTGCTCAAAGAGTTCTGCCCGAATTCTGCCCGAATTCTGACAGAAGTCTGTCTTTGGAACTCCTATAAATAGAGAAGGATTTCGATCATTTCAATTCAATCATTCACTTTTCAATCTTTTCTCTATCTAAAGCTTTCAGTCTTCCAAAGAGTTTTTCTAGAGCTTTCAATTTCAGATCCTAAGCCAGTTACAATCCTCTAGTCAATTTGCTAGTGCGGTACGGTTTAGAAGTTTCTGAGAGATTGTAATCAGAAGGCTTGATTGAAGAATACCTCTTCACATTTGAAGTTGGACGAGTTCTTCATATCAAAGCTCGCGTTGTAGAAGTTGCAAGGACTTCGTAAGAAAACTTGCGGTTTTTCCAATAGTGGATTCAACTGGTAGCAAGAGTTCTACCGACTGGATTAGTCCTCAACAGAGGGATACCAGTATACATCGCTGTCTTTGCGTTTGCTCTCTTAACTTTGCCTTTACATTATTTTAGTTGTGATTAATATTCTGTGATTGTGCTGCTAACATTTTTAATTAGCATTTTTCCACTGCCAACTCTATTCACCCCCCTCTAGAGTATTACGCTTTACTATTTCGTTCCTACAAGTACAGGAGCATGTACAGGAGTACATGAATATGGTACGGCTTAGGCCCGTGTGCACGGTACGGGACCTAAGCTATCTACATGAATATAGTAACCGGGGTTTGGTCACATGGCTAGTGTATTTCTCTACCCGACACAAGTAAGTACAAGAACATGAAATGCAGGAGTACAGGGGTACAGGATATCGTGTCATGACATATCACAAGAAAGGTACAAGATATGTAAATGTACAAGACCGTAGAAAAGTACTTGCCTTCCTCCGGGAAAGTACGGGTAATGAATGGAGCTGGATGTCCTCCTGTTTTGGTATAAATTTGGTTAAGGTCCAAACAGAGATATTGGTTAACTAAAAGGCAATTAACTACTCTTTCAAGTTACTAGTAGCTATTATACATATATTAACTTATTAATTTATTAAGTACTTTATCAGACTAGGTTAAATCCTTTAAGAAACAAGGTTAAATAGGATTATAATACTATCAGGACTAAGTTCCTTATTTAGGAAATTATCTACATAATATTTAGTAAACTGTTTATCTAGAATACAAATTTATTCAAATATTTGCTACTTATATATCCAAGAATTATACTAAAATACTATTACTACCCAACTTCATTATCCGGAGCTTTGCACACTGGTACAGACAACTAACTCAGCAGGAAAATAAACTTAGCTTGGCATGCTATAGTCCAACTCATCAGCTAACTCTCAAACCTAGCAACAAGAGTCAAAATTTGTAGAGTAAAAATCGACTGAAGCTTAAAGCCTTCAAAACCAGTTTGCAAATAACACCCAGAGATCAAACGTTCCAGTGATACTCCAACCCAACGCCTTGCCACACACACAGACTCACCAAATCACAACACTTATAAGTAGCTACAGAATATAAATTCTACGTCTTTCTTTCCAAGCTCACTCGAGCAACCAAGCTTGGCATTGGATTCAATGCTCACACCTGCATAAGCTAAAACCCCATAATTTATCCAACTCAAAGATCAAGTGACAAAAATGAAAATCATACAAACCAATTGATAAAATCTAAAATAGGATTAATACAAAATTAATTAGCAAAGAATATACATCCCATTGTTTAACAAATTTGAATTGGCGACCTCTCACTTGCAATCCATCCCTGGACAGGAACATAATCCCGCAATTGGACACGGCTACGGAAGCGCACACCAAGAGCTGCTACACATGGACACAACAACACCCCTGGTTGAACAGAAAGGGACACGCACACAAAACACGAACAGGACCACACGACACAAGCAGAAACTTTATCCCGTGTCCCGACCCCAAATCTGACCAAGACTTTAATCAACATACGCACATAACAATAAATTCTTCAATCGAAGATAATGTAGAAGATTA
Organism: Iris pallida; assembly: GCA_029216955.1. Classification (NCBI taxonomy): domain Eukaryota; kingdom Viridiplantae; phylum Streptophyta; class Magnoliopsida; order Asparagales; family Iridaceae; genus Iris; species Iris pallida. Next base: position 3,677,367 of record JANAVB010033620.1, on the reverse strand, counting down.
CCTGGGTAGAAGAATCGAAACAGGGAGGGGTGAAGACACGATCGAGGGCTCGGACACGTTCTCTTCGCGTCCAGATATCCTAGTGGTCCACTGAGACATTCAAACAAATCCAGGCATATAAAGAAAAATAAGGCTATGTGATGATTTCAAGATTCCTAAAGGCTTCAAGAACAATTATTCAGTAATATAATTATTAATAACTCAGAATCCTACTTACAATGATTTCGATTCAGGTCGCTAGCCACCTTCTAGGATGGACCAGTGTATTCCTCTGATCTGCCATTCAATTGATTCCATAACCAGGAAGAAAATCAACGTCACTTGATCCATTAAGAACGCCAAATCTTCTAGATCTGAACTAAGGTTTGAGATCGAAACTCACCAGTCCAGTCGAGAGGAAAATAATCCTTCGACGAAGAAAATCGATCAATTCAGATTACTCCAGATCTGAGCTCACAAACAAACGAAAATAGAGGGAAAATCAAAGATGAGCGAGCTTCAAGATGAACGAAAATTTCCTTAGAATCGAAATACTTACTAATTTAAAAGTGGACAAGAATGACGAATCCCTGGGAAGTTCGTCCGAGAAAACCAAGATCTGAACGAACCTACTTCCTCGTCTTTCGTCACCATCGGGAGAAGGTCGGAGAGTCAAACTCGCTAGAGAGGGAGATCGAGAGACCTTCGATCTTCATGCGCCAACGTCGGGGAACTAATCGCCGGAGAAGAAGGTCTCCTTCTCTGCTATAGCCGCCACCGTCGCCATCGTCGGACTCGTCGATCGATCCTCACGCTCCGATGAGAGGAGCTGTCGAAGCTCCTCGAGTAGGTTTCTGCAGAACTAGAAACTCAGACGCTGCCTTGGCCCTTCCACTCGCCGCTCGGGGAATTGGTTGCCGGAGTCGTCGCCATCGCCGCCGTGAGCTCACGCTCGGCTGGACTGAAGAAGAGGAGAGGGCTCGAAGGAAAATTGGTAAGAATGAAAGTGAATTGACACTCTCTCTTCCTCTGTTGCTGTCATAAGGAGAAATACAATTTTTCATAAAAACCTCGCTCAACTAATTTACATAATCAGACCCTCCGCCCTAGAAATTTTACACAAACCCCCTCTTCCTTTTCACTATTGCAGGATTTGGTTAAAAAATCAGTTAGAAAATTAAATGATGGGCCCCAAAGTTTGTTACAACAAACTTTCAAATTTTAAAAAAATAATTCATGCTCCAACTAATTTCCCTCCAAAAGTATAAATCAAAATATTTATTATTCAAAACTAGATTTATTATTATTAGAAAAATTTTAAAACTAGACCTACATGGGCCACCACTAAAAATATGTCACGACCCGCTCCCGAATAATCTGACATGAGTCGGATACGCTGTACCAAGCTAGGGAAATTTAACCAGATAACATGAATGTGCACAATCACAGCATCTATAAAACATTCCCAGAAAGATCACCATAATGCACAAATCTATATAACCTAAATGTACTAGAGTCATCAGAAATAAAATGTGCTATGAACTCTAAAACAATATCTAGGAGTAAAGCTAAACAGTCTAAACCTGAAGCCTTTAGCTAAGTCATGTCTCCATCCTGCTCAGCTAATGTCCCGGACTCTGGCCCATATGGTAGAATGATATCCTGCAAGTACACCTACAACATATCCAGTCAGGAGCAGAGCAAAGTACAGTTCTAGGTAATGAACAAGAACATCATGATATGGAAATGAGTACAGGAGAACATGAACTATAAAGTACAGGAAAAGAACATGGAAGTACAGGAATGTAAAGTACAGGAAATGTAAAGTACAGGGATGTAATTGTAACGCCCCAATCCCAAAATACGCAGGACAAGAACGTAATCATGCCAGCTGTATACATACGAAGTATATGGACCCTCGTATATATACATAAGCTGGAAAATACAGTAACCAAGGTACTAAATCTCATCCACAAAGATAAATATAATATAAAAGTAACTATGAATTTGTCATGTACACAATAGTTGGGCGAAGACAAAGTCCACTACCAACCAAATTATATATGGAAAAATATACAAGGAAAGAATTTAGCAAGCGAGAGCAATGGCGAGTCCAAGAGCAATCACCACGAAGGAAGGAATGGCCTTAGCTAGAGCACCTGCAAGAAATCATGAAACACACACCTGGCGAGATAACCAGGTCCTCAGAGGGACGTAACAAGAAACATCAACATGTCATATAATACTGAATATAAACTATGTCACAATCAAAGAAAGTGACAAGACATAATTAAGGTAAACTAACCAACTAAAGTGAACATGCAGTGAGAACAAACCTTTCGTCGCATGAGCCCTGGCCGTAAATGGGAACTAGTATAGTCCCCACTTGGGCACCAGTGACTGAGAGCATGACGTTGAAAAACGACAGTGGCCAACCTGAGAGGCTCATACCCGTATCTCCAGCGGAGCTTCCGGGTTACAAGGGAAGTACAATCGAAGCCCATACGACAAGGAGATGTTCTCCCCACCCAATGTACCTATCATGTCGCATCCACGACCATGTACCTCTACTAACTGCTAAGTCTCCTAACACGTCTCTATTAGCAGTTAGCCCTAACGCAAGCACATGGGGGATCAGCCCACACGCAAGAACCTCTACATGCTACTCATCTCACACATCCTCGTAGTACAACGGTGTCAAGGGATATGCAATACACTACAACGGTAGTCCCTTAACTCTAGGTCAACATGCAACCAAGGGATACTAACAAAGTAAATTATTAATCACTGAACATGCAGTAAATCAGGAACTGTAAGAACCGAAAATAAAGAACAGTGATATATAAAATAAATACAGACTGAATATAAGCAGTTTAATGGCAAGGTATCTTGTCTGGTAGGTCGCCTGGTGTGGTGCGGTGATCGAGCAAGTCATGTTCTGTCCAATAGCCATGGTCGACGGGTAGGATCCGAGGTCGCGAGAAAATAGACAAGCATGATTAGTCATGATCGGAACAATCTAGGGGGAATAATTAGAAGACATTTTGCAGAAGTAGAATAATATAATATTTTTGAAAATATTTTATATTACTTGAAAAATACATTGGTAAAATAATAATTTTGATGAATACTTGAATATTGTGGAAGAATCTTTTTTTTTTGGTCAAAACTATATTACTAAGTAAATATATATATATATTTCTTATATATAATTACTTGAAAACAAAATATGATAAATTTTTGGAAATTGCCTTTTATTAGTTCAAAAGCATTTATACGCAAAATATTTCATGCCACACATATTCTAGGCTTGTGAAATTATAGAGTTACAGATAGAAAAACTATATTTAATTAGATAAATAAAAATACTAGAAGTTAGTTTATAATCAGAAAATCTACATCTTGTATATTTAAAATTTTTCCAAAATATGGTGATGATCCTATATAATAATATGTAACTATTTTTCCCAAAATATTAAATATTAATAATAACCACAGTAGTATACAATATTATTAATAATAATAATAATAATAATAATAATAATAATAAAATCTTATCATTTTTAAATAATATTAATAATAATAATATTAAAAAATAACAGTAATATAATAATAATAATAATAACAATGATAATATAAATAATAATAAAAAACCCTTAAAAACCTACTGCTTTCTTCTAAAATTAGCTTTTGGGATGGTTTAACTCAGAGAGAGAGAAAGAGAGCAGAGGGGAAAAGAAAATAAGGGTTTACTCACCGGCGTCGACGGCGCTACGGCGAGTGTGGACGGACGACGCCGGCTGGAAAGGAGGAGAGAGGAGGCGCGCGCACATCCCACAGTGGACGGCGGGGAGATCGAGCGCACTGACGCTGGTAGGGGCTTCGCGGCGGGGGCGGAGTTTCGCGCGCTAGGGTACGGCGGCGGCTGACGGAGGAGGCGGTTCGGGGGTCGAAGAGGGTTTTTCGGAGGAGTCTTCCACCGGAGCACGGCGCTGGAGGTGGCGGCTCCAGATCGGCTGACGACCATGGTAGGGCAGTGCGTCTGGCGGAGGAGTGATCGAGCGGCTCGTGCTCGACGGGCGGATGGGTGTGGCGCGCCAGCGCTCACGCCGGTGGCCGGCGAGCAGAGCGCGGCGGAGGGTCGCGGATGTGGCCGGCTCGTCCGGCTGTGCGACTCGCGGGAAGGCGCACGGCTTGCGGGTGGCGGAGGGAGCTCGCCGCCGAGGTTAGGGTTCTGCCCTCCTTCTTCTATTTTTGCTGTGGTGTCGATGGTGGTGGTTGCGATGTTGGTGACGGTGATGGGGCTGTTTGGTGGTTGTGGTCGGGATGACGGTGGTGATGGCGTTAGGGGTGTTGGCGAAGATGCGCGGTAGCTGTTGATCGGGGGGAAATTGAGTCGGGGTGAGGGAAGGGGACTGTGCTGGTGCGGAGACGGGTGGCGGGGATGGTGATGACAGAACCGTCGTGTTCTGTGAGACACGGACGGGGTATCCGGGGTTGTCGGATCCGGAACAAGTATTGTATTTGTATGGAAAAATATAGTGGAGGAGATGAGGCACAGACACGATGCACTTGTGGATGCCAAATTTTTGGAGGAGTACCTCTCCTTTTATAGGAGGTGGGAATTCCCAGTTAGATAGGAATTGGGTTTAAATACCCAATAGATAATTCATCATGTAATCAAATAAATTTAAAGTTAATTCAAATCAAATTCAAATCCAAATCAATTCCATACTTAATTTAAAATATTTTAAATAAAGCCAATAAGATCTTTTGCAATTAACTTACCATATTTAATCAAATATTAAATAAAACAAGATCTCAAATATTATTTTCATAGTTAAATAATTATGGAAATAATTAATTTCGAAAATCACTATAAATACTTAAATATTAAATCATGAACTAGCTTTTGTAAATAACAAAAATTAATAAACAATTTTACATTTCGCAAAATATTAAACCAAAATTTCTAAATCACCATTTATTTGTAAACGATGAATAAAATAACCTTTTTATACAAAATAAAAATATTTATAAAATTTATAATATTTTTATAACATATGTACCTCGACACATTCGCACTCGTCGAGCAATTACCAAAAATAAAATTTCGTGCGCGACGTAAATTACGACAACGCGACGTACAAAAAAATACTTTTTAAATCAGTACCAAAAAATAAAAATCAGTAGAAATTTAGGGGCTTTACAGTAATGTATAGGAATAAAACTATAATCCTAAAGTACAAGACATGATAAGTGCACCATGTTTGAAATACAACTAGTCCATGTGACCGGCTGGGGTGAGTACATGAGCATGTACAGGAGTATATGAATATGGTACGGCTTAGGGCCCGCATGCACGATGCGAGGCCTAAGCTATCTACATGAATATAGTAACCAGGATTTGGTCCAATGGCTAGTGTATTTCTTCACTCGACATACGTAAGTACAAGAACATGGAATACAGGAGTACAGGGTATCGTGTCATAACGTGTCATAGGAAAAGTACAAGAAATGTAAATGCACAAGACCGTAGAAAAGTACTTGCCTTGCTCCGAAAAATCAAGGGTACTAAATGGAGCTAGATGTCCTTCTGTTATGATATTTTTCAAGTTGATTAATATCTACTCTTATGACAATCAATTAGTACCTTTACTACCATTGATTTTATTCACTTTCTATAAAAATATACGAAGACTTACAACATGAACTTGGGAATATTAACTGGAAAAATAGCTTAGCGACCATATAGCTTAACTTTATTAATTATTCAAGTACTACTGTTATACCTAGCTTAAAACTTGAAATCTTATAATTTCTACAACACCCAACCTCCCAAACTGGTTTTATTACAAGGTCTACCCTTGCCATTGAAATACTTACTCTATTAATCTCCAAAACAAGATAACATCATATTCTAACAAAATTATCAAAGTCTAAACTTTAAAGAAACTTAGTCATCAACATTTTGATCCCAGTAATCAATCTATTGCTCAGCCCAAAACCCAGAAACAAACATTCTAACCAAACCCAAACATACAGAAAAATCATTCAGAGAAAAATATAATTAACTTCCCAAAACTTATTCAAATAATCAATTGTATTGTGTCCTGCATCCCGGACACGCCACCAGTCACTTGAACATAATTATAGGTCTCATAGCTTGTCAAACTAATCACAATGCTAAGCCTACTGCTTATCGGCTATCAATAAATTCAAACTTACACAAAGAAGAAAAATAAGAATAATAATTAATTACAATGAAAATAAAAATAGAGAATCATGAATCCACACAAAAAATGGCAGTAGCTCCTGCATTCGACATAAATCCGAACACGGCTGACACGAACTAATCAACTGCCACCAAGTTCAAAAGCACCCGTCGACTCTAACGTCTCCCAGGTCCATCTGCTCAAGGCACTTGATGCTCCAAAGTAGATACGGCTCAACCGAGTCGTATCTAGCTTGTCACACACCACCACGACTCCAGCGGATACGAACACAAAGTAACACAAATACTGGACACAAAAAGTACAACCGACATTACCCCTTCCCAAATACGACTAAACAGAGTAACATAATTGAAAAGAATTACCTGAAGGATGTACTCAGAAACAAAGTCGTGAGTCCGGGACTTTGACACAACCGATCTCAGTATACTGCATCCATTCAACAAGAATTTCCGCACAAAATTAAAAAGAATTCAGGAACCAATTTAGAAAGATTTCAAATGAAGATCCAAATACTAATACCTCAACAATTCTTCTTCCAACCCGGAATCAATCCAACCAGAGTTAAAAGAATTGATCACGACAACACTAACGAAATATAGAAGAAATTAATCACTCGTTTAGAACATCACTATAAGAATACATACTCAAGAATCAAAGAATTAATCAAGCTCACCCGTCCAAATTGATGCTTGGACAGACCATTCATTGCTTCGAGAAAGAGTTCTAGATCACTCTTGATCTAAAATTTCCAGATCGAGAATAATCGATGACGCTAAAATCAAGAGGAAACGAAGAACAGAGGATTCGAAAGCTCACCGTCCTGAGATTGAAAGGAACACGCGGGTGTCGAGATTGAACTGCTCGATCTAAAAATTTTAGATCAAAAATCATCAGATCTCTCGATCTCGAAAAGAAATGAAAGAATAAGGAAGGTCGAGTGGAACTCACCACTCCTACTCTCGAAGTACACCGGGGGGAACGTGATTCGTTGGAGTAATTTGTGCTGCCGATAAAGACCACCGGAGAAGACTGGACGCCGCCGCTGCCACTCCTCGTCGCATCGGTCCAACTATTCAGGCGCCGGTGGAAGTTGCTGTCATGGCCACCATCTTCATCAAAATTGCCGTCGCCATCGACCGGGAAAGCTAGGGTTGGCTCGGTCAATAGTTGAAAGAGGAATTGGGGAAAAATAAAGAAACGAATGATACTGCACACACTCTCTCTTCCTCACTTCAGTTTTAAAAGAAGGAAAGGTAATTTTGCATAAAACCCCTCCCGCTCTAATCCATTTTTGTATGGGTCCCTCCAGTTAAGGTAATTTTCCAGAATCACCCTCCCCCTTTACATTATTTACAAGATCTTGAAGAAAATCAGTTAGAAACTTTTAAAAAATGAGGGGAGCACTAAGTTGGTTATAACAAACTTTCAAATTTTCAAAATAATTCCCGCCCTAACTAATTTTCCTCCAAAAGTATAAATTTAAATATTTATTATTTAAAGCCAAAACTTATTATTATTAGAAAAAAATTTAATTTCTCAAAAATAGGAAAGTAGAGTTACAAATCTCTTCCCTTGAAAAATTTTGTCCTCGAAATTCGAAGACCCACAAAATAAGTCTTAAAATCACAAAAAGGTTGAAACACAATTCATTTATTGAAAACAAAATTTTTCGAGCACTAGAATACAATCAAGCAAACAAGCTAGGATAGCGCTCTCGCATCTTGTCCTCGCACTACCATGTGGACTCTCCCGGAGAGTGGTGTCTCCACATGACGCGAACAAGTGGAATAGTCTGGTTCCGCAGGCGCTTCTCCCTCCGGTCAAGGATCTCCACTGGCTGCTCCTCGTAGGTCAAGCTCGGACCCACCTCTAGCTCTCAATAGTCCACCATATGGCTCGGATCTGTAATGTAGCGTCGAAGCTGGGACACATGGAAAACGTCGTGCACTCTCTCCAAGCTAGCTGGAAGCGCTAGTCGATATACCACCTCGCCAATCCGCGCCGTCACGTCGAAAGGCCCGATGTATCTGGTTGATCTTTTCGCTGATCCTATGCAACTCTACGATGACCTGAGCCTTGAGACCAAGTATGATAATTACACACAAGAAGTTGAAATAACACGATCTAACAATGATCAAAAATCAAATAGGCACGAGATGGAATAAAGTTTCAATTTACAACTTAGAGGAGTAAAATCATGAAGATATAAACTATTAAGTATGATCAAAAGTGGACTAGGACAAAATAGGAAAATCATGGTCAGATAGACATGTTTTAAGATTGAAGTTTAGACAAGACACAAAGGAAGTATGGAATTAAAATTTGGTAATGTATAATTTGAGAAAATCAATGATCTAACGATAAAATGCTAGAAAGAAAATTAACAAAGGTTGATTGAGAAAACGTACGAAATACTCAAGAGATACAGTATCAAATCAGGAAGAACGTGCAAGGATCTGTGATTCTCGAAAACCAATAATCATATGAAAAAGGAAATATAATTTTCATGATCCCGAGAACATATGGGTATTTGAAATCACTTTGCTTAGAATCCATACCCCGCCAGTATATATCTAACTGCAGTGGACTTTCGGCTCTGTGACTCAACTAATAATATATTACCGAATATTCTGTCAACCTATCCATTTTCCAACAGTCATTATCGAAACCACCCAAGATATCAAGGTATGAAAATTAGGACAAAGTCTCAATAATACTCGAAAACCTATGAATGTTTAAAATCACTTCAATTTAGAGTTCCTGCCTTGCCAGTGCGCTGTTGGTTGAAGTGAACTTTCGGTCTCCGCAATTCAGGTAACGGCTGTAGCGCGCACTGCCACACCCTAGTATGTCATCGAATAGTCTTTGAACTTTATCCAAAGGAAAATTTCAAGGAATCAAAATAAGTTTCAATAGTCCCAGTCACGAAAATGGTGAGGTTACATGTCTGTTAGAATACAAGGGTTTATTAGGTACTATAAAGCAACAAAGAATCCAATCAAAGAGTAGTGAGTACAAAAAGAGCAACCAAGGAGATTTAAAATCTTAAACAGGAAATTGAAGTTTCGAATAGTAACCGAAATCTCAAAGGAAATCTGGGATGATAACAAGATCCCGTATATGGAACGTAATCCTGGATAGGTAACGAAGTCTCAAAGGTATCAGACAAAAGACAAAGTTTCAAAATAAGGAATAAAATATCGTATCGGAAAAAAGGTTCAACAACATCTCAAATAACAACGAAATCTCGAACAAAGTCTCGAAGGGAAAACAACCTCCAATAGGATACAAGATCTCAAATAGAAAATCAATATCAACAAAGTCGTGATTAGGAAATAAAATCTCGAATAGAAAATCTTGATGAGGAAATAAGATATCGAATAGGGAACAAGGGCTCATCGAGTCGCGAGTAGGAACTGAAGTTTCAAAGTCTGAAAAATCTTGAATATGAGATAAAATCACGAACGAAAGCAAAGTCTCGAAATAGGAAACAGGGTCTTAAAAATCTCGAATGAAATCAAAGTTACGAGTAGAAAAGAAAATCAATGGGTGAATAGGAAACAAGCATCAAATTGTGGATACGAATCTCAAATAAGAAACGAAATCTTCACAACCTTCAAAGGAATTCTCAACAATGTGTTGCATAGGACGAAGCTTAAACAAGTTTGAATGAGGAACAAGATTTTGAAATGAAATCACGAGAAGCGATTAAATATCAAATAACACAAAATTTGATAAAGGAACAAAATTTGCAAATAGGAGCCATCACTAGGAAACAAAGTCAGGAATGATGAATATGCAAACGGTATCGAATAATGGATTTCAAACAATTATCAAATTGTGGATCTGAAACAAGTTTACCGAAATAGGAAACAATATCTCAAAGTAAGTTTCGACATCAACCAAGGTTTCAAACAAGAAGTTTTAAGAAATGATCTAGGTGCTTTAAGGAATTTAAGGGAAGGCTGGATTGTGAATCAAGATACATGGTTTTCCAAACCATGCAAATGAAGCCTTCTGTCTTCAGTCCGTCTTCAGTATTTCTTCAGGAACTGGAATCATTTCAACTTCTTCAACTATCATGACGTAGACTTGTCCATGCGGTAGTGCTCCATGTGATTGCTGAATCTAGAGAGTTTGGTTCCCTTGTTGTAGTCCTGATGCTCCTCGTGCTTGTCCTTGGACTGTATGATTAACGGTCTCCGAGTAACCCTTGACTTGATGGGCAGACGATCCATAGTACAAGCATAGCCTTCATTTTTTACGGCACTCTTCAGAGTGGTGTCCTGAGAGGTGGCAGAAACTGCAAATGATCGTCGACTGGATCTGAATCTGAATCTCCCGCTGGGGCTGAAGAAGCGATGTCTGAGTGTGGTGACACTTTGCGGATCCACAGTAGTTGCTATCCCAGCGATAAGTCTTCTTGTCTCTCCTGGGATTTAGTTTTTGTCTCATTCCATTGTATGTACTACATTCTAAATCTCCTGGCTGGTGGCACCAATCTCTAGAGAAGTCGGGTCCTCAGGGACTTGGATGATTTTCAGTGGCGACTCCAGGTTCTCGATCTGCTACTCGGTGCAAGATATGCGCTCGGTGTCGGAGAAGTCCAAAAGTCTGAGAGTCTAGAAGTCAGAAGTCCTCCCTAGCTCGAAAAGCACATCTGTAAGTCTAGCTTAGAAAAGGGTGGCATGCTCCATCTGGGTGTCAAAGAACTCTTGAAACATCTCCATCAACTACGTACTACCCATGGGGATAGTAGGGCGATAGAAGGTAGTGGAAGCTCGAAACCCTCAAGTGTAGGTGGATCAATAGTTTCGTTGTCGCGTGCTTTGAACTATCTGAAAAACAGTAAACTGTTAAAATGTTCTAACCCTAAAAGCAACAAGTGTTTATAGAATATTAATATACCCGATGTACCCGATTTCCTATGTTGTGATTCAATTTTTTTTAGTTTAAATCAAGTCCCCCAATAGTACTCTAATGCCTAGGTATATTAGGACAGACCTGCATAGGATTAAGAAAAACTCATCACAACATAGGATTCGTGGAAAATGGTTATAGTTATTGAATATAGAGATTGTTTATACTCATTATTTTCTAGGAGGTTGACTATTTTTCTAGGGCTTAGCAATCGAGTTTTCTTTCTATTTCAGGATGGTTACCACCAGGAAGACCGCAGATCAGCCCGGAGCTACAGGAGCTTCGGATCAGACCGCAGTTGATGTACCAGTGGGACGGCTTCCACCACCACCCCCTCAATTTCTTCCGCTGCCTACGACGATGATGTTCGATGGCACCCAAGTGACAGACATGTTCCAGCAGTTCCTGGAGGCACAGAACCATCAGGCTGTGCAGTTTCGAGCGACGATTGTGGATGCCCTCAGGACCCAAGAGCCGGCTCCACCAGCACTGGTAGCTCCTCCAGCCCCAGCAGCACCGAGACCGGGGACAGCCAGAGACTACCAGAACCTCTGTCCGATGGATTTATGGGGCCATGAAGGGATAGTGTATGCTGACGAGTGGTTGGATTATGTACTTCTTTGAAATTGAGGGATAGTAGCCGTTGAGTTTTTTTTATTTTGCTGCGGGGTTTGTGTTTGTAATGGCTAAGCTTGGGATTTGGTTTGAATGTTGCTGAACATTCAAATGTGGAGTAATTTGAATGATGGGGGAGGTTTGTATAGGTTGATGGCTTTTTGAGGCTGGTGTGCGCAAGAAGCTGCTGCTTCTTTGATATGGTGATAGGCTGGGCCAGCTCAGGGTTTTTGTTTAAATTTTTATTGGGCCAGCTTTAGTTGAGTATATATTGAGTATATAGGCACATGAATGTATACTGGTTAAATATTAAATAGTAAATATTCTATAAGTAATTTTGTTAGTATATTTTAAAGCTATTTATAAAATAAGGTTCATCTATAAGGTTGTCTGAACAATTTACCTTTTGGCTTAATTATAATGTTTCAAATATTATAAATATTCCACAGTATTTTTTTATGAATGTTTTTGCTAAAGAAAATATATAGTTTAACTATCTAATTTAAGCTATCATATATTTTACAAAATTGATAGCTAATAAATGTATAGTTATTAATATGTCTAAATATTATGTTATAAATTTTTACTAAAAAAATCAATATTTTGTTAGTAATTATTATTATTATTACCTTGCAAAATATTCTAAAAGGACCCGCTTTTGAATAATCGGACACGAGTCTGACACGCCCAGCCCTCATCGATGGACACGACGAAGCAGGCTGTACAATTCAAAGGAAAACTCCAAGATACAAAATATATAAAACAACACAGATACTATACACGTTTCCAGAATCACCCCAATCCACAAGTTATTGGTACAATATCATCTGGATACAAATTCGGTAACATGAATAAAATTATACAATCCTGAAATCCTCAATACAATACATGATAAAATCTCTAAACAAATCTACGAAGGATCTAACCATAATTCTGAAATTCTAAGTCTATCCTGAGACACAACTCTATCCTAGCTTCGGGCTATGGCCCACAAAGATGGAACATCATCCACAAGCATACCTGCAACGTATCCTGTCAGAAAAAAAGCAAAGTACAACCCCGACAAGAAGCACTAAACAATATAAACTGAAATGCATGAAAAAGAATCACAATATGAACTATGGTACCAGACAGGAATATGAAACTGTAGTACATGAATAACGATGAACTATAGTACCAGATCCTGAACAATGAACTAGACTATCAGTGCAACATGCAAGTAAAATAACTATCAGAGTATGTGACCGGCTGGATAAACAATGAACAAGAGCACATGAATAATGGTACGGCTTAGAGTCCCACGTGCATAATGTGAGAACTAATCTATTAGTCAATACCTAGCTAAAATATGATTGGTCACATATCTGTAGTATTTTTCCACCCTAATGTACAAGTAAAGAACAATGAACTATTAACATTAAACGGTGAACAATAAACTATGAACAATCGTGTGTACAACGTGTCAATATGAAAACATGAGGCAAGACAGAAATACAGAGTAAAGGGTTCGAGTCGGTGTACTTGCCTTGCTCTTCAAACCAATGAGTCTCAATGTCCACCTAGAATTTTTGGTACAAGTTGGTTAGATTTTAAACAATGACTTTTAGCTAAAACTAGCTAATAAGCTACCAGCTGACATATATATATATATATATATATATATATATATATATATATTAAAAAAAATATATTATATATTAGCTAACTTACCTTCAAAAATATATATATATCCTAGCTTAAATAAAATAATTACTAGGAAAATAGTTTGAGTCTATACAACAAAATATGCCATATAGTCTAACTTTTACAAAATAGTATTAATCAGATATGTATATGCTTTACTAGTAAACATTTACTCATTAATAGTCTAACTATATATTTAAAGATTAGTGAGAAGTAGCATTCCAATATTTACTTAGTAAATAGGATCCTAACAAACCATTTAGTAAAAATATTGGTTATAGGTAAATAATTCATTTGGAAATACTTAACAGAGTACTACTTAAAATATGAACTTAATCATGCACACTAAATTGTTAAAGAAGATTAACCGCAATAATATCAACCCCAACTCAAACGACACACTCCAAGCCCAAGCCCAAAAGACCCTATTAACTTCTCTTCCTGGCCCAGCTTAATAGGCCCGACCCACCCATTCATTCAAAGAAATTAGCAAGCCTGGCTAAGTAGGCTTGGCCCAAATCATCTCATTCCTGACTTGTAGTCCAGTCTAACTGCATCACCAATCTATACACCATCCAAAGTCCAGCACCATGTTCAACACTTATCAACCTCATCTTATTGATCCAAAACAAGACCCAATACTCCTGATAAATTATTCCTAAAACTCAAATAACCAAACAAAGAACCCAGCAACTGAACACATGAAACCAAACCCAGCAAAAGGTTCACCTGCACCCCAAAATCCCAACCCAGCAACAGTCTAAAGAACCCAGCCCTTAATTTACATTTAAAAGCAGCATGCACTCTACTACAACCAAAATACAATTTAAAGTTTTAGTAAAACATATTTAAAAATCCCCAATGCACATACTGCAGCAATACACTTTTACCAAGCTTCAAGGTTGAATGTTTAGAAGAACATTCGATTTGGCTCTGATCTGTACCGCCAAAACTCCTTGCCAAGCACATAGAGCTTTAAGTAACTCAGCTCAGAGAACCCCAAACAAATCCAGACCAACAAGTCCAAATCCAACAACACAACACCAATTCAACAAAGATTTAGGAAAATTTAAAAAAAGACAAGTTTCAAAGGTATTCAGAGAATTTCCAAAAGAAGGATTCGGGAGACCAGAAGCTCCAATAACCAATCAAATCCACATTTGAAATCAAAGTCCAAATTATAACAAATTAATCAATGTTTTTTTTAAACATTTGAAATCAAAAGTGAAATCGATGCCTACAGGCCCCCAAGCAGACTCCCAGCTTGCTTCTACTTCACTCACGGATACGAACACAAGGGCCAGATACGAACAACACTTGGACACGCGCACTTGATACCCACACTCGACATGGCTTGAACACACATTCACGAACAGAGCCACCTAAATCCTACATATTCAATACAACTCAAATAAAGACTTGGCAAATAACTAAACTTTATATAATGTTGTAAGTAGGTACCTGAAGGAATAGGACTTGAACTGAATGTAGACACTTCCAGAGAGATCGGACACAGCTCTACGAGTCCATTCTGATTTCGAAAACCTTACTGCAATATATCATCGAACATGTGATGAGCACGATATGAGTTCAATTCGAACCTGATTCGAACAGAATGTGAAAACATTGTATTGATGTGATCTCAAGTTGATCAGTGAATCAAGAATCGAGCAATTTTAAAGGCAAAATTGATCCAGTCATGGATCAACCAAATCGAAGAAAAATTTTAAGGGAAGACTTACCAGCGATCGATCTCTTCACTAAACACGAAAAATGCTTCTCATTTTCTTCGAAGAATGATCGTTTGTCAAGTCGTCGAAGAACTGGCCGATCAATCCCGACAGGAACCTCTACAATGCGTTCGTTCATCACAAAGAATAAATCGATGAACAAAGAAATGATCAGAGCATGTCGATGTGATTTTAATTTTGAATAGTTCTAGAGTATAAATCAACTAACTGAGATCCAAATCGATTGCCAGAGGAAGAAGATGACCTAGCGAAAGAATCGTCAAGGGAAAGGGGTCGACGCCAGGAAAGATCGCGTCATCGAATATCGCTGCTGTTCAGAGAAGGAGCCGCCCATCTAGATCTGGCCGCCCATCGTCGGATAAGAGCGGATCGCCGGAGAAGGAGTCACGTTACCGTCGTTCGAGAAGAACAGAACGCCACCCAGCCAGAGAAATTGACACAATCGGCGCCACGAAAACTCGCCGGTTGAGTCGCGTGCGTCACGAGCGTTGCTGTACTGGCAGCGTTGTCGAGGAGTGCTTCGCCTTCTAGTCGTCGGAGGAGGAGCAACCATCGGAGTCGCCATGGAGGGATGAACCCCGCCACCGCATCGTCGTTGGATTTCCTCAGAAGTTAGGGTTAGGGAAATAATTGGTGAAAGGGAGCTCGAGCTCTCAGTTCTCTGACATAAAATTGAGAAGAGAGATAGAGAGAGAGAGAGATGAGAAAATAAAGTTAATGGTTAGATTATAAATAATGAATGCAAAATTTCACATAAGCCCCTCCACGAAATGACAAATTACAAATAAGTCCCTCCTCTTTCATAAATTGCAAGAAATACAAAAATTCAGTTAGAAAAGTTGGTTACAAGTTGTTATGGGTTGTTACAAATGGAAGAAAACTGAATTTTGAAACCAAATTCAAATTTGCTCTTAATTAATATCCATTAAAAAGTTATATTTATTAGGAATAGGTAGAGCAATTAAATATTCTCATAGACAACCATAAAATAAAATATGTCTAAATAATAAAATCTCAGAAAATTCAATAATTTAATAACTCGGGAAGTGGGGTTACAAATCTACCCCCCTTAGAAAAAATTTGTCCTCGAAATTTTAGATGACACGATTAGACACGATCAAGATAATCAAGTACAAAATTCGAAGTTGGCAAAATTTTAAAGTGATTCAAAGAAATAATCACGAAAATGAGATCAATGGATAATAGCTCCATAGTACCCGACAATCTTTATATCTGAGATCACTTTCCCTACATGTCCTGTCTCGCCAGTATGCATCTGGCTGCAGTGAGCTTTCGGTTCCATGCTCTCAGTAATACTAGATTATCACAATATTTTGTCAACTTTATTCGATATGAAATAAATTTAGGACTTAACTTCAATAATATATGAGAACCTGAGAATACCCGTAATTACTTTGACTTAGAGCCCCTGCCTCGCCAGTGTACAGCTAGCTGCAATGGACTCACGGCCTCCATAATTCAGGTCATAATAGGTTGTCAAATATTTTCTCAACTTCATCCAGAAGTTACAAGGAAGTTTGTGAAAATGATAGAGAGGAGTAGTATCTGTTCTTAGAAACAAATTTTTTTATTGGATAACAAGACAATCAACAGTCAACAAGTAGCTCATAAGTACTATGAAACAACAGTAAGATAGGGAGACTGTAAAACAAGTCTCGAATGAAGAAACAACAAAAGAAATGCAAAAAGACCATCAAGAAAGGTAATGATCACAAGTGCCTCCGGTCGTCAGTACTCGTCCGTAATAGGAATGGTCTCCACTTCCTCGGCTGTCAGGAGGTAGACTCGCCCCTCTGGCTAATCTCCCTGCGGCTGCTGATCATGAAGAGGTAAGTCCTCCTGCTGGGGTCCCGGTGCACAATCTCTGACTTGGTGAGCAGGTGATCTACAGAACAAGCAAAACCTCAGCCTCTTACGACATTCATCATAATGATGTCCTAGGCGGTGACAGTAGTTGCAAGTGACAGCCAACTGGTACCTCTGATGCTAAACTACTGGAACTCTGGCAGGATGATGCTGAACTGTTGCCGACTGTGGTCGCCTCGTCTGAGTCTGAATATGAGTCCTCTTCGCCGGTGCCTGATAGCTGCTACTGCCAATGTACCTATCCCTCTTGGGCCTCAGGTCCATCTCCTTCTCCACAGCCTGAGCAATCTTAAGGATGCTCGAATAAGTAGTCGCCTGGCTGATCGCCACAACATGTCGTAGCTCTCTTTTGAGGCCCTTCTTGAACCTCCAAGCCCCCTCCTCTGGCATGTCGACTAGGTTCTCTGCGAACCTGCTGAGTCGGGTGAACTCTGACGTATACTCTGCCACTGTCATGGTCCCCTGCTGCAATACCTCGAACTGCATTTGAAGCTCATCTCGCTCCACGTTAGGGAAAAACTTCTCCTTGAACAGAGTTTTGAAATCTTCCCAAGAAACCTGGGGCTCAGCTAACTGGGGCTCCTCCCGGTACCAAGCTCTGGCAAGGTCAAAAAGTCGCATGCTCGCAACTTCCACCTTCCGATCATCAGGAATCCTTGCCATCTTCAGTATCCTCTTCACATTTTCCAACCACTCATCAGCATATACTATCCCTTCATGGCCCCAAAAATCCATCGAACAGAGATTCTGCTAGTCTCTGGCTGTCCCCGGTCTCGGTGCTGCTGGTGCTGGAGGAGCTACTGGTGTTGGTAGAGCCGGCTCTTGGGTCCTGAGGGCATCCACAATTGTCGTTTGAAACTGCATAGCCTGATGGTTCTGTGCCTCCAGGAACTGCTGGAACATGGCCATTACCTGGGTGCCATCGAACATCATCGTCGGAGGCAGCAGAGGAAACTGAGGGGGTGGTGATGGAAGCTTCCCCACTGGTACATCAACTGCGGTCTGATCCAAAGCTCCTGTAGCTCCGGACTGATCTGCGGTCTTCCTGGTGGTAACCATCCTGAAATAGAAAGAAAACTCTATGATTGCTAAGCCCTAGAAAAATAGTCAACCTCCTAGAATATATTGAGTATAATCAATCTCTATATTCAATAACTATAACCATTTCCCACGGATCCTACGCTGTGATGAGTTTTTCTTAGTCTAACAGGTTCCCCAATAGCACTTTACAACCTAAGTGCCATTAGGACAGACCTACATGGGCCACCACTAAAAACATGTCACGACCCGCTCCCGAATAATCGGACACGAGTCGGACACGCCCAGCCCTCATCGATGGACACGACGAAGTAAGCGGTATAATTCTAACGAAAACTCCAAGATACAAGATATATAAAACAACACAGCTACTATGCACGTTCCCATAATCACCACAATCAATAAAGTTATTGGTACAATATCATCCAGAGAAAATCCGGTAACATTAATAAAATTATACAATCCTGAAATCCTCAATACAATACATGATAAAATCTCTAAACAAATCTAAGAAGGATCTAACCATAATTCTGAAATTCTAAGTCTATCCTGAGGCACTACTCTATCCTGGCTTCGGGCTCTGGCCCATAAAGATGGAACATCATCCACAAGCATAACTGTAACGTATCCTGTCAGAAAAAGAGCAAAGTACAACCCCGATAAGAAGCACTAAAAAATGTAAACTGAAATACATAAAAAAGAATCATAATATGAACTATGGTACCAGACAGGAATATGAAACTGTAGTACATGAATAACGATGAACTATAGTTCCAGATCCTGAACAATGAACTAGACTATCAGTGTAACATGCAAGTGAAATAACTATCAGAGTCCCATGTGACCGGCTGGGTAAACAATAAATAAGAGCACATGAATAATGGTATGGCTTAGAGTCCCACGTGCGCGATGTGAGACCTAAGCTATTAGTCAATGCCTAGCTAAAATAGGATTGGTCACATATATGTAGTATTTTTCTACCCCAATGTACAAGTAAAGAACAATTAACTATGAACATTGAACGGTGAACAATGAACTATGAACAATCGTGTATACAACGTGTCAATATGAGAACATGAGGCAAGACAGAAATACAGAATAAAGGGTTCGAGTCGATGTACTTGTCTTGCTCTTCAAACCAATGAGTCTCAATGTCCACCTAGAATTTTTGGTACAAGTTGGTTAGATTTTGAACAATGACTTTTAGCTAAAACTAGCTAATAAGCTACTAGCTAACACACACACACACACACACACACACACACACACACACACACACACACACACACACACACATATATATATATTTGCTAACTTACCTTCAAAAAATATATATATATATATATATCGTAGCTTAAATAAAATAATTACTAGGAAAATAGTTTGAGTCTATACAACAAAATATGCCATATAGTCTAACTTTTACAAAATAATATTAATCATATATGTATATGCTTTACTGGTAAACATTTACTCATTAATAGTCTAACTTATATTTAAAGATTAGTGAGAAGTAGTATTCCAATATTTACTTAGTAAATAGGATCCTAACTAACCATTTAGTAAAAATATTAGTTATAGGTAAATTATTCATTTGGAAATACTTAACAGAGTATTACTTAAAATATGAACTTAATCATGCACACTAATTGTTAAAGAAGATTGACCGCAATAATATCAGTCCTAACTCAAACAACACACTCCAAGCCCAAGCCCAAGCCCAAAAGTCCCTATTAACTTCTCTTCCAAGCCAGCTTAACAGGCCCGACCCACCCATTCATTCAAAGAAATTAACAAGCATGGATAAGTAGGCTTGGCCCAAATTATCTCATTCCTGACTTGTAGCCTAGTCTAACTCCATCACCAATCTATACACCATCCAAAGTCCAGCACCATGTTCAACACTTATCAACCTCATCTTATTGATCCAAAACAAGACCCAATACTCCTGATACATTATTCCTAAAACTCAAATACTCAAACAAGGAACCCAGCAACTGAACACATGAAATCAAACCCAGCCAAACGTTTACCTGCACACCAAAATCCCAACCCGGCAACAGTCTAAAGAAGCCAGCCCTTAATTTAAATTTAAAAGCTGCATGCACTCTACTACACCCAAAATACAATTTAAAGTTTTAGTAAAACAAATTTAAAAATCCCCAATGCACATACTGTAGAAATAGACTTTAACCAAGCTTCAAGGTTGAATGTTTAGAAGAACATTCGATTTTGCTCTGATCTGTACCGCCAAAACTCCTTGCCAAGCACATAGAGCTTTAAGTAACTCAGCTCAGAGAACCCCAAACAAATCCAGACCAACAAGTCTAAATCTAACAACACAGCACCAATTCAACAAAGATTTAGGGAAATTTGAAAAAGAAAAGTTTCAAAGATATTCAGTGAATTTTCAAAAGAAGGATTCGGGAGACCAGAAGCTCCAATAACCAATCAAATCCACATTTGAAATAAAAGTCCAAATTATAACAAATTAATCATTGTTTTTTTTAAAACATTTGAAATCAAAAGTGAAATCGATGCCTACAGGGCCCCAAGCAGACTCCCAGCTTGCTTCTACTTCACTTACGGACACGAATACAAGGGCCAGATACGAACAACACTTGGACATGCGCACTTGACACCCACACACGACACGGCTTGAACACACATTCGCAAACAGAGCCACCTACATCCTACATATTCAACACAACTCAAATAAAGACTTGGCAAATAACTAAATTATAATATTGTAAGTAGGTACCTGAAGGAATAGGACTTGAACTGAACGAAGACACTTCCAGAGAGATCGGACACAGCTCTACGAGTCCATTCTGATTTCGAAAACCTTGCTGCAATATATCATCGAACATGTGATAAGCACGATATGAGTTCAATTCGAACCTGATTTGAACAGAATGTGAAAACATTGTATTGATGTGATCTCAAGTTGATCAGTGAATCAAGAATCGAGCAATTTTAGAAGCAAAATTGATCCAGTCATGGATCAACCAAATCGAAGGAAAATTTTGAGGGAAGACTTACCAACGATCGATCTCTTCACTAAATACGAAGAATGCTTCTCGTTTTCTTCAGAGAATGATCGTTTGTCAAGTCGTCGAAGAACTGGTCGATCAATAACGACAGGAACCTCTATAATGCATTCGTTCATCACAAAGAAGAAATCGATGAACAAAGAAATGATCAGAGAGCATGTCAATGTGATTTTGATTTTGAATAGTTCTAGAGTATAAATCAACTCACTGAGATCCAAATCGATTGCCAGAGGAAGAAGATGACATAGCGAAAGAAACGTCAAGGGAAAGGGGTAGACGCCAGGGAAGATCGTGTCATCGAATGTCGCCGCTGTTCAGAGAAGGAGCCGCACGTCGAGATTTGGCCGCCCATCGTCGGATAAGAGCGGATCGCCGAAGAAGGTGTCACGTCACCGTCGTTCGAGAAGAATAGAACGCCGCCTAGCCAGGGAAATTGACACGATCGGTGCCACGAGAACCTGTCGGTTGAGTCGTGTGCGTCACGAGCGTTGCTGTACTGGCAGCGTTGTCGAGGAGTGCTCCGCCTTCTAGTCGCCGGAGGAGGAGCAATCGACAGAGTCGCTGTGGAGGGATGAACCCCGCCGCCACGTCGTCGCTAGATTTCCTCAGAAGTTAAGGTTAGGGAAATAATTGGGGAAAGGGAGCTCGAGCTCTCAGTTCTCTAACAGAGAATTGATAAGAGAGAGAGAGATGAGAACATAAAGTGAATGGCCAGATCATAAATAATGAATGCAAAATTTTACATAAGCCCCTCCACGAAATGAAAAATTACACATAAGTCCCTCACCTTTCATAAATTGTAAGAAATTCAAAAATTCAGTTATAAAAGTTGGTTACAAGTTGTTATGGGTTGTTACAAATGGAGAAAAACTAAATTTTGAAACCAAATTCAAATTTGCTCTTAATTAATATCCATTAAGAAAATTATATTTATTAAGAATAGGTAAATCAATTAAATATTCTCATAAACAACCATAAAATAAAATATGTCTAAATAATAAAATCCCAGAAAATTCAATAATTTAATAATTCAAAAAGTGGGGTTACAGTAAGTTCTATGCAAACATGCATAGGAAGAAGCTTGAGATCAGCCTTGAAGATCTCTTGCAGGAAATCTATGTTGAGGACCAGATACGAACTCAACTGAAGGTGGATGCACTGTCCAAGAAATTGGCTAACGCCAATCTAGTTCATACAAGAGAACCAAGGGAAAAGCATACGACTTCCCACAGCAAGATGAAGGACCCTGACAATCTAAAAGTCATGTGAACTTCGTTCAAGCAAAAGAAGCCAAAGTCACATTTGGCTTGTTTCAAGTGTGGCAAGAAGGGCCACTTCAAGAATGAATGCAAAGCAAAGACCAAGCAATCAGAGCAAGGAGAGACTAGCAAGGTATCTATGATCACTGGCGTTGTTGCTATGATTACGCAGGTTGATGCGATAGAGACTGACTCTGACTAGTGGGTAGACACTGGAGCCACCTGCCATGTCTATTCCAGCAAGGAGTGGTTGACCACCTACACACCTACTTCTGAAGTGGTTGTGGTGGCGAACCAGGCACAAGCTGAAGTGCTCAGGATTGGGATGGTGGTATTAAAGCTGACTTCTGGCAAGTCTCTGACGCTTCAAGGAAAGATGCATGTACCCGCTATCGCCAAGAACCTGATCTCAGGAGACCTACTCTGCAACGCAGGCCTTAGGATCGGACATCAATGCTTGTCAGATGGTGATGTCTATTAAGGAAACATATTTCAGGAAAGCTTTTTATACCGAAGGAATGTTCAAAATTCAGCTTGTAAATCAGTCCAATATAATTAATGCAATCACTCCTTCTGCTTATAGTTTTGAGTTTTGGCATAATAGACTAGGACATGTTCATTATAAACGAATAAACATAATCTCTAGTCTACGGCTTATCTCCAAGTGTGGAAAAAAGTAGAGAAATATGAAGTTTATGCTCAAACAAAGATGACAAGGAAACCCTTTCTTCAGGTTAATCGAAGTATAGATATTCTGGAGTTGGTATACTCAGATATCTGTGACTTCAAATAATTTTCTATAAAGGCCGGGATAAAATATTTTATAACTTTTATCGATGACTTCTCAAAATATGCGTTCGTCTACTTGCTGAAGGCTTTAAACGAAGCATTCGAGAAGTTTAAGGAGTTCAGGATCGAAGCTGAGCGACAAACTGGACAACAACTCAAAAGAATAAGAAGTGATCGAGGTGGGGAGTACAGGTCTCATGAATTCGAATCGTTCTGCAAAGAACATGGAATTGTCAATGAGACTACGGCTCCGTACTCTCCTTAATCAAACGGAGTAGCAGAGAGGAAGAACAGAATGTTAATAGAAATGATTAACTCAATACTGTTGACTGCGGGTCATCCTAAGTGCTACTGGGGAGAAGCTACATTGATGGCCACTTTTATTTTAAATAGTATGCCTTATGCAACTTCAGACATTACTCCTCATGAACTCTAGTTCAAGGTCAGACCTAACTTGAATGTCATTCGAGTATGGGGGTATCTGGTATATATTAAGCTTCCAAATCTGAAGATTTAGAAGCTTGGGACAAGGTGTCATGTCCCAGAACCAGAATACTGGAGAGCGGGGGAATGACTCAGCCAGCTACGTATTACGGGTTGATGAATACCGTATAATACGATCAATGCTGTCTAACCAGACGAGGGGGTGCATACTACATGAAAGTCTTACTATGGTCACTTCACATCTATTGTCTCAATCATTCAAACAAGAAGCAAAAATAGAGAACATGTAAGATAAAGCAGTAAGGCATCCCAAACGCTTAGTCAAAATATTCTTGAGATCTGGCTTTACAAAATATAGCCAGATGGTATAGTAACATATACACAATTGTTATCAGCTGCAGTCTGACTTAATTACAATTATGTAAAAGTAAGTGCAAGACAATCTGACTAACATGTCGGCGCCAAACGACTAAGTATGAAGTAAATAACAAAACGAGCGGTGGAGTAAGGAACCCACTCGAGTCCTCCTACGATCATTCCCCTAGTATTGACCATCTTGGAGGTAGAAGTAAGCTGGATCCTCGAGGACTGGCTCTAAATCTGGCCATGCAAAACCAGAGAGGTTAGACCTCTAATAGCAAGTACCATAAGAAAGCACGATATGAAGGATTAAACCAGTAAGTAAGAGAATATAATAATAGCTCTCTGCTTTCCACTAGGATTCACATAACATCACGACACTTCGAACCAACCTCCCAACCAAACAAGGACAGAAGTTGGCCCGTCATGTTCTGACATTCTGATCATCTCAGTTAGGCAACAGGGTAGGTACAGTACACAAACAAATCATCTTGAACGGCCAATCAACTACTACGGCTTGCTATTATGAGTCCTAAGTTATCCTGGAATTATGCAAATAGGGATTCCTTAGTTCTCACTATGTGCAAGCAAGGCTAGTCTATCCAATCAATCAATTACGCCAATCATGTAATTAGACGAGTCCCAGCGGGACGCTCGCCGTTAATATATCATGTACAATAATATAAGCAGATACAGTTCCCTATCCGTGTGACAGATTTATAGTATCTGTGGGAACCAGTCGGCCTGTCGGGCACTACTAGTCCCAAAAGGGCTGCCATGTAAGAACTCGGGAATCCATTCTCTTTATGCCATCATTATTTTATTTGACTTAATAGTCTCTACGTTGAGTGAAATCCCATGCCGTGGACCATGGTCATTCAAATGAGTACTTTCGTACGGGGTACGATATGCGCAACTCTACAACGATACCCGTGCGGCTAGGTTGTAGGTCTTACATAACGTAATGCAACAATCAAATCTAACCACGGAGTAATCATGCCTTGAACATAAAGTACACATGCTGTTTTTGTAAGATAAATAAATAACTAAATAAATAAATAAATAATTTGAAGCCTGTATGTGTCTGTATGCTAATATTCGGGATCGGCCAATCGATTGTAATAGTTCATTACATGAACGTGTCTTATTCATTCAATTCAATAAGTCGACTAGCCAGTCTCTTAGTTCCAACTAGGAACGCATGATCAATTATTAGTCAATGTTACAATCATTATCAATGGTGACAAGGCATGAAAATCAAATAGTCTTCAGTGGGGTCGAGTCTACAACTCTCAGGGTTAAGTTCCAGTCATACTGGGTATCCATGGATCAATCAGGACACAAGGCGCATTCCACATAACAATCTGTATTAACAATATTAACATATCATGATTTTATCAAGTTCATGCCAAAAGGCTTAAGGACATAATAGAAGAATTATCATGCCACCAATTAAATGAATAAGTTATAGAACAAATAGAAACACCCAGGTCAGGAAGTCACGCCAACAAGTCTATGCTAAGGCCAACAAGTCACGCCAAGTCTAGCAGGTAGGAGTGAGCGTATAAACAGCGTGAGCGTGAAAAGTGGTGAGCGTATGAGCGTGAAAAGCGTGATAAGAAATTCACGCACGCACAGCGTGAGCGTGAAAAGAAATTCACGCCGCACAGCGTGAGCGTGAAAGGAAATTCATGCACGCACAGTGTGAGCGTGAAAGGAAATTTACGCACGCACAGCGTGAGCGTGAAAAAGTAATAAGAAATTCACGCATGCATGCAAAGACGTGTGCGTAACTCAAATGTCACGCTGGCACGTAAGGACGTGAGCGTCACGCTGATAAGTACAGACGTGAGCGTGACTAAAAATCCACGCACGCATGTAAAGACGTAAGCGAGACTAAAAATCCATGCTTGCACGCATGTAAAGACGTGAGCGTGACTAAAAATCCACGCACGCATTTAAAGACGTGAGCGTGACTAAAAATTCACGCTAACACGTAAAAACGTGAGCGTGACTCAAAATTCACGCTAACACGTAAAGACGTGTGCGTGACTAAAAATTCACGCTGGCACGTAAGAACGTGAGCGTGACTGAACCTTCGTTCCAAGCCAGAAATGAAGTTCCTAAGGTTCAAAATGGTGTAGAAGGAGAAGCTCCACCACACGAACCATCTACTCCGAAAAGCACGCTAGGTTGGGAGATCAAAACCCATGGCCAGCCGAAAATATAACTTAGATCTGTAAGAAACGAGCCAAGGAAATCAAAAATGCTAAGAACTAAACTCTCTTAGAATGATGAGAGGAAGAAAAATGAACCATAAAAATGGTTCTCAAGTTGAAGCAAGAAGCAAGATGCACTTGCCTGCTATTGGTTGGTGGAAGAGTGTGGTGAGGAAGAAGAAGAAGTAATGGTGAAGGAGAGTTATGAGGAGAGAGAAGGAGATGGGGGCTTTAAATAGGAAGGGTGGTGGTAGGTGGGGGTTTGTGGGGGTTCGGTTCATGAGAACCACCATGAACCCGAGAAAAACCAACCTAGGCCGAACCACATAAGACTAAAAGCAGAGAATAACAGCAGGAAATAAAACACAAAAATAAAATACAGAAATAAAATTGCAGGAAATAAAATGCAGATAATTAATTAACATGAAATTAAAGGAATTTAAATACAGGATGATACATGATAAATATTAAATAAATATATATGAGTTGTACGTGTATAAAAATACGCATTCTGGGAACGGGGAGTGACACAAGGACTACTAAGACGATCTTCTTGGGGTATGCCGAGAAGAGTGATGCTCGAAGATTTCTTAATATTGAGTCAAATTATATTATTGAATCTCGTAATACAGAATATTTTGAAGACAAATTTGCAAGGCACAAGAATATTGTTCTTGCGGGTGTACCGGAGAACAGTAAGGGTGCGCAAGTGTCACCCCCAGTTTTCACAAACATGGATATTTTGGTAATTTTCTACTTGAAAAATTATTTTGGAATAATTTAATTATTATTTGTATTAATTTGGGGTTATTTGAATCGGGTTCGAATTTTAACTCATTCCGACTTGTTTTGACTTGTTTCGGGGACCCGGGTAGTTTTGACCTTAGCGGGCCCACACACTAGCTAGCCATGGCCCACAATATTACCATCAAAAGTTAGAGGGATTTATCATGACTCCATGGATTAGGTTAGAGCTAATTAGAACACTAGATTTACATTTTTAACCCCCAAACCCTAAGCAACCTTGTGTAGGACTAATAGAGTAATTAGAGGGGCAAACTTGTAATTACCAAAAAGGGGGAAAGGACAAGCTTGGCCGGCCACTAGGAGTAGGGGTGGGGAGGAGAGAGAAACTACTTTCCTTTCATTCTCATCCACTTTTTCTTCTTCTTCTCCAAAGGCTCCTTCCACTTTTGAAGCTCACCATTGATTCCTTCTCCAAAGCTAGGTAATCTCTTCTCCAAATCTATTTCCCTCTCATGTAGATTGGTTAGGAACCCAATAGGAATGATTCCCATGGTGGTGTCTCTATTAGAGACCATTTTTGTGTCCTTTGAATATTTCTACGGGTGTCCACATGTAGGATTGTATCCCAATAGGAAAAACCCTCTTTTGGACACATGGATATTGTTTTAATATTGTTTTTGTGTTGTTGGACACATGGATATTGTTTTAATATTATTTTTGTGTTGTTCTCATTAATATTGTTTTAATATTGTTTTTGGACACATGGATATTGTTTTAATATTGTTTTTGTGTTGTTCTCATTAATATATATATATAATATATATATATATATATATATAGGGTGGATATTATGTATTGTGTGTGTGTGATGTGTAAGTGTGGGGGAGAACAGCAGGTTCGGCCAGGTTGGCCTAGTATGTGTGTGTGTGTCTATGTTAGAGAGAAGGATGTGTAAATTTGTAGGTGTGTGTGTGGGGTATTTGAGAAGGGAGTTGTAATAGAGAGAATGAGATAGAGAGTGTTGGAGGAGGGGAGAAGAACACCCTAGCCAAGTCCCTATGGCTGTCCCCTTGGACTGCACTTGATAGCCCCACATTTTTCTCCATAAACCTGTCACAAAACTGTCCAAATCCCACCCTAAACACAGCCTTGTTCAGTCCCAATTCAGCCCCCAAAACACTCTACAAATCTGTCCCATTGTAGCCCCTTAACAGTCCATTATTGCCTCACAAATCAGCCCACATTAGGACCTTATGGCTGTCCTATTTTGCCAAGGATAGCCCCCACAAAATCAGTCACTATGACATAAAACAGTCCATGTAAAACCCCCACTTTGTAGTCCAATTTTCACCCTTCATAGCTATCCTAAACACCTAAATTTCTGTCCATATTTCAGTCCAGAAATCAGCCCTATAATCCCCACTTTTCAGTCCCCACTTGCCCCCTCAAATCTGTCCTTTTATTCACCTATGTGTTTGTGTGTATTGTGAGATGTGTGTGTGTGTTTTGTGAGGTATTTTGAGTGTAGTCTAGTATCCTACAGCAAAGCCTATATCTAAACTAGTAGGAAACCTATTAGGAAACCTATAGAGAAGTCTATGAGAGGGAGAAGTGTCCTGTGGGTGTGTATGAGTGGTGTAGATGAGTGTGATATGGAAAAGGGTAAATTCATGATATATGATAGGTAATAGGGTAAACCTATACCCCGTATCCTAACATGGCCTACATACTTAGGATATCCAAATTTCTTGGTAGGTAAACCTTAGATAGGTTGATATCTAGCTACCCTAAGGAGCCTAGACTAGTATCATGGGTTTTTGCAAGGTTTCATTGGTTTTGGGCAAGGTATCGGGATTTACCTTGGAAGGGTAAATGCTAGTTTTGCCTAGAAATAGGATATTGGTGCTAGAAGTCTAAGATAGAGTTAGGACTTGATTCCCATGGTTGGTAATGATCAAATATGGTACTCAAAGACTAATTTTGACGTCGGTTGACCTTTTTGACCAAAAGTCAACAAAAGTCAACCGAGAGTCAAACTTAGCCTTTAAGCGACTCGATTTGACCGAAACCAACCCAGAGTTGACCAGTTGACTGAAAGTCAACAGTTGGTCACCATTAGACTAGTTTGACCTAGGGTTGACCCAGAGTTGACCAGAGTTGACTTTTTGACCAAAAGTCAACTGTAGTCAACCGTTGATCCCGATTGACCTAGTTTGACTTGGAATGACTCCCAGTGACCTAGTATGACTTAGTATGAACCAGTATGGCCTAGTATGACTCAGTTTGACCTAGATTGACCTAGTATTGACTTAGACTTGCATTCATGGATTATATTAGTTTCCTTTTTCAGTGTTAAGCCCTGTTTGACTCATAGTATCTTATTTTAGGTCTGTGATCACTCTGAGCGTCTGTTCACTCTATCAGCTCAGGACCACAGGCGAGTACATTCACTGATAGTTTTTATTGTCTTGATATCTACTATATCTGATTCAGTCGTAGTGTCTTACTTGATTCTCGATACGATAGTTCACGGACTAGTATTATCGGATCCCGGTCATAAGATGTCATTCCTGGATTTCTTGGGATACTGGTACTTGTTGGTCTTGATTCTTGTACTTGTATTGATGCCGATTCCTGAAGAGGACTTGCTCCCCTCTTAGGGAATCCCGCGTCATGATGTGCTATGACCGGATCCATTTTACTATTCGGAGATGGGGGAATTATTAGGGGTTATGTGATCAAGCCTTCCTGTAACTATACATTGCTAGCGTCACCCGCACCTCACGTAGGGTATTGCAGATACCCCATTACCAGTTATCCAGGTTGGACGGCATGACTCTCTGTTGAGTACACCGCGGATTGCCGGGCCAAGTAGATAGCCATCTCTTGCTTCCCTAGCCGATCACATATCGCTCTAATAATTCAAAACACTTTTTTTTACTTTATTTGTCATGTCTTATATTCCAGTTTCATCTTTACTTACTGTACTTTCACCATGCTATGATTCATTCTTATTTTGCTCTATCTGCCTTTTATACTGTTCCTTGGTTATGGGACTAAGTTCTGTTTGAAAGAAGGATTACAACCCCGGTCCTTGTTTGGTTTAAGGGTTGTAACCCGGCTTTCAAATGGTTCCCAAGTCACCGATATCTTTTTCTTGTATTTTATTATTACTGTCTCTTATAGTATTTCTCAATTCATATGGAACTGCTGTTGGTGTTTATACTTGCTCATTTTCCTGACAGGATACCGTTGACAAATTTTACAGATGAATCTGAGACTGACTGCCCGACCTACTACGGGGTTGAGTCCGATGAGCTAGACTTAGACCGTAGCTTATTGGTAGAGCCACTGGACTTCGCTCACCCTGAGTAGCCTAGATAGTTAGGTTTGCCTGGCCTGCGAGCCAGCTAGTACATTTTCAGTTGTAGTATCTTTATACTTATATTATCTGAGACTCTGGATATTTGTGTTAGCTCTGCCTTATGGGTTTTGGACTCGTTTTCTATTTTATTCTATCATATCTTTGTTCCATGCTATCTACCTTAGTTTTGATATATGTGATTGAGACTGTATTGCTATGTCACCTCCATTCGGAGTGTATATAACTGTAGAGGTACATTTATCTATTTTAGTCGTAGTATTTACAGACCCTATATACAGCGTTCTACCGCCGATTCTGTGGCGTAGGCTGGACGTAACCACGTGCTCGTACCCCTCTTCAGGGTGCGGGTCGTGACAGCAAGAAACTTAAATCTTTAATGAAAATATGGTCCAAGAAGATGTTGTTGAAACAACGATTGAACCAGAAGAAGTTGAGCCGTCAGCTAAGCATGTGAGGAGGCCAAAGGACTTCGGATGTGACTTTGTCACCTATCATGTGGAAGCAGATCCGCTTACCTATGATGAGGCGATAAAGAACAGAGATGCAATTTTTTGGAAGGATGCGATTGACAATAAAATTGATTCTATCACCTCAAATAACACTTGGGTGTTGGTTGATCTTCCTGAAGGAGCAAAATCCATCAGATGCAAATGGATCTTCAAGAAGAAGATGAAAGCAGACGGAACTATTGACAAGTTCAAAGCTAGGTTGGTAGCCAAGGAATTTTTTCAGAAGCAGTGGATTGACTACTTTGACATGTATGCTCCAGTAGTCCAGATGACCACCATCAGAATGTTGATTGCTCTCGCAGTAATACATAAGATGGTGATACATCAAATGGATGTGAAAATAGCTTTCCTAAATGGCGAGCTGACCGAAGAGATTTATATGCAACAACCGGAGGGATTTGTCGTCAAGGGTCTTGTCGATAAAGTCTGCAAGTTGGTGAAATCTTTGTACGGTCTTAAACAGGCTCCCAAGATATGGCATGAGAAATTTAACAAAATTATAAGGTCAAATGGCTACATGGTCAGCGAGCGGACAAATGTGTTTATATGAAATTCGCTGATGGAAGAGGTATGATCGTCTGTCTGTACGTGGACGACATGCTTATCCTAGGTACGGATATGGGTTGTGTCACTGAGACAAAGAAATTCATCTCGAACAAGTTTAGTATGAAGGACTTGGGGGAAGCTGATGTGATCTTAGGGATCAAGATTATCCGGACAGATACTGGACTAGCGCTGTCACAGTCTCATTATATTGAGAAAATAATCGCTCGTTATGGGTATCAGGATCTTCCAGGGATCGATACGCCATACAAGTGTGATATGAAGCTGAAGCCTAATTCAGGGGAAAGCGTCAGGCAGCTAGAGTATGAAAGCGTAATCGGGAGTTTGATGTATGCTACTACTGCCACAAGGCCTGACATAGCTTTCGCCGTAGGAATGTTTAGTTATTTCATGAGCAACCCAGGTGTTGAACACTGGAAAGCTGTGAAACGGGTTATGAGATATCTCAAGAAGACTCAGACATATGCACTGTACTACAGCAGAGATCCGTCGGTAGTGGAAGGCTTCAGTGATGCCAGCTGGTGCTCAGAGGTGGAGAGCGAGAGGTCCACAAGTGGATTCATTTTCACAATAGGTGGAGTTGCTATATCGTGGAAATCGAAGAAGTGGACTATGCTCTTGTGGTCATCCATGGAATCTGAGTTCTTTGTACTTGATACTGCAACCGAGGAAGCAGAATGGCTTTGGGAGCTCATGTATGATCTTTCAGTGGTTGGGGTGCAAATACCGACGATACCGATATACTACGACAACCAGGCGACTGCGGTGGTGGCATCAAATGACCTCTTCAACGGAAAAAAGAGGACTGTACAGTTGAAGCACAGGGCATTAGACGATCTTATAAAGAGAGGTGTTATTGCAGTGATTGATGTTTGGAGTCAGAAGAACCTGGCCGTCATACTAAGGTCCTCAAGCGCCAGCTGGTTGATGACACAGCTTGTAAAATGGGCTTGAAGGTACTCTGATATTGTATTATTGTATTCCTACCATAAAGTTTTATGCTATTAGTTCAAAGAGAATCTACTAGGCATCTAGCTTTTGGTTCAAGGGAGGACCACTAATCTAAAGAATATCAGGAACGGTGGGTACATGTTCTATTGGGCATGGAGAGGTTACGGACCTATAACCGCTGTTGTCTACTGTTGTTTTCTGCAAAAAATGGATCCTGTGGGAAGGTTGGCTTAAATGCCTTAATGAGTTCTCAGGCAGTGTGAATGCCTGGTGTGCTTTACAGGAAGCACGGTAGAACAGCACTACAAGGAGTGAAACTCCATGCTGCTATGGGGTGACTCCACCATGAGGTTCCCAGGTATGGGGTAATGCCTCGGCTTTGCTAGCCAAGTCACAGCGGCGTAGCACCGCAAATAGACAGTTAACCTAATGTTGTATGTTAAAATAAAGAGGGGTGTAGTCAGCACTACAAAGAGGAGGAGTTCCTCATGTTACAGTGGCATGACACCACGATGAGGTATCCAGTTAGGGATAAAGCCTCGACCGTGCAAGCCATGTCGTTGCGGCGTAACATAGCAAGGGAGCCTAAGGCTTCATGCTGGGTAGTTTGGCACTACAAAGAGGCGGTGGCCTCATGCTACAGTAGTATGATACTACGATGAGGTTCCCATTACGGGGTAAGGCCTCGGCTTTCGACCATCTCTTCGACGTAATGGCACCCAGGAAAACTGCCGCCGACAATAGTGACTGAGAACGATCAATTTTGACCATGGTGGCCAACTTGAATTGACTTGCGCCCCTCTTCTTAGAGTGTTTGGCGCATCACAGACTCAGCGCCACTCCTTATTAGGGAGTGGTTGCTTATTTGGTCACTGTTTGTTCTTACGAACCGTGTTGCGCATGTTGTTGCACAACTCAGTTGTTGCGCAATTAAGAATATTATACAACCAAGTTTCTGTGCAATCCAGTATGTCGCGCAACTCAGTATGTTGCCCAACTCAGTATGTTGGCAACCTAGGTTGTCGCACAACCCAAAATGTCGTGCAACCCAGAATGTCGCACAACTCAGGACATTGCGCAACTTAATTGTTGCACAACTCCGGATGTTACGCAACCTAATTGTTGCTCATCATAAGGATAGCAATTTGTATTTATGATTGTTGCACACTTTTGTTGTTTCTAACTTTTGTTCATGTATTCCTTTGCAGTTGATCTCAGGAAAGATCCTTATGCTGAGAGATTTGCTTCAGCATTTAATGTCCCTGAGTACAAAAAAATTTATCTTATGTTTTATTACCTTAGTATGACGGCCCTGAAGCATGAAAGACCATTCTTGTGGCCCAAGAAAGTCATACTCTACTGTGTTTAATGAACGGAGAACACCTTGAAAGTGTTGATGGTATGGTCCACAAGAAGCCTGCCTTCTTATTTGGGGATGCCATTAAGAAGACTTCTCAGCCCAAGACAAAGAAACAGGACATGATATACCAATATAGAGATAAAATCATATACCTCACAGAAATATCGAGGTCTATGGCTTTATCTCAATATGAATTTACAAGCTACCCCCGAAACATGTCATGGGACCTGACTCCAATCCAACAGGCCAGAGTTGGAAGAATTTGTTATAGAATGGGTCCGCAGCACAAGGACCTCTTTTCCAGTACTTCTGAAAAATATAGCACTCACTTGAGAGGTTTGAAACCAAGCTGTATTCCTCTCGAGGATTCATCCAGCAAAGCGCTTCACGTCATGTCTCTTTATAATAAACTCATATATAGTGTATAGACAAAGAGATATCAGGCCATCTCTTGAGGGTAAACTTGTTTACGCCTAAAATTATACACTGAAACTAGGCTGGCACAGGGCCTTTAATGTGTAGCCAGAAGCACATTTAACTACATTATGTGACTGGAAAGAATTTCAGCTACGGTACAGTATTCAAGACTTAGTCTATTCTTGTATTATAGTCTGTTGTTTGACCCATACGGAAAGATTCAAGTCGTCAGCAACATCTCTCCTAATACATGATGGACAGTTACTGGGGGGAACACTTATACCCATATATAGAGATATATGGGGGATTGTTGGGTTTTGGCCTTTTCATTGTGAATTTTAGTCCCACATCGGCTAGGCCAAAGGACTTGTATCTCTATATATTAGCTATGCTATTTTAGAGATGCACATGTGGTGTGGAGGTGCACATGGGTGTGCCATGTGGGGTTATTTTTCTAATAGAAAAAAAGGCTAAATCAACAATTGAAAGCATTCATGGTTTTTGCTCTTGGAAAATTTATTTCCATGGGAGCTAAGCCCCATAGGGGCTTAGCGACTCCGACTCATACTCGGACACGGAGTCTGGCTTATAGGCTCATGAGGCATAATGTGGCATTTTGTTGGCGCACTTTGCACTTAGCACGGCAGCATCGTCGTTAGAACCGTAGTGCGCTTAAGTTGCGCTCGTTGCGCGAGCCACTTGCGCGGCCAGGCGCGCTGCCAGGTTGCGCGGCCAGGTGCGCTACCAGGTTCCGCGGCTAGGTGCGCTGCCAGGTTACGCGGTCCAGGTTGTGCGACCAGGTGCGGGCCCGGTGGCAGAACCAGTTGTGCGTACAGGTGCGCTCCTAGTTGTGCAGGTGGCACAGGGTACGCATGCGTGCAGGTGATACAGGTGGCACAAGTGGCTCAGTATGTGTTCAAGGCGTAGTGTACAAGGCGCACGGGGTACGCGAGGTACGCAACTTGCTTCAGATCGTTACTGTACATGATCTGAGCGGTTATTGCACGTTCGGAGTGGTTTTTACCACGTCCCGAATGTTGTACTAACTGGACAGTTGCTACTCGGGCATATAAAAGGTCTCTTCTCTCTCATAGGCAAAAAGACAAGCAAATACAGAGGCATATACAGAGAGTTATAAAAGTTTACAAGTGTTTTTTAACACAAGTAAATAGAAGTCTTGAGAGAGAAGAGAAGTGTTACACCAGCGTTGCTTTTGCACGGGAGTTCGTGTACGATCCGAGAAGTCAGAAGAGCAGGAGTGCTTTAAAGTTCTCGACGAACTTGCTGGTTCCAGGAAGCTATTCGTGTGGGTCGAATATAGCTTTGAGCAACGATGATCATTCACCCAGCAGGATATTCATCCATCGATCGCCTGTCATCTTCTTTGCTGTTGTGGATTACAAAATCTTTTTAGATTCTCGTAATATCATATGCTGCTGTAACGAGATCTTCTTATATCTTCGTCAAACTTGCGCAACCTTCCTAGAAGTGTTGCTTTGGAACATTGTTTCATCTTCTCAGTTTTTCATTAAAAAATTGTGCCCCGGCACTAACAGTTTCATATTCAGCGGGTTATACCTCGAGGAAGGACTCTACGGCTGAGTCGGGAGAGACCCTGTCGCTGCTTTGTTTTTCTTGTCGTACTTGCCTCTTTTTGTTGGTTTTCTTGAATGTGTTTCCGAGAATGTTTTTGATGGATTTTATTGCTTTTGTTCTTTGAACATTGTACTTCATATCAAATCTTGAGCGAAAGGGTAGAGTATTGATACTTCGCTTATGGGATTGTAGGTAATTGTGTAGGCGATGCCTAGAGTAGAAGGATCTCTTTCTCTCATCCCATCCAATCAACAGTGAGTGGTTTGACCTTCCCTTCTTGACCCTCTCGTTTTTCAATCAATCAACGATACCGATAACATGAATACTAGATATAGAGGCATAGAAACAATATGCATGCTTGTTTCCATATAATTATAAATAGTTGAACTGTTGCATGCTTACTTATGTATATTTGCTATAGAATAGCTATGTCATGAAACTACTACGTGCTTACTTATATTATGCCTATATATAACTGTGCTAAACGAAGATCGAATCGATTAAATGAATGTTGCAACGATATAACGTGCCTTTGAATAACTAATTTAGCTTAGCATGATCGTGGACAACTTGTGCACAAGGATGATGTTTCTTCGGATGGTATCCTAGGGCCACGAGATTGATTTGGCCTAGGAGGAAACATGATATCTATGCTGGATGCATGTTACGATATTCAAGGACTTTCAATGGGACTCGCTACCTACGCTGAAGGATCCTTGTTTAAACCAAGCTATATGTCCAAGATGGCTTATCATGCCTGTGACCTTTATCGATACATACTATTAGTCAACGATAATAAACTGTCAGGAAAGAAGCGTGGGAAGTTTTATACTGCGACGTCGCACTCTATCGTGGGTAAGTTCTATCGTAGTTTACGTTGTATATGCCTTATTCAACTGCTTACATGAAATTGACTAGAAAGATCACTAAATGTACTGCATGCTTTACCAGTACACCACAATGTACTCATCCTCGCTATCTACAGGTACTACGAACTAGGAAGGGCATGCCATCTAACTCGTGTGTTTTTGCTCGGCACGAAGGCTTAACCAACTCTTTAAAAGACTATGCGCCAGTCCAGTAGGATATGGCTCAGCTCTCCTAAATTCCAGGAGCAAGCAATATTTTGGTTTCGTATAAGGGGATGTAAATGTATAGAATGACTATCTCATCGACATTCATATTTGAGTCAGTTTGTGAGCCCACGCAGTAACCCTTGTAATCGAGTCATGTAATATGATGTTTATTATAAATGAAGCAAAACTTTCCTTATGTTTAATAAGTTATTTTATTTACTCTGTGTACTCTTTTTTTGTTTTGTTGCATTTTAGATAACCGTATGATCGTGCCTTGATGGGATCAAATCCTAATGTCACACCTATAGTCTATAGTTATACCCTAATGTCCTAGGATTTATCCCACACTATACCTTAGCTCAAAACTATACCAAAACCTATTACCAATGCACAAAAATTCACCAAAGAATTGAGAGAAAATGAAAATAAAATGTATAGAATTGCATGACAATCGTTATTATAACAAAAACTCCTGAAACCAACTTTTATTCATAAGTGCAAGATGTACTTGTCTAATGTCTAATGCTTCTATCCCTAGGTCTTCAAATCCTCCTCCCGGGTAGGTGAAGAGACCACAACCAATCTTCAAGGTCGGTTCCAAGCTTAGGTTCACTTATAGGGTCGGCTCAAAGAAAAAAAGAGGGGTGGAGAAGAAGAGAGAGTAAAAAAGAGTGGGACGATGAACCGGAGAGTGTTTGTAGGAGATGAAAGAGGGGGCTGGTATGGGGGAGCCATTGGATGGCTAACACGTTAACAATCAATCCTTCACCAAATCATAACCTCCCCAATAAAACATAAATGCCTAATGGGCAAGTGAGAAACCCAGTCAGCACTATTGCTTGGCGAAACATCCTATAGATGGTATAATATTAGAATTTAAGTATCTCCTCAGAAAAAAAAACATTCTCTAGAATTTTTTTAGATATGCCAGTCTATGTACAAGGCCTAATGCAGGTCCATAGAAATGCTAATGGTCTTTTAGGAGTCTAGGATAGCTCTGATATAATTATCTTGACAAAAATTGAAAGCTAAATCAGGTTACATAAGTCAGTTAATCAATTTTAGACATGTCGATTGCCTTATGGGTGATCTATCTGTACGACTCTCGAAACTCTCATAGAAAACCAATAACAAGTATACATAGTCTAATATCGGATACAGGCACTAGCAATACAAGTACATGATACAGTATCAATACTAGATATAATATAAATACAAAAATACATAATACGAAAAAAAATACTCATACTAATACGAAAAATTGGAAAGGGGAGCGGCAACATTTGTCTATTTATCGTATTGTATCGATCTAATAAAGTATCATACTGTACTATTGCATTATTATTTTTATAATTAATTTCGTGGACTATGTCTAGGTTGTTAGTTTATGGATTGCATATTATTGTTTGATTGTGATTTCCTGTAAACCATAGTTCAAGTTTTGCATCACCTTGTGTGATTCATATAGGATGATTCCAAGTGTCCATGGCTCGAGAATTTAACCAGTAAAATATGAGGACTTGTTAACTAGCATAGTTACCTAATGCATTATGAGGAAGGTTCCCAAATTTTATGCAACCTCGTTGGTGATGGGCCATGATGTAGTGTCCTCCATGGCATATGGCATGCGATCTTTTATCGTTATTGTTATTGTTACAGTTATGGTCATTATTAATTTTATCTTTATTCATCATGGCCAACCGCAATATCTGCATCACGTTACGGTGGAATCTTTATCACATTAGTAATTAGGCTCATAACCTAGGAGCTAACTATAGAAAGTCATAGTGATTGATTGGACGATCGTGTTTATTGCTTGTTTAAAGTTATTACATAGTTAGATTTTTTTTGTCTTTTACTTTCGTGATAGTGTATTGGTACCATACAACCTCCTATCATTTACTACTTATTATTCATGTTGTGTTTCATTAATTGTTTTTGTGTTGGTTTTAGACCTACCTTAAAGCTTCATTTGTGTTACTTGCTATTAGGGCTTGACCTATCTAGTTTTGTATGGCCAGCTAAAGTAGCAAAACCCGACGGTCTATCGATGATTTTGCTTGATGGCTCGTACGTGAAGGACGCCGGTGCATGAGCATTAGTGGGTTTATGTTCTGACTCATATATGTTTAAATTATATATTCTTTGGGCATTTAGCCAAGGCATATTTTGTCCTTGTATCTGGGAGCATGTTCCTTCGTTTATGAACACTGTTATGTACTAGATCGTAGCTAGTGATGTGATCATACACGATTGATACCTTTGCCAGTATTTCATTTTGCATTACTAGCTTCATGATCAAATATATTATAGCATGTGGAACGTCTTACTTCTTCATAGTTATGATTATCTTATTGTTTCTTGATTGTCTGCATTGAGATATAAGATTGATGGTAAGCCACATAATTGACTAATGGATTATAGATAACCGTTTTGTCTTTGTACAATTATGATCTTACTTGGATGCTATGAGATTATAAAAAAATTTGAATATCCTCTACTTTCTTTGTTTGATTCACAAGGAAAGTGGAGGGTGAATTTTTGTAATGATTACCAAAGAAAGCTTTAGTTTTCCCCATTCTCTTCCCTAATTCCTATTTTTTTTAGAGGATGTAAGATGTAACTTGAAATTTTGATCTTTTTCTTTTCTTTTTCTCTTTTTGATAGTTATCAACAATTTAGTTAACTAGCTATTTTTAATTTTTGCTAAGGCCAAGGTTCGAACTAATGACCTCTCCAATAACCTACACCCCAACCGTTTTGCC
This sequence comes from Iris pallida, assembly GCA_029216955.1. NCBI lineage: Eukaryota > Viridiplantae > Streptophyta > Magnoliopsida > Asparagales > Iridaceae > Iris > Iris pallida. Next base: position 3,637,764 of record JANAVB010033620.1, on the reverse strand, counting down.
ACCCTTTGGTGACTTATTTAACTAATTAGAAGATTCAGAAGTAATTAATTACTACTTAATGTCATCAATATTAGGTATAATATCTTTGGTCGTTATAGCTAACTAAGTAACTAATAATAATTTCTTTAGTAGTTATCAGCAAGTCCAGGACGGGTGAGCCTTAGGTCCCCCTAGTAGTACCCTCGGGTCCAAGTCTACAAACAAACCTGCAAGCGAGCAACAAGTCTGCCAAATTGTCATGCCCCAGAACCAGAATACTGGTAAGTATGGGCAGTCCATGCCAGCTACGTATACCAAAGTACTCCAGTAGCCTGAAATAACATATAAGCTGTATAGACATGGGGGTTACTACTACAATCCAAGAGTCAATCATAGGTCAAGCAATCCTAGGTATCTCAATCACAAGCAAATATGCAAAGTACAAGAAGTATGATCACCAGACATGAAATAGTAAAGCGACCCAAACTATATATACATGGATGACCATGAAGCTAGTAATACAAAGTAAAGAACTAGCAAGAGTAATAGTCATACATGATAAGCTCTAGCTATAGTCTAGAGTAACACAAATCATGTTTAGGCCGTAGGCTAAATGTCAAGATCCAAAACACAAGCTAAACACGTGCTCGGAGGCTAAACGCCACAAAAGAATAATGTACATAACTAGTGGAAGAATTATATAGGAAACCCACTAAGGTACTCTGGTGTTCCGGGTGGTCACCCTCGAGTAGATGGTACTGAAGATCCTTCGGGCTCCTCTATTAGATCTGGCCAAACAAAACCAGTGGGATCAGACCCCCAATAGAAAATACCACAAATGAAGCCAAACTATGAACTAAAACTATCAATAACTAACATATCAACAGATAGAGACAAAAGTAAGTAAATACGGATCGAGACTCGTGTACTATAGACATATGACATAATGCACTTATCCCGAGAATAGGAAAGATAACAAACCAAACAACATGGAGCTTAAAGTAAATAACATGTGACATAATGTAAACTATGGACATATGAATTAAACGGAAGCATGTGAACATGTGACATAAACTGAACAATATAAGAGAAATGGTACATCTGAGCATGTATGATAGGTGGGACATGTGAGCATGTTAGATAACTGTGACATGTGAGCATGAAAGATAAGTGGGACATGTGGGCATGTTAGATAACTGGAAATGTGAGCATGTTAGAACTATATAGAACGACAAATGAATATAGGACCCTTTCGGCTTGTACCCATAGCAAAGTTACCATAAAGATATATGACATAATCGATATTTACGCAGGTCAATTTAATGAATAACAGTTTCATCCAAAATTCCTAATTTACGATAAAGAAAGTTGAATCGCTCTTCGGATAGTGGTTTAGTAAAAAAAATCTGCCAACTGATGATCAATGTCAATAAATTCTAAATTTATAGTGTCGTGTTATTGTTGATCATGCAAAAAGTGGTGACAAATTTTAATATATTTCGTGCGTGAGTGACATATAGGGTTCTTAGTAAGGTTGATAGCGCTAGTGTTATCACAGAATATAGAAATGTGGATAAAAGATAGGTTATAGTCTACAAGGGTTTGCTTCATCTACAAAATCTATTCACAATAACGACCAGCTGCGATGTATTCAGCTTCTGTTGTAGATAGTCCGACAGAATTCTGCTTCTTGCTAAACCATGAGACTACAGCCTTACCTAATAAATGACATGTGTTGCTCGTACTCTTACTGTTGACTTTGCATCCCGCAAAATCAGCATTCGAATAACCAATAAGGTCAAAGGATATGGATTTGGGATACCACAAGCCCACTGTAACAGTACCTTTAAGGTATCGAAAGATACGCTTAACGGCGGACATGTGTGATTCCTTAGGACTAGCTTGATAGCGAGCACACAGACAAACACTAAACATGATATCAGGACGACTAGTAGTTAGGTAAAGTAGACTACCAATCATACCTTGATACTTACATTGGTCAACAAGTTTGCCGCTTTCATTAGGTTCCAGCTTGGTCGTAGTAGCCATGGGAGTGCTGATTGGTTTGACGTTGTCAAGATCAACCTTCTTCAGCATATCCTTTGTGTATTTTGACTGGCTGATGAATGTTCCTTGCGAAGTTTGTTTGACTTGTAGTCCGAGGAAGTAATTGAGCTCCCCCATCATGCTCATCTCAAATTCGTTCAGCTACACTTAGCGAAATCTTGACATAGATGTTCATTAGTGGAACTAAATATGATATCATCAACATAAATTTGAACTAAAAGAATGGTGTCTTGAAAGGTTTTGATAAAAAGTGTAGTGTCAACTTTTCCTTTTAAAAAACCTTTATCTAGTAAAAAATTGCTTAGGCATTCATACTAAGCTCTGGGGGCTTGTTTGAGGCCATAGAGCGCTTTCTTGAGCTTGAAAACTTGGTCGAGAAATTTATGATTTTCAAAACCAGGAGGTTGTTTTACAAAAACTTCCTCTTTAATAAAACCATTCAGAAAAGCACTTTTTATATCCATTTGAATGTGTTTAAAATTTTGAAAGTTTGCAAAGGAACAAAGCATCTGAATGGATTCAAGTCTTGCAACTGGAGCATACGTCTCATCGTAGTCGTTACCATCCTTTTAGTTGTATCCTTGAGCTACTAGACGTGCTTTGTTGCGAGTGACTGAAGCATCTTCATTTACTTTGTTACAAAAAATCCATTTAGTACTAATAATCGAATGGTTAGCCGGTTTAGGAACAAGTTCCCAGACATGGCTTCTTTCTAATTGGTTGAGTTCTTCTTGCATAGCAAAAATCTAAAATTTATCATTAAAAGCTTCTAAAATAGTTTTAGGCTCAATTTGTAAAATGAAAACAGTGCTAGCAATAGAATCTCTTAAAGATGATCGAGTACTTACTCCATGTGATACCTCACCTATTACCAAGTTTTCTGGGTATGACGGCTTGAACTCGAACTTCTTCGGTAAGCCCTCCAGATAATTAGATTCAGGGGTGGTATTCATCGGTATGGAAGTTGATGGTTCAACATCATCGCCGGGGATAGCCGTTGTACTATTTTCTTCATCAAAAGACACATTAGTAGATTCTTCTACAATCATTGAGCGTTTGTTGAACACTCTATATCCCTTACTCTTAGCATCATAGCCGAGAAAAATACCATCGTCAGCTTTGGCATCAAACTTTCCTAGGTTGTCTTTGGTATTTAAGATAAAACAGCGACAACCGAACACTCTAAAATAAGAGACATTAGGAGTCCTACCAAACCAAAGCTCAAAGGGTGTTTTCTTTGAAATGGATCGAATAAGCACCCTATTTAAAATATGGCAAGCTGTACTAACAGCTTCTGCCCAAAATATTTCTGAAGTAAAAATTTATTTAACATGACTCTAGCCATATCGCCAAGAGTCTTATTCTTCTGCTCCACAACACCATTTTGTTAAGGAGTTATAGGACAAGAAAACTCATGATCAAAACCATTTGATTCGTAAAACTTTTCAAAATCAGAATTTTTGAATTCGCCTCCATGATCACTTCGGATTCGAATAATCATGTAGCCTTTTTCGTTTTGGACCTTTTTGGCAAAGATTTTGAAAACTGAAATAGTATCACTTTTGTTTGTAAGGAAGAATACCCAAGTAAATCTCAAAAAATCATCTATAATAACAAATGCATAGAGTTTTCCACCAAAACTAGCTACTCTACTGGGACCAAATAAGTCCATGTGTAGTAATTGCAAGGGTCTAGTAATACTTACAGTGTTTATGGATTTAAATAAAGATTTGGTTGCCTTAGTCAGTTCACATTCGGCACATACCGTATCCTTCTTGAATGTGATGTCGGACATACCTCTTACTAGCTTCTTTGTCGATAGCCTGGATATAGTATCCATATTGGCATGACCAAGACGCTGGTGCCACAAAAGTCTTTCATCATTGTGGGCGTAGAGGCATCTTTCTGTACTGTTAGTATTTCTAGATAGATAAAAAATATAAATGTTATCTTCTCTTATCCTTAAAAGCAATGTCTCCAGATGACCTATCATAAATGTAGCATTTATTCTTTCCAAAGTTAATATCATATCCATGATCAGGAAGATGGCTTATGCTGAGCAGGTTATGCTTTAACTCGGTCACTAAGCAGACATCCTTCATTAGAGGAGAAGGAGGATAACCAATAGTACCATTACCTATGATGTAGCCCTTTAAATTGTTACTGAAGGATACATATCCTTTCCTCTTCATCGATAGTGATGCGAAAAGATTTGCGTTTCCAGTCATATGTCGCGAGCATCCACTATCGAGAATCCACTTGCTTTTAGTTGAAGAAGGAAGGTCCACCTACATCACGAGTAGATGTGACCTTTGGTACCCAAGTTCTTGTGGGTCCTGAAATGTTAGTCTTCGGTACCCATGCATATAGATTAATATCAACTAATTTCCTAATTCTACACTGTGGTGAGATATGACCATGTAATCCATATTATGTGCAAGTAGCATGCCTATTTGTGTTAGGAGCATGTTGATAGTGATGTCTATATGCAGTATGGTGATAGTGATGTAAAAGAGTAGGATAGTGACTATGTGTAGCAGCAGGATAATAGTTATGACTATGTGCAGTAGCAGGATAATAGTTATGAGTAGGTTGAGAGTGATGTCTACGTGCATGTGGTTTACGTGCTGCATGGGAGTACATGTATATATAGGCATGGTTACGTGCTGCATGTAAGGGACGTGTTTTACTATTATGAGTGGTCTAGTATTTTATGTGTTTTGTGACTGTGAGATTGGGTTTGAGGTTGAGCAGCCTGTTTCTCCAATCTGATATCTAATTTCTTAGAGGCAACATTTAGTTCATTGTACTTAGCATTCAGACCATCAATCTTAGCAATAGAGATCTTGTGTTTGTTCTTTTCTTCAGCAAGCTCTTTGTTGAGTGCTGAGATCTCACGTGTTTGCTCTCAATAAGTGTTTCGGTAACATGTAAGCTTAATTTAAGCTTTGACACCTCAATAGTGACTTCCGTGGGTGGAGTGTCTCTAACATTATCAAGTGAAAAAGAAAGATTATGAATCTCTATTTTATAGCCTTTGATTTTCTCCTTGGCCTGCTTATATTTACTAATGACTTTCTTGTGACCTTTTAGTAAGTCATTAAAAGCATCGCCAAGTTCATCAAATGTAAAGTCATCAAGAGTTTCGTTAGTTACCTTATCGGATGTTGCTATTAGGCAGACATTAGCAGTGTCTCGAGGAGAGTCATCTTCTTCCCCAGAATCACTAGCTTTGCTTTCGTGCCAAATACTAGTGTTGGCGTACTTTCGTGAAGAGGGCTTCTTGTAATGCTTCTAATATCTGTTACCTTTATTTGCAAAGGGGCAGTCCTTTCGAACATGTCCAGTCTTTTTGCAGTCGTAGCATGTTGGTTCTTCCTCGTCGTCTTCTTGATGTTCCTTCTTCTTTCGATTGAAATGAAGGAACTTCTTAAAGTTACAGACTAGAAGAGCTTGATCATCACCTTCTGAATTGTCATCATCAGTCTCTTCAGGATCAGCCCTTCGATGATGAGCTTTTAGGGCAATCTTTTTTGCCTTTGGAGCAGGTTCGTCAAAGTCTTTGAGGTCGAGCTCGTGGGTCATCAGCTTTCCAATTAAAGTTTCTATAGACATTTTGGTGAGATCATTGCCTTCTATAATTGCTGCTACCGTAGGGTTCCAGATCTTCGGTAGCCCCTAAGTAACTTGCGGATCTTCCCATGATTGGAGTATTATTTGCCAAAAGATGACAGAGAATTGATGACGTCAAGGAACCTTGTGAACATTTGAGTTACCGTCGCATTCGACTTCATCTTGAATGCCTCGTATTCTTGAGTCCGACGATTGATCTTCGATTACTTGACTTGAGTGGTTCTTTCATGCGTCACTTCCAGAAGCTTCCATACTTCGTGTGAGGTGGTGCATGTCGAGACCCTGTTAAATTTATTTTTATCTATTTTACAGAAAAGAGCATTAATATCTCTAGCATCTAGACTCACTTGTTTCTTTTCCTCGTCAGAATACTTGTCGTTGGGTTTTTCGATGAGATCTCCCTCGACAACTATTCTGGCAGGCTTTTTGTAACCATCGGTGACAATGGTCCACAGGTCAAAGTCTAGAGACTTGAGATAGAAACTCATCATAGTTTTCCAATAGGAGTAGTTGGTTCCATCAAATAGGGGTGACCTATGAGTGTACTGTCCCTCACCATGGTTGGAAAACATAGGTTGTGTGGTTACCATGGATCAGCTCTAGGATGTTAGTCCTTGTTAAGAGAACAGAGCTCTAATACCAATTGAAGAACAGATAGGCAACTTTAGAGGGTAGTAAATAGAGTTTATAACGATAATAGCCAAATTTAACTCTTTTCACCAATAGTAAATAATCAGAGTAGTAAATACGGAAATAAAAAGATCAAGAGAGCATACGCAAACACAGTCGTTTTACACTCATTTTCCTCGTGGAAGACTAGTCCAGGCCTGAGAACTCTAGCTCAGGATTAAATCTACTATTTGTGAAATAGTAGTTACACCTCGTGCCTTTTCATTAGAAGTGCACGTCAACTTCTTACAAAGATCGTTGTGACGATGCTTGAAATTTTCCAAGCAACTTTCTTGACTCTTGCACAAACTTCTAACTGAATAGCACTGAGCACTTTTAGGCTTAGGAAGCTTGTGGCTAGTAGATGATAAGGTTAAGGCTTGTATGAGGTTATAGAGAAGAGAAGAAGAGATAATTGGATGAATTGAAAATGAGAGAATTCAAGGCCTATTTATACTAGTTAGGATAGGCAGAATTCGGCCAGAATTCTAAGTCATGAATTCAAATTTTTGGCCGTTGGACAACTAACATACAGCAAACCCTAAAAATTAGGGTCCAAAAAATCAGGGGACAGAGTTCGGCCCAAACTCTGTGCGGGGTAGAGTTCAGCCCGAACTCTGTCTCCATAGGACAAAATATTCAGATGGGCTTTGTGGGCTAGTTTTGGCTTGGTGGAGCTTTGGGTTAGTTTGGGAGATAAGGTATAGGCCAAGAATACCCAGTGCTACTCAGTTTACATTTAGCTAGACTCAATAAATGTAAAATAGTATAGACTTAGAAAATGAGTACGCTACAGGAGAGAGACGACGTCTGTCTTGCACTGAGTTCTGTCTTGATGTGTCATATTAAATTATGACAAGTATCATATTGTCAATTTGTCAATATTTTGTTGACTGTGATCCAGTTTGGGTCAACATTTATAAACATTGTAGTATCAACCTTCCTTTTTGAAAAGCTGTTGTCAAGTAAAAAAAAAAAACTTAGACGATCGTACCAAGCACGAGGGGCTTGTTTGAAACCGTATAATACTTTCTTTAACTTGAAAACATAATCAAAATTTTTGAAATCAGTAAAACATGAAGGTTGAGCTACATAAACTTCTACTTTTATAAAACCATTCAAAAATGCACTTTTAACATCCATTTGAAATAACTTAAAATTATAAAAACATGCAAATGCACATAACATGTAAATAGATTCTAATCTCGCAACTGGGGCATAAGTCTCATCGTAGTCGATACCTTCTTCCTGATTGTATCCTTGAGCTACGAGTCGAGCCTTGTTACGGGTCACTAAGCCATTCTCATTCAGTTTATTTCAGAATACCCAGTGTGTGCCAATGACCGGATGATCAATAAGCTTGGGAACAAGTTCTCAAACTTAATTCCGTTCGAATTGGTTCAATTCCTCTTGCATAACTTCTAACTAAAAAATTTTACTACATGCTTCTTCAATTGTTTTGGGTTCAAGCTGTAAAATAAAAGCAACACATGAAGCTGTATCTTTACTAAATGAACGAGTACTTACACCCCTGGTAATCTCACAAATTACCAAGTCCTTTGGATGGTCTGCCAAGAATCTTATTTCTTTTGGCATATCCTCTGGATTGTTGGTTCCGACTTCTTATTCTATACGTGATTTGCTTGGAGACTCAGCTGGTGCTTTGTGTGAGGGTTCTGCAGGAGCAGTACTAGGTGTACTTATATCTTCATCATTATCATCGACAAAATGTTGATTGAGTTCGTCAAATATAACATTTATTGATTCTTCATTGATCATCATTCTCTTGTTGAAGACTCTGTACCCTTTGCTCTTCGTCACATAACCTAAAAATATACCTTCATCGACCTTTTCGTCAAATTTTCCCAATTTATCTTTTGTATTAAGAATAAAGCATTTACAACCAAATACTTTGAAATAAGAAACAGAGGGAGTTCTATCAAACCATAATTCATAGGGAGTCTTCTTTGGTATAGGTCGAATTAGAACCCTATTGAGAACATAGCATGCTGTATTTATAGCTTCAACCCATAGGTATTTAGGTAGACTAATCTGGTTCAACATTACACTAGCAATTTCGGATAGAGTTCCGTTCTTATGTTCCACAACTCTATTTTGTTGTGGAGTCCTAGGACAAGAGAACTCATAGAAATAATTGTGTGTGTCACAAAATTGCTTGAACTCTACATTCTCAAATTTGCTGCCATGATCGCTTCGAATATGAGTGATCATGAAACCCTTTTCTTTTTGAACCTTCTTGCAAAAGGTGGCAAATTCTGATAATGCATGTTTCTTGCGTGCAAAAAAATATACCCACATGTATCTAGATAAATTATCTACTATTACAAATGTATATAACTTACCACCTAGGCTAGCAATTCTACTAGGTCCAAATAAATCTATATACAGCAATTGTAGAGGTCTAGTGGTACTTAGCGTTCTTGGACTTAAAAGCAGATCGGGTAGCTTTGTTCTTTTCACATTCCCTATATACCGTATCATTCTAAAAGGAAATATCCGGTAAGCCTCGTACCAGCTTCTTTGTGGATAGTCTTGAAATTGTGTCCATATTTGCATGACCGAGTCTCATGTGCCAAAGTTGACTCTCATCACTTTTGGCCATCAAGCATCTACCTGCTTTGTTAGCATCTTCTAACAGATAGAAAACATATATATTGTCTTTCCTGATACCTTCAAAGATAGTACTACTAGTTGAGCTATCAACTATAGTACATTTGTCTTTGACAAAGTTAATGCCATAACCGTGATCAGCTAAATGGCTTATATTGAGCAGAATATGTTTTAACTCGATAACTAGACAGACATCTTTAATCACTGGGTAGGAAGCCTTACCAATATTACCAATACCAATTATGTACCCTTTTAAATTATTACCGAAGGAGACGTATCCTTCTTTCTTCTTCGACAGTGTTGCGAATAATGAAGCATCACCGGTCATATTCCGTGAGCAACCGCTGTCGAGGATCCATTTGCTTCTAGCATGTAAAGGATGTTTCACCTACAAAAGAATTTGTAGATGAAAACTTTGGTAACCATTTCTTGTAGGGTCCTAGAATGTTAGTTTTTGGTATCCATGCACATATTTTCAAATCAACAAGCTTTCTAACTCTACATGAAGAAAAAATATGACCAATGTTGCCACAATAGTAACATCTAGCATGCTGAGTATTGAAAGAAGAGTGTTGTACATTATTGGTAGATCTAGGTTTTCTAGTGCAAAAGAATGCATGTCTATTTGTCTTCTTAGGCAATAGTTTGGTTTGATTAGGTCTGACAGTATTAGGTTTGACCGTGTTCCGATGATTCGGTAAGTGACACGTGTTAGGGTAGAAAGCAGCAACTCCAGCTATTTTTCTATCCTAATTTCCAACTTTTTAAAGGTGTCATATAACAAGCTATATTTAGTAGTGAGGGCATCATTTCTAACAGTAGCTTGCTGGAGACTTTTCTTCTCTTTGATTAAGTCTTCCTCTAATTGGGTAATGGTCTTGTCCTTTTCTTTGGATAATCTTTGGGTCTCGTGTAATAATAGTTTAACAGAAGAAAGCTCACCTTCATCACTAGAACAATTACTACTTCTAACCTCAGCTAGTAGGTCGGTAAGTCTTCCTATTTCACCTTTATGCTCTTTGCAGCGTCATCTGATTGCTCGTCTTTTGTGTCGCTAGCTTCACTTTCATGTCATATGCTTGTATTGGCATATCTTCGGGACGTAGACTTCTTCAGGTAGCCCTTGTCATATTTGATGTTCTTTCTGGTTGATGATGATGCTGTTGGACAATCCTTCTTCATATGTCCTTTCTTCTTACAGCCATAACAAATAGGATTTTCATCGTTGTTGTTGCTGTTGTTATCCTTTGTTCTTCTGTTGAATCTCATGAACTTCTTAAAATTTTTTACCATAAGAGCTTGATCCTCAGTGTCAGAGTCACTATTGTCGGAATCATCTTTTATAGTTCTTCTATGTTGAGCCTTGAAAACGATCGACTTCTCTGACTTCTCCTTTGGTGTAGCATCTTCAAAATCTTGAAGTTCCAGCTCATGAGTGATTAGCTTATCCATGATTGTTTCAAGAGACATTATTGAGAGGTCGTTCCCTCAATAATTACTGTAGCCTTTGGAATCCAATTCTTCGTGAGAGCTCGTAGCAGTTTACGAATCTTCACATGGTTACTGTAATCCTTGTCTAATGATGACAAAGGATTTACAATATCCAAGAATCTCGTAAATATCTTGGTGACAGATTCATTTGGCTTCATCTTGAACGCCTCATACTCTTGAGTAAGTCTGCCGATCTTTGACTCCTTGACTTACATCGTACCTTCGTGGGTTACTTCAAGAAGTTTCCATACTTTATTCGATATTGTGCTAGTAGACACCTTGTTAAATCCGTTCTGTCTAAGGCACAAAATAAAGTGTTACTAGCACGTACGTCAAGACTAGCCTTTTTCTTTTCCTCATTAGTATACTTATCATACGGTTTTTCAACCAAAACATCTTCAATAAGAATACGATAAGGCTTTTGTAGCCATCAACAACTATAGACCATAAGTCAAAGTCTAGAGATTTCAAGAAGAAACTCATCCGTGTTTTCCAATAGGTATAATTTGTACCGTCAAACAGAGGAGGTCTGTTTGTGGCTTGGCCTTCACTTGTGAAATTCACAGTTGCCATGTGTTGTGCTGTGATCTTGTAACAGTTAAAAATAGTAAAATTATAATTACAATGTTACCTTGCTTTACATGTATAACCCGCTCTGATACCAATTGTAGAAACGAATTGTGAAGCACAATACTGTAGAGGGGGATGAATAGAGTAGGCAGCAAAAATTAGCTATTTAAAAATATTAGCAGCAAGATCACAAATAATATATTTCACAAGTAAATAACTGTAAAAGCAGAGATTAGAAAGCAAACGCAAAAACGGCGATGTATACAGGTTTCCCTCTTGTGTGGACTAGTCCAGTCGGAAGAACTCTAGCTTCCAGTTGAATACACTATTGGAAAATACTGCAAGTTTTCATACGAAATCCTTGCAACTTCTGAAAACGCGAGTTTTGATATGAAGTACTCGACCAACTTCAATTGTGAAGAGTCTTTCTTCAATCAAGCCTCTGATTACAATCACTATCAAGCTTCTAGATCGTATCGCACTGACAAATGATAGAGGATTGTAACTAGCTTGGGATTTAAAAATTAAAGCTTAGAACTCTTTGGAATAGAACAGTAGGCTTTAGAGAGAAGAGATGAAAGTGAATGAGTGAATTGAAATGATCGAAATCCTTCTCTATTTATAGTTTTTTCAAAGGCAGAACTCTGGCAGAATTCGGACAGAATTCGGACAGAACTCTATGAGAAAATCTCGTTGGGATCCGTAACTGCAGGGAGGCCAAGTTTTCAAATGTTCGAAAAACAAACGGTCACTAACCGAACTCTGGCAGAGTTTTGTCAGGGTTTAGTCAATGTTTTTGCAAATTAACTTTTGGTCTTTTTGAAATACTTTTAAGCAGTTAGGAGCTTTTTGTAAATAGGAGACTATTTTTTAAAACATGGAATATTTTGAAAATATTTTTAGGATAGCCTATTTGCCAGTACGACTCGGTGTACACTGTATTCCTAGACTCAATAAATGTAAAAATTATATTACATAAAGAAAATACAGACTCGAGTTGCAAACACAGCTTCGGTCTTGAATAGATCAAATAGCTATTCTCTGGCAGTGTCCAAGAGTCCAAAACATCTTTAAGTATCCCTTATATCAAGATAGATTTTAATTAATTATTAAAATCAAGTTTGACCATGACCAATGGGCCAACACATACAGGCTCTTTTACCTTCTGGATAATGTCTGTGGGAGTGGACATCGTCATGTCTATTCCTCCTTCTTAGAATCGAGCAAGGAAGAGATGCTTCAAATCGTTGAACGATGAGATGCAATTGTCGGAAAGGCTGCAAAACATTCGTAGGCTACCCCCTGCAATGCCCCTATGAATATATTCGTAAGCAGACCGTCGTCTTTTGGCTGATGCCCCATTACTGAGGCAAAGTACCTAAGTATCGATGAGGAGACTCCTTTGCATTGAATGGTACGAGCGTCTGTGGCTTGTAATTGGGAGGATATATCGTATTATCCCATTCAAAGGGATATGGCTTCCGAATCCCCATTTTTTGGAGCGATTCTTTCTTTTCTTAGGCGTCAAAGCGAGCGTACAACTCCTTCAGAGCCTGTTGTATGTCATTTGGCATTGTGGGTCCAAGTATTGATGGAGTAGACGACTGTGGCAGTGCTTGGTTCACGACGGGAGTCGACGCATAAAGAGGTGCATTGGAGTCATCATTCATTCTCGGGTCTTGATTTGCTGGAGTAGAAGTGTTGGATGTCAATTTGTCCTAGATCTCCAAGACCACAGAAGTCAAGGCTTGCATGGTCTCATTTAACGTATTCAGGCCCGTCTTAAGGGATTCTATACGTTGTTGATGATTGGACCCCTTGCTGCTTCCCGTGTTGTTACCTTTGGCCATATAAACGGACATCAAGTGGGGAAAATAGAGGGTTCCGTGGATCTTTTGCTCTCTGACTCGGACCCTTGAGTTTTGCCTTCCTAAGGGTAGAAGGTTAAGTTGCAATCATCCACTCACTCAAAGCAGTTGCTACCTCCAGCTTTCTCATAGCTTGCACTTTCAGAGGCATTTGTATTTGTTCCGTACACATCTTCGCCCGGTTGGAAGGAAGGGTTGTCATGGATCATAGGAATTTGGCTACCTCTAGCTTGTGTTGCGGTTGAAGCGACATTCCTTTGCATCAAGGATCTGGACTTGGCACGCGTGTGCTGGAACACACCCGTACTGGGCATCGCCAGCTTGCTGCTTTCGGGTCGACCTTTGGACTTGTTAGCTGAGAAGGGCAGATTCTTTGAGAGCTTCTTGAGGGATGGCAACCCCCAGGCGGCAAAGCATGAAGCAACCAGGAGTTCATCTTCTTCTACACTCGGTAATCTCTCGTCGAGTTTCTGTACAGGTATAGCCGGTTGTAGTCGTTAGAAAATAGACTACCTCCTTGGTGGCGATACTGTTATTTGGTGGCAGCAATAGTGGATGGTTATGTTGGCATAAGTGTGCCTTGAGACAGGAATATGGTGCATAGTAGAGTCTTCCCTCGTTTTACGCTTGTGAGAGATCACGTTGTACAGATTAGAAGTCTCCACATCTATACTTATTTCTTGTGCGCAGGGATGATGTGCGCATGAAAGAAGAGGTGAATGTAGCTTCCCTCTTCCCAGTTCTTGCATGTGAGACACGCTTAGGTCCAAGTCAGAGAGTTGCTCGTGGGGCAGACTCACTTCATACTTACAGCAATGCTGCTCGCAAGAGCGCTCAAGTGACAATAGGGTTTTATTGGTCGAGGCATCGAAGCACTCAAACCAATTTTGTACAATTTTCTGTCGGCTGTGCGCGACTATCAGCGTATGCCTTTAGTCAGCTGTGAGCGTAGCATGTTGGTCGCTCTAAGTGTGAATAGCCTTCGATTTCTTCCTACTACCCCTAGAAGGTGCGTAGTATACAGTAGGGGTGAGCGTCGGTATAATCGGTCGGTATTTGGTTGGATTTTTCGTTATTTTTTTAATCGGTATTTAAAAAATCAATACAAATATCGTACCATTTAGAATCGGTTTATTCGGTTTCGGTTAAATCGGTATTCGGCCGATTTTTTTCGGTATCGGTAATTTATCATTTAACATTTGATCAATCAACACACTTAATATGAACCTCTTAACCTAGAATTTTTTTTTTTACTTTTTTTGGAAGCATTAAATTTCAAAGCCAAGCCTCTACCAAACAAGCAATTAATCAAATTTATTAGAATAATATGTAACAAGTCGCAAACACCTAAAAAAGAGCTTAAAAGATCTAACACGATCACTAAGTTTAATCCTTATTATAAGTTTAAGTACACCAAAATTTATTTCAAAATTATATGAAAATACAAAAATATAAGCTCAAAAGATCAAAAACTCAATTCTTACATTCTTAACATAACTTCATGTCCACCAAAATCTATTATAAGTTCTAAGAAACTAATTTCCAACTAAAACAAAGATAGAAATAAAAAAGAGTAATATAAAATTAATGAAGAACAATATTCTAAGGGGAAAAAAATGTGTGTGTGTGTATATATATATATATATATACAACCCCCTTCCTATACAGGATAAGTTTACGGGATAGACCATTTTTTCTTACAGAGAGAAGAAACTCAAAATACCTGGCCGAAATGTACGTATGTTTCTCTTCTGAATTTATTTATCTTTAATATTTAAATCTCTACTCTCTACTTTTAAACACAAACATATCTCTATCTTCAAAAATAAGACTTATCTATCAATTTATTTTTAAACACAGAGGGATTTATTTATTTTTAAAAATAGAGATAGGTAAATTATTCCATTTATTTTCTAAAATGGAGATAAATTTTTTTAAAAAGAATCTATCCTTATAAATAAATATACCTTTAAAAATTATATTTAAAATATTAATTTTAATTTTAATGTTAATATTAATGTTGATACTAATTTTAATTTTAAAATTTTACATTAATTTAAATTTAAAATTTAATGTTAATGTTAAATTTAATTTAAATTTTAATTTAAATCTAAATCTAAATCTAAATATAAATATAAATTCTAATCTTAATTTAAATTTAAATTATATTCTTATTCTTAATCTTAATTTTAATATTAGATTTTAATCTTAATGTTAATATTAATGTTAATGTTAATATTAATGTTAATGTTAAATTGTTAATGTTGAAATTAAAATTAAAATTAATATCAACAATAAAGTTAGCACCAAAAAATTAACATGAGAAATAATATTAAAATTAACATTAATATTAAGTAGATTTTTGAATAACATTTTAAAAAGATATTTACGTTTAAAGATTTTTTTTTAAAAACAATCCATCTCTATTTAAAATTTTTTTATAAAATTAACTTTTATCTCTCTATTTTTTGAATAAATAAATCTTTCACTATTTAAAAAATAAATAGACTTATCTTTAAGATAGAGGTATGTTCCTTTTTTTAAAAGAGAGATCTAAGTTTTTTAAAGTGAAAGAAATAAAGAAGAGAACCATACGTATATTTTCTCATCCCGTAAGTTTGTCCCGTAAGTTATTCCCGTAGGAGAAGCTTTCTGTATATATATATATATATATATATATATATATATATATATATATATATATATATATATATATATATATATAATCGGTTCGGTTCGGTATTTTCGGTATGGTATTACATTCAAACCGTTACCACTACCATTATACCATATTTTAATCGGTTCGGTAATTCGGTATCGGTACATAATTTTGGTTCGGTATTTCGGGATATTTTTAATCGGTATTCGATCGGTTTTTAGGTAGCGGTCGGTATTTGCTCACCCCTAGTATACAGAGTTCAACACGGTGGTTTGCATAGCACGTTGGTCGTGCAGGACGCGTGCTACCTTGGATTTCTTAGTACTACCCCTAAAAGGTGCGTAGCATTCAGAATCCAACATAGTCTTACCCAAGGGGTAGGCAATTATGTTAAAAATAGAAGTTCGAGCCTGCACAGCCACCTTGATGCGCGGGCAGGGTGCTGCACCTTTCCCCCTACACTATGCCTTCCTCTGGCGTGCAATATGGGAGCTGCGCTCTTCGCTGTGCTTCTCAGCAACTGGGCTTAAATTAGGTAGTACAGCAACAGCAGGTGAAGGCGTCTTTGATGCTTCGCTATTCAGGGGACTTTAGAGCATATCCCCTTCCATCTTGCTGCTCGTCGTAGTAGCCTTAGGTACCTAAATACGTCGTGTCTTCTTCGATTTTACGAACTGCTTTGAATGGCTCGACTTCTCTTCAGAGATGAAATCTTCAAAAGCTTGTTGGTCGAAGCGTACGACCAGCATCTTTTGAGAAGATGCGAGCAAGTTATCGTCGGATTGCGTCACCACCTTCTCGTCGGAGGAGAAGAAAGTACCCAGTAGCGACGCTATTTTGTTTGACATGAATAAAAGTTGAAAACTTTTTGTATTTCAAGCGTATATAAGAGTACACAAGACTCATAAATATAAGATCTAGGTACAAAATTTTTTGGAAAAGTATGACGGTGGAGATCGAGCACTGTAGCGGCTCCTTTACTCCGTTGACGATCTGACGGCGAACTGGACTTGCTCTGACTTTCTGATGCCTGCGAGAGGTAATCTGGGTTGTCAATCAAGAAGATGTCAAAGCCTCTTGAATGAAGGGAGACTCATATTTATTGGCTGCACATATAAGATGTGCGAAGGGTTATTTGGCTTACAAGAGCGCTGTGTGCACGAGATCTCAGTAGGATCTGTTGTAACCACTCTGTAGGGGATACTATTAAGATGACATATGGAAGTTATTGGGATTCTTTATCATTGAGATTCTAGACAATTAGCATCCTTCATCAATATGACCGAGTAATTGACACGTGGCATGTGACTATTGCTCGACGATCTTGCTCGGATGAAACCGAATAGATTTTGCTCATATCGAAAGAATGACAATTTAAACAAACTAGATCTCGACCTTATCTCAGTAGCGACGGTATGAACAAACTAAATTTAATTGTATCTGAAGAAATATGGTTATTTAAATAAACTAAATTTGATTGTATCACGAGGAGATATGACTGTTTGAACCAACTAGATATAATTGTATCTGAAGAGATACGATTGTATCTTGAGGAGATACAACTGTTTAAACAAAGTAGATGTGGTTGTATTTGAAGAGATATGGCTGCCATACTGGCCATGTGGCATGACGCCATATTGTGGTGGAGCTGCGCGCTATACGAGCTGTGATTTTGGGCAGCAGCGAAGTCACTGTGCTTTTAGGCGAGGAGACTGCTTATGAGGTAACAAAGTCACTATATTTTTGGACGACGAGGAGACTGTGCTTTTGAGGTGATGAAGTCACTGCACTTTTGGGTGACGAGGAGACTGTGCTTCTGAGGCGACAAAGTCACCATGCTTTGAGGCGACGAGGAGACTGCTTTCAGATGACGAAGTCACTGTGCTTTTGGGCGACGAGGAGACTGTGCTTCTGGAAGCTCTGAGAGATTAAAGAATGAGCCGTGAAGGGGCTGCACTTCTGTGAAGCTCTGAGAGACCAATGAAGGAGCCGTTGAAGGGGTTGCACTTCTGGAAGCTCTAAGAGAACAATGAAGGAGCCGTTGAAGGGGCTGTGCTTCTGGATGCTCTGAGAGACCAATGAAGGAGGTATTGAAGGGGCTGTGCTTCTGGATGCTCTGAGAGACCAATAAAGAAGCCGGGAAGGGGCTGCATTTCTGTGAAGCTCTGAGAGATCAATGAAGGAGTCGTTGAAGGGGCTACACTTCTGGGATGGACTGAAGAAGCTACGCTTTTACGAAGTGCCAAAGTCACTATGCTCCTAAGAAGATTAACGACTGCCTTTGAGCGGCTGAGTCAACATCTTATTAATTATTGCCAGTTTGGGGGGGCTCGAGAAGCGGTAGCCAAAGATTTAGTTAAATGAACCTATTAAATGAGATTCATTATGCTGAGTCCTAGGTTCATCCCATTACTTTGAAATCCTTTGACCGACTGCCACCTGGCGTGTGGGTTGGACCACACATCCTATATAAAGAGGAGTTTTTTGGTAAGCATTTGCCCATAGCTTCTTAATATTCCTCTGTCATGTACGACCCCAACTTAGCTTCGAACGGCCGTAGGACTTGCATAAGTCGATTGTTGGTTGTAGATATCTTCATTCAAAAAAGATGTGGTCTTATGGAAGAACAACTTCAGAGTTTCGAGATGCACTTGAGCGTTTGGTATAAGGGGTTCGAACCTGAACAACATTTTCGAGGTCCAAGATACTGTCACCTTCATTTCCCATATTTCCCGTATTTCGTATTTATACTCGTATCTGGATTTTGGCATGTATTTTTATTTTTCTCAACTTGTGGAATTTTGGTATTTCTCGTATTTGGGTTTTGTCATGACTCGGTTTTATTTGGATTGGGTTGGTTGGTTTATTTTAATGTGTATTGGTACACCTTAGCCTATACTCCACCCTCAACACACCACATCCCACCCTCTTTAAAACTCCACCAACCTTTTCTCTCTCCTCATAAACCTCCATTAATTTCTTCTTCTCCTTCCTCAACACAACACTCTTCTCCTTCCTCTCCACAACCCCAACCCATAGGCAAGTGCTCCTTGCCACCACATAAGAACCCCATTTTATTTGTCCATTTGCTAATTTAGGACATGGTGATCAACATTAGAACTTGGTATTTTATGATTTGGAGTCTCCATTGTTCTAGATCTAAGTTTTCTCTATTTTTGGTTTTGCATGGTTTTGATCTATTTAAGTTAGATTTTTATGGGTTTTGATGTTTTCATATGGAAGAGAATTCCATTTCACCCTGGTTGGAACTTTGAAAATCTGGATTTGGAGTTCGGATGACCAAGTTATGAACTTTTGAAGCTTTGGGTTTAACCATGGAGTTCTTGCTGGTTTGGAGAACACAGTGAGCAGTGTGCAGAGCTTTTTAGCTTACGCCACTGAGCTGCACGCGCTTTTTAGCGTGCGTACGCAGACTTGAGTACGCTTCCGTGGAAGCGTGTCTCTTGCGTACGCAGACTTGGGTACGCTTCCTGTTCGAAGCGTGTCTCTTGCGTACGTAGACTTGAGCGTGCCCTGGCCTGGGCGTACGCATCTTTTGTGCGTACGCAGCTCCCTTGCGTGCGTGCTTTGTGCGTACACAGCTCCCTTGCGTACGTGCTTTTGTGCGTACGCAGACTTGAGCGTGCCCTGGCCTGGGCGTACGCATCTTTTGTGCGTTCGCAGCTCCCTTACGTGCGTGCTTTTGTGCGTACGCAGCTCCCTTGCGTGCGTGCTTTTGTGCGTACGCAGTTCCCTTGCGTGCGTGCTTTTGTGCGTACGCAGCTCCCTTACGTGCGTGCTTTTGTGCGTACGCAGCTCCCTGGCGTGCGTGCTTTTGTGCGTACGCAGCTCCCCTGGCGTGCGTGCTTTTACGCGTATGCAGCTCCCCTGCGTGCGTGCTCTTGTGCGTACGCTGCCCCCTGCGAGTGCGCCCTTGCGCGTACGCTGCGTGACCCAGGCACCCTGACCCCCTTGCTTAACCATTAGCTCTTGGAGTATTGGTTTTGTTTCTTGACTTGGTTTCTCTTTTGTGGATTTGGTTTTCCTGAGATCTGTTCAACACAGCACGACTATCTTGACCCGACACGGCCTAACACGGTTTTCAAGTAATTGTTTATGACTAGTACGGTTCTCGAGATTTTCTGTGGATTATGATTTTGGTATTCTCTGATCTCCTTGCTAGTGACCCAGTGGGGTGCACACCTAACTTGTAACTTGTAATTAATCCTAGTGACTTGATAACTTGATAGTGGCCCGTGGCGGCGTACTCCTGACTTGTAGCTTGACTTGATAACTTAACGCTGTTGCGACGGCTAACTTGACATGCTAAGTGAATTCTTGACACCGTGGGTGATTGTATTGAATGTGCTTGTGTAAGCAACCAGTCTTGTCTCGCATCATGTCTCGGACATGAATCCCTCGTTTCCCACGGTCAGGGATTCATACTGAATCTCGCTAGGTTAATGACTAGATGGATCAAGTAGTTCATGGAGAATTCCCCAGTTACCTGTTGCCCCTTTGGTCCCGGCCTTATATATATATACATGGGATTTGTTGCTATCCGTCGAGATGAGCGAACTTCCAGCCCACCGTCGAGTGTGGTACCTTAGGACACATGTATCTTACTACAGTGTGTCTGCTATATCCTGCTATCTTTTCCTTTTCTTGCTGGGATCACTCAGGTAGTAACAAACAGGTAACCGGACTTGGAATAATCCCATTGCATCTTGTTAGTAATTAGGCATGTGATAACCCTAGTTAGTTAAAGTAGTAAGCCGTAGTATCTGCTTGGCCGTGATTGATTGAATGAGGTATAACCTGTCTAGTCTTGTCTTGATTCTTGCACTAGAATTGGTACCTGTCATGATTTTCTTATATTTTGTCGATAAATGGTGGGAGAATCCAAGTTCCGTTCAGACGAAGGGTTACAACCCCGGTCCTTGTTTGGTTTACGAGTTGTAACCTGGTTATCTGAATAGTCCCATGGTTATCTCATCGTATATCACCTGTTATATTTTTCCTTAATTCCTGTCTTTATTACTTTATTATTATTGTGCTAATTGCTGGCTTTTGTTCTTATTTCGTGGCCTCCTTTGTGGCACTTGCTCTTTCTGGGGTCTGACCCAGCTGGTTTTGTATGGCCAGATACCGAAGCAGCAGCAAAGGATCTACCTGCTTCCCAGCCAGATGGTGACCACTAGAGGGAATCCTGGCAACGAGTGGGTTTCTTTTGTTCTCTCACTGTAATTGTACATTATTCTTTTGAGGCGTTTAGTCGACGAGCACCTGTTAGCTCGATGCACTTTACTTTCTGTCTGCCTACGGGCTGTAAACATGATTGGCAACTCGAGGTTGATCATGTATGACTTAACTCTTGCTAGTCCTTACATTTTGTACGACTAGCTTCATGATCATCTGGATATGTAATGTTTGGGACGCCTTACAATTGTATATTTGGTGATCTGATATCTTGTTACTTTCATTACTTGTTGAGATTGGGACATTAGGCTTGTTATTGACCCTAAGAGACTGATGGCTTGTAGATAAACCCTCACTTAACTAGACAGCCGTGACCGTATAGCGGTGTGGATTCCATTCCGTTATACGTAGCTGGCTATGTCCGCCCCTGCTCTCCGGTATTCTGGTTCTGGAGCGTGACATGGTTTAAGTGGTGGTCCATGCAGGTCTTGTCAATCAAGAGATGTGAGGGTTTACCAGATAGATGTCTCAATCTGTACTCGTCTTTGATCTCCACTCGTATCTTCTTATCTCCTTGGATCCCTGACTTGATAACATGCTTGCATTATTGTTCTATCCTGGTCCTTCTTTAATATTCCTGACGTCATTGCTTCAGTGGCATCATTCCTGTTGATCAGCCAGAAGAAGTTCAGCCGGCAGACCAACAACAACAAGAAGATCAAGATCAGTCCTCCGCAGCCGCCTTCCGAGCCATGCCTTCTGGAGAACCAATGCCCCCAGTCCAGCCAGTTCAGCCAGCAGGGTCAGAAGATGGGGTCTTGATAGGGCTCATCCGTGAGTTGCTTGCATCTCAGGACCGTCGAGGTGATGCCTTGCAGCAAGCAGTACAAGATGCTATGAGCAGAATTGGTCCTCGAGGGAACAGTGCGGTCAACAATTTCAAGCGCCTGAACCCTCCCTTCTTCGATGGTAGCGAGGATGCTATTGCTGCAGATGCCTGGCTACAAGACATTGAAGTTATCTTAGAGGCAGCCAGGACTCCTGAAGCAGAGAAGGTGGCGGTGGTGCGCCTGCAGTTACTAGACCTAGCCCGCAGCTGGTGGGCTATGCAAGCAGCGAGTTTAGGTACGCCTGTCATGTGGGCGGTATTCAGTGATATGTTTCAGACCAAGTACTTTGACGCAGTGGCTAGATATGACCTACAGACCAGGTTTAGTAATCTCAGGCAGATGAACAGGACGGTCGACGGATATGCGGTCGAGTTTTCAAGGTTGAGTCGGTTTGCTCCCACCTTGGTGGCAACCGAGCTAGACAGAGCACAGCAATTTCAGCAGGGACTCCACTTGGAGATCATATTGGCAGTAAAGCAGTTCGAGCACAGAACTTTTGATGCCGTATTGCGAGCAGCGAGGAGGCATGAGTACACTTTCCGAAGGATAGCGGACTGGACCGGAGATCGAAAACGGTCTCACGGCAGATGAACCAATCCTCAGCACCGGCCCCGGCAGCTAGGGCCCTGACCATTGGAGCTACGAGGGCAGATTCGATTACCTCCTTACAGAATTCTGTCCCGACCTATCCCCAGCAGCAGAAGCAGAAGCGGCCTTTCGCAACGGGTTGTTCTCATTGCGGGAAGCCGGGGCATGTTGTTACTGAGTGCCGCAGAGCACAGGGATTGTGCTTGGTTTATGGTTCGTCGGACCACATGATGGGATCTTGTCCATTCAGAAATAGATCATCGTCGACAGTAACTAGTCCCTCGGTTATGGGACCAGCACCAGCACCAGCACCAGAATCAGCTCCAGTTCACCAACCACAGCAGCTCCCGTTCCCGGGCCCATTGCTGTCTCAGGCCCAGGCCTTCCAGCAACAGAGGCCATAACAGTTCGCCCTGGCCAAAGCTCAGACTCAGAATCGGCAGAAAGGTATCTGTGTCCTATTGTCTTGCTTTCCACCGTCGTTATACGGGACACATGTCATGTTTCATGTATCCTAATTACAACGGTATATCCCGGCCCGAGCCATGTCCTAGATCATTCGAAAACGGTTATTGGTACCAACCTTTTCGTATGAGGAGAGGCCCGTGTCCTTGTTTAACCAAGGAGAGATACCTTAAGCGCAAGACTATCAGTTTAGTTCGTGTTGCTTGAGTTCATCGCTCCTTGGGAGAGTCAAACGTGGGAGTGTGAGGATGATATCCGATCACGTTATCCCAATCGGTTTGGCTCGTGAGGTGTAATATCTTCCTTATGCCTTGCACTTCGATTCCTTGTTTGCATGTATGATTGCATGATTGATTGGTAGCATAGATTGCTTGCGATAGTATAGCTGTCCCGACATCTCTAGCCTCTTGATTAAATTCCGAGGATGGAATTCTTTTAAGGTGGGTAGAGTTGTCACCCTCATTTACCGTATTTTCCGTATTTCGTATTTATACTCGTATCTGAATTTTGGCATGTATTTTTATTTTTCTCAACTTGTGGAATTTCGGTATTTCTCATATTTGGATTTTGTCATGACTCGGTTTTATTTGGATTGGGTTGGTTCGTTTGGTTTAATGTGTATTGGTACACCTTAGCCTATACTCCACCCTAAACACACCACATCCCACCCTCTTTAAAACTCCAGCAACCTTTTCTCTCTCCTCATAAACCTCCATTAATTTCTTCTTCTCCTTCCTCAACACAACACTCTTCTCCTTCCTCTCCACAACCCTAACCCATAGGCAAGTGCTCCTTGCCACCACATGAGAACCCTATTTTATTTGTCCATTTGCTAGTTTAGGACATGGTGATCAACATTAGAACTTGGTATTTTGTGATTTGGAGTCTCCATTGTTCTAGATCTAAGTTTTCCCTATTTTCGGTTTTGTATGGTTTTGATCTATTTAAGTTGGATTTTTATGGGTTTTGATGTTTCCATGTGGAAGAGAATTCCATTTCACCCTGGTTGGAACTTTGGAAATCTGGATTTGGAGTTCGGATGACCAAGTTATGAACTTTTGAAGCTTTGGGTTTAACCATGGAGTTCTTGCTGGTTTGGAGAAGACAGTGAGCAGTGTGCAGAGCTTTTTAGCTTACGGCACTGAGCTGCGCGTGCTCTTTAGCACGCGTACGCAGACTTTAGTACGCTTCCTGTTGGAAGCGTGTCTCTTGCGTATGCAGACTTGTGTACGCTTCCTGTTGGAAGCGTGTCTCTTGCGTACGCAGACTTGAGCGTGCCCCGGCCTGGGCGTACGCATCTTTTGTGCGTACGCAGCTCCCTTGCGTGCGTGCTTTTGTGCGTACGCAGCTCCCTTGCGTGCGTGCTTTTGTGCGTACGCAGACTTGAGCGTGCCCTGGCCTGGGCGTACGCATCTTTTGTGCGTACGCAGCTCCCTTGCGTGCGTGCTTTTGTGCGTACGCAGCTCCCTTGCGTGCGTGCTTTTGTGCGTATACAGCTCCCTTGCGTACGTGCTTTTGTGCGTACGCAGCTCCCTTGCGTGCGTGCTTTTGTGCATACGCATCTTCCTTGCGTGCGTGCTTTTGTGCGTACGCAGCTCCCTTGCGTGCGTGCTTTTGTGCGTACGCAGCTCCCTGGCGTGCGTGCTTTTGCGCGTACGCAGCTCCCCTGGCGTGTGTGCTTTTGTGCGTACGCAGCTCCCCTGCGTGCGTACTCCTGTGCGTACACTGCCCCCTGCGAGCGCGCCCTTGCGCGTACGCTGCGTGACCCAGGCACCCTGACCCCCTTGCTTAACCATTAGCTCTTGGAGTATTGGTTTTGTTTTTTGACTTGGTTTCTCTTTTGTGGATTGGGTTTTCCTGAGATCTGTTCAACACAACACGACTATCTTGACCCGACACGGCCTAACACGGTTTTCAAGTAATTGTTTATGACTAGTACGGTTCTCGGGATTTTCTGTGGATTATGATTTTGGTATTCTCTGATCTCCTTGCTAGTGACCCAGTGGGGTGCACACCTAACTTGTAACTTGTAATTAATCCTTGTGACTTGATAACTTGATAGTGGCCCGTGGCGGCGCACTCCTGACTTGTAGCTTGACTTGATAACTTAACGCTGTTGCGATGGCTAACTTGACATGCTAAGTGAATTCTTGACACCGTGGGTGATTGTATTGAATGTGCTTGTGTAAGCAACCAGTCTTGTCTCGCATCATGTCTAGGACGTGAATCCCTGGTTTCCCACGGTCAGGGATTCATACTGAATCTGGCTAGGTTAATGACTAGATGGATCAAAGAGTTTATGGAGAATTCTCCAATTACCTGTTGCCCCTTTGGTCCCGGCCTTATATATATATACATGGGATTTGTTGCTATCCGTCGAGATGAGCGCACTTCCAGCCCGCTATCGAGTGTGGTACCTTAGGACACATGTATTTTACTACAGTGTGTCTGCTATATCCTGCTATCTTTTCCTTTTCTTGCTGGGATCACTCAGGTAGTAACAAACAGGTAACCGGACTTGGAATAATCTCATTGCATCTTGTTAGTAATTAGGCATGTGATAACCCTAGTTAGTTAAAGTAGTAAGCCGTAGTATCTGCTTGGCCGTGATTGATTGAATGAGGTATAACCTGTCTAGTCTTGTCTTGATTCCTGCACTAGAATTGCTACCTGTCATAATTTTCCTATATTTTGCCGATAAATGGTGGGAGAATCCAAGTTCCGTTCAGACGAAGGGTTACAACCCCGGTCCTTGTTTGGTTTAAGAGTTGTAACCTGGTTATCTGAATAGTCCCATGGTTATCTCATCGTATATCACCTGTTATGTTTTTCCTTAATTCCTGTCTTTATTACCTTATTATTATTGTGCTAATTGCTGGCTTTTGTTCTTATTTCGTGGCCTCCTTTGTGGCACTTGCTCTTTCTGGGGTTTGACCCAGCTGGTTTTGTATGGCCAGATACCGGAGCAGCAGCAAAGGATCTACCTGCTTCCCAGCCAGATGGTGACCACTAGAGGGAATCCTGGCAAACGAATAGGTTTCTTTTGTTCTCCCACTGTTATTGTACATTATTCTTTTGAGATGTTTAGCCGACGAGCACCTGTTAGCTCGATGCACTTTACTTTCTGTCTGCCTACGGGCTGTAAACATGATTGGCAACTCGAGGTTGATCATGTATGACTTAACTCTTGCTAGTCCTTACATTTTGTACGACTAGCTTCATGATCATCTGGATATGTAATGTTTGGGACGCCTTACAATTGTATATTTGGTGGTCTGATATCTTGTTACTATCATTACTTGTTGAGATTGGGACATTAGACTTGTTATTGACCCTAAGAGACTGATGTCTTGTAGTTAAACCCTCACTTAACTAGACAGCCGTGACCGTATAGCGGTGTGGATTCCATTCCGTTATACATAGCTTGCTATGTCCGCCCCCGCTCTCCAGTATTCTGGTTCTGGGGCGTGACAGATACCAGGTTTGGATTTATTGCCAATCCGAAGAGCCATAGGTTGTGCTCTGCCCTGCTCAATAAATACTTCATTAGCTATATTAGAGTGGGGGAGCCATGTACCTTTCAAGGAAGTGATTCGCTCTGACTATCCGTAGAGCTGCGCACTTGTAGGCTGTACACTTATAGCCTGTGCACTTATAGGCTGTAGACTTGTAGGCTGTGCACTTATAAATTGTGGAAAGTCTTTATATGTAATCATGAAGAGTCTGTACTAGATCTTTGTAAACATGATTTTTATTAAAGTATTTCTCTTTATGCAATACCTTTTCTTTTGTGGTTTATGAAGTGCGCAGCAGTTTGATATCTCCTGCACTTTTCTAAATTTGTGTGAAGCAATTTATTCTTACGATGTTTGTAGATGCTACAATTTTTCATGCTTCTACAGGTAGCACGAGATGAAGAGAGATGTTACACTCTTCGTGTCGTAATGTATGGTCTGTCAGTAGGTAAAAGCTGAACACCGGAGACTGGATGGAGAGATACAGAACCTTGTCATTCCAGAATGGAAGTAGAAGTACATCATAATGGACTTCATTATTGGTTAATCGAAGATGCCATGGGAGAACGATGTCGTCTGGGTCATCATCGATTGATTAACGAAGTCAGCCTACTTCTTTGCCGTCAAAGTTACTTGGAGCGTCGACTGTTTGGCTCAAATTTACCTTAATGAGATAGTACGACTGTATGGAGTTCCCGTATCCATCATCTCAGATCGGGATGGGTGGTTCTTGTTACGTTTTTGGAGTAGCCTTCTATCCTCCATAGGGAATAAGTTGAAGCTCTATACAACTTATCATCCCCAAATCGAATGCCAAACAGAGCAAGTGAATCAGATTCTCAAAGACATGCTACGACTATGTGAGATAGACTTGGAGTCAAGCTAGGATGTTCATCTACCGTTAGCAGAATTTGCAACAATAGCTACCACGGTATTCAAGGACTTTCAATGGGACTCGCTACCCGCGTCGAAGGATCCCTGTTTAAACCAAGATATATGTCCAAGATGAATTGTCATGCCAGTAAACTTTATCGATACACACTATTAATCAACGATAACAAACTGACAGGAAAGAACCATGGCAAGTTTTATACTGTGACGGCACACTCTATCCTGATTAAGTTCTATCGTAGTTTACGTTGAATATGCCTTACTCAACTGCTTACATGAAATTGACTAGAATGACTAGATAGATCACTAAATGTAATACATGCTTCACCAGTACACCATAATGTACTCATCCTCGCTCTCTACAGGTACTATGAACTAGGAAGGACATGCCATCTAACTAGTGTGTTTTTGCTCGGTACGAAGGCTTAACCAACTCTTTTAAAAGACTATGCGCCAGTCCAGCAGGAAATGGCTCAGCTCTCCTAAATTCCAGGTCCAAGCAATATTTTGGATTCGTATAAGGGGATATAAATGTATGGAATGACTATCTCATCAGCATTCATATTTGAGTCAGTTTGTAAGCCCGCGCGGTAACCCTTGTAACCGAGTCATGTAATATGATGTTTATTATCAATGATGCAAAACTTTCCTTATGTGCAATACGTTATTATATGTACTCTGTGTAATCTATTTTTGTTTTTTTTTTTGTATTTTAGATAACCTTATGATCATGCCTTGATGGGATCAAATCCTAATGGCACACCTATAGTCTATAGTTATACCCTAATATCCTAGGATTTATCCCACATTATACCTTAGCTCAAAACTATACCAAAACCTATTACAAATGCACAAAAATTCACCAATGAATTGAGAGAAAATGAAAATAAAATGTATATAATTGCATAACAATATTTATTATAATGAAAACTCCTTAATCCCAGTTTTATTCATAAGTGCAAGATGTACTTACCTAATGTCCAATACTTCTAGCCGTAGGTCTTCAAATCCTCCTCCTAAGAAGGTGAAGAGACCACAACCAATCTTCAAGGTCAGTTCCAAGCTTAGGTTCACTTATAGTGTTGGCTCAAAGAAAAAAAGAGGGGTGGAGAAGAAGAGAGAGTAAAAAATAGTGGGACGATGAACCGAAGAGTGTTTATAGGAGATGAAAGAGAGGGCTGGTATAGGGGAGCCATTGGATGGCGAACACGTTAGCAATCAATCCTTCACCAAATCATAACCTCCCTAATAAAACACAAATGCCTAATGGGCAAGTGAGAAACCCAGTCTGCACTATTGCTTGGCCAAAAATCCTATAGATGGTATAATGTCAGAATTTGAGTATCTCTTCTGGAAAAAAAAACATTCTCTAGAATTTTTTTTTGGGTATGCCAGTCTATGTATAGGCCTAATACGGGTCCATAGAAATGTTAATGGTCTTTTAGGAGTCTAGGATAGTTTCTCATATAATTATCTTGATAAAAATCGAAAGCTAAATCAGGTTACATAAGTCAGTTAATCAGTTTTAGACATGTCGATTGCCTTACGGGCGATCTATCTGTACGACTCTCGAAACTCTCATAGAAAACAAATAACCAGATACATAGTCTAATATCGGATACATGCACTAGCAATACAAGTACATGATATAGTATCGATACTGGATATAATATAATTACAAAAATACATAATACGAGATAAAATACCTATACTAATACGAAAAATTGGAATGGGGAGCGACAATATTGGTCAATTTATTGTATTGTATCGATCCAGTATAGTATCATACTGTACTATTGCATTATTTTTTTATAATTAATGTTGTGGACTATGTCTAGGTTGTTAGTTTATGGATTGCATATTATTGTTTGATTGTGATTTCCTGTAAACCATAGTTCAAGTTTTTTGTCAGCTTGTGCGATTCATATAGGATGATTCCAAGTGTCCATGGCTCGGGAATTTAACCAGTAAAATATGAGGACTTGTTAACTAGCATAGTCACCTAATGCATTATGAGGAAGGGTCCCAAATTTTATGCAACCTCGTTGGTGATGGGACATGACGCATTATCCTACATGGCATATGGCATGCAATCTTTTATCGTTATTATTATTGTTACAGTTATAGTCATTGTTAGTTTTATCGTTATTGATCACGGCCAACCTCAATATCTGCATCACGTTATGGTGGAACCTTTATCATATTTGTAATTAGGCTCATAACCTAGGAGCTAACTATAGAAAGTCATAGTGATTGAATGGGCAATCGTGTTGATTACTTGTTTAAAATTATTACGTAGTTAGCTTTTTTATGGCTTTTACTTTCATGATAGTGTATTTGTACCATACAACTCTCCTATCATTTACTACTTATTATTCATGTTGTGTTTCGTTAATTAGTTTTGTGTTGCTTTTAGACCTACCTTAAAGCTTCGTTTGCGTTACTTGCTATTAGGGCTTGACCTATCTAGTCTTGTATGGCCAACTAAAGTAGCAAAACCCGAGGGTCTACCGACGATTTTGCTTGATGGCTTGTAAGTGAAGGACGACGGTGCATAAGCATTAGTGGGTTTATGTTCTGACTCATATATGTTTAAATTATATATTCTTTTGGGTATTTAGCCAAGGCATATTTTGTCCTTGTATCTGGGAGCATGTTCCCTCGTTTATGAACACAGTTATGTACTAGATCGTAGCTAGTGATATGATCATGTATGATTGATACCTTTGCCAGTATTTTATTTTGCATTACTAGCTTCATGATCAAATATGTTATAGCATTTTGAACGTCTTACTTCTTCATAGTTATGATTATCTTATTGTTTCTTGATTGTCTACATTGAGATATAAGATTGATGGTAAGCCACATAATTGACTAATGGATTATAGATAACTATTTTGTCTTTGTACAATTATGATCTTGCTCGGATGCTATGAGATTATAAAAAAAATGAATATCCCTCTACTTTCTTTGTTTGATTCACAAGGAAAGTGGAGGGTAAATTTTTGTAATGATTACCAAAGAAAGCCTTAGTATCCCCCCTTCTTTTCCCTAATTCTTATTTTTTTAGAGGATGTAAGATGTAACTTGAAATTTTGATCTTTTTTCTTTTCTTTTCCTCTTTTTGATAGTTATCAAAAATTTAGTTAACTAGCTATGTTTAATTTTTGCTAAGGCAAAGGTTCGAAGACCTCCCCAATAACCTACACCCCAACCGTTTTGCCACCCTTTGGTGACTTATTTAACTAATTAGAATACTCAGAAGTAATTAATTACTACTTAATGTCATCAATATCAGGTATAATATCTTTGTTAGTTATAGCTAACTAAGTAACTAATAATAATTTCTTTAGTAGTTATCAGCAAGTTAAGGACGGGTGAGCCTTAGGCCCCCCTAAGTACCCTCGGGTCCAAGTCTACCAAACAAACCTGCAAGCGAGCAACAAGTTTGCCAAATTGTCACGCCCAGAACCTGAATACTGGCAAGTAGGGACGAACCAGGCCAGCTACGTATACCAAAGTACTCCAGTAGCCCAAAATAGCGTATAAGTTGTATAGACATGGGGGTTACTACAATCCAACAGTCAATCATAGGTCAAGCAATCCTAGGTATCTCAATCACAGGCAAATATGCAAAGTACAAGAAGTATGATCATCAAACATAAAATAGTAAAGCGTCCTAAACTATATATACATGGATGACCATGAAGCTAGTAATACAAAGTGAAGAACTAGCAAGAGTAATAGTCATACATGATAAGCTCTAGCTATGGTCTAGAGTAACGCAAATCATGTTTAGGCCCGTAGGCTAAATTTCAAGATCTAAAATACAAGCTAAACACGTGCTCGGAGGCTAAATGCCACAGAAGAATAATGTGCATAAATAGTGGAAGAATGATATAGGAAACCCACTAAGGTACTCTGGTGCTCCAGGTGGTCACCCTCGAGTAGATGGTACGAAAGATCTTTCGGGCTCCTCTATCAGATCGGGCCAAACAAAACCAATAGGGTCAGACCCAATAGCAAGTTTAACAAAGGAAGCGAAACTATGAACTAAAACCATCAATAACTAACATATCAACATATAGAGACACAAGTAAGTAAATGCGGATCGAGACTCGTGTACTACCAATGCACTTATCCCAAGAATAGTAAGATAATAAGGAAAGAAACGTGGAGCTTAAAATAAATAATATGTGACATAATATAAACTGTGGACATATGAATTAAACGGAAGCATGTGAACATGTGACATAAACTGAACAATGTAAGAGAAATGGTACATATGAGCATGAAAACTGTGACATGTGAGCATTTAGGTAACTGGGACATGTGAGCATGTAAGATAACTGGGACATGTGAGCATGTTAGAACTATATAGAATGACAAATGATAAGATGACTTAAGAACTATTCCTGAACCCGAGTTACAATCCGTAAACCAAACAAGGACCCGAGTTGTAACCCTTCTCCTGAATAGAACATAGTCTCTTATCATTTACCGGCAAAAGTAAGACATAAATAATGATGTACTGAAATAAACAAATTTGAACATTGATTAGACAAAATTAGACTAGACTGGACTCCATACAACAATAACGGCCAAGCAAAGAGTACGACTTTATATATTAGATAATTAGGGTTATCGCATTCCTAATTACTAACATATACACTTTTGAGAAATCTAATCCAGTTACCTGTCCTGTAGACAACCCGACTTATCCAAGATAAAAGGAAAAGAAAGTAATGGTGGATACATCGTCCGGGAGACAAATGTATCCTAAGAACTAATAGTTAGTACATCGCCGGAAGACAAATGTACCCTAAGAAATATAATAGTAGGTACATCGCCCATGAGACAAATATACCCTAAGTGTAGGAGCATAGAGAATACATCGCCCAGGAGACAAATGTACCATATAGACATATAAAGGTGCAACACTCGATGGTGTGCTGGAAGTGTGCTCATCATGACAGATAGCTCCAAATCTATCATATAATGGACGGAACAAAGGGCTTACAGGCATCCAAAAAATTCTTCCCTCCTAATGCATCTGGGTAATTATGCTAGTTGTTTAGTTGTTAACATTTTCTTGCTGAATTCTGGGTGTGGCATTCCACAGAATCCATCCTAGACATGATATGCAAGACTAGACAATACAAGAGAGTACACTATAACAAGTCACAACAAGAAAATATAATAAACTGAAAGCTAGGAGTGCGCTATGAAGAGCCACTATAAAGAAATCGGGAGTGCGCCATGACAGGCCACTATCATGTAAGAAAAGAAGGACATGTACAAGAGAGTGCACCACGACGAGTCACCATCTAGTATGCAAAGAAGGCATGTAACAAGTGTGCACCACGACTGGCCCCAACAAAGAAATACTAGACATGATATAGACTGTAAAGTATAATAAATCTGGAAAGGCATGGCAATACATATCGTAGCATATAAGAAAGAATCGATAGGAAATCCATATCATAGTATGTGAGAAGGAATAAATAAAAGTAAGTACAAGACAAAGAATAATAATTGAACATGTGCTAGTGTCAAGTATATGTAGGGTGTACAATCAATCTCTAACGATGCAAGATCATCTAATCATGTTAAAAATTCATTACAGTCGAAGAAAAATCAAAAAAGGGACAAAAATGGGCAAAAATATTAAAAAATAGCCAAAATCGGTATACCGACGATATACTGCAGTATATCGGTAGTATTTCGACCAAAGATAGAAAGTTTCTGGGTAGAAAATTTGTATACCATCGGTATACAACGGTATTCCGTCGAAATTCCGATTTTCTGGATAGCAACGAAATCCTAGAATTTGCCTAAACTTGTTTCGGCCATAAAAACTTCATTTTAAATCGAAAGTCGGATTTTCAAAAGTCAAAATCTCATAGAATTAAATTCTCTACAACATGGAAGTATTATTTCTCACAAATTAAAATATTTAATAGATCAATACCTAAAAATACTCCAAAAATAGGTTCTCGGGATACCGAAACGGGTTCTGATTTCCACCAAACTCAAAATCTATGGTATAAAAACTAGGTGAGGGCCTCATATAGTATATGTGACCAAGATCCAGGGTGGAAACACCCACAACACTCTTGACACCGAGTTTTCTACTAAATCAATATTGGATTTTAACAGAAAATCAAAACCTAGTTCAAACTAATTTTAGAAACGTTCATATAGACGAGAATCATAAGGAAAACATATATAACAAAATGGGTTTAGGAAAATTCTAAGCATTTATACCAAGGAAAACAAAAATGACAACAAAACACTATTATTCAAGAATTTGATAAGATGTACTTTCCTAGGTTAAGCTCCAAGCCTAATCTTCCACTCCACCACTAAGAGGGGTACGAAACCACACTCTAGGCCTCAAGGCCAAAATTTTCTAAGCTTGAGGAAGAGGAATGAAAGAGAAGATGAATGGAAGAATGAATGAAAAGGGAGAGGAGAGAGAAAGTGAAAGGGTATATATAGAAGGAAAATTAATCATAACCATTGGATCATAATCCACGTCACGATCTAAATCGATCCTAACCATTCAAAAGAAAATTAAGTATCCATTGGATAATAGGATGCATCTACACTATTCACGAAAACATCAAACACTAATCACGAAAATATCGAAAATACTATTCACAAAAATATATGAAATCAAAATATCTAAAATTAAAAAATATCCCCCGGACGGTATACCGTCGGTACATACCGGTATACTAGCTGTATACCGTTCAAGGAGAAAATCTATAAGTTAGAAAAAAAATTTTAAGTGTTCCAAAAACCAAAAAAATACAAAATATACTACAAAATACGTATCCGTATATAAATACCGATACTGTAAGATGAGTCTCACACAAATGAATCAAATCGTATGGTGGGTCTATATGTTCCTAACCTCCACGCACGCGTCTATGAATAACGATGCCCAAGAATGTTCTCCTCGAGTCATAGTCAGAACAACACCACTTACTAAGAAAAGTAAAAGACGAGCCGTGAGGAAAGAAGGGAAGGACAAGCAGGGTCAGAGGATCTTTCGCATCATCGCTAGTGGTGCTGCTTGGAGAAAAGGGTCAATATGGTAGGGTAGGGTGGCGTGGCGTGGCGTGACGCAGCACAGCGAAGCGCATAATTTTTGGCAAAATACTTCACAAAGCAGGAACCAAGCATTAATTTCGTAGTCGTAAAAACCTACTAATAAGTCAATATCAATGTACAAGCTATTTTAGTCATCTATTATACTTTATTTGGCCATATATGGAAGGCAGTCGCTTGAAATCGTTATTTACAAAACATTATAAGAAACTATAATATATAAGAATCGTAATCCATGAATAGAAAAGATTGTATGAGATATTGAAATTTCTCTTGGCTAATATTTCAAGAATACATGTCCATAACTTTTGTAATAAATGTTGGAAAAGGAGGACAGAAAATCAATCCCATGGATCTTGAGTGGAACCATATTCCCACCAATTTTCTCCTTTGTCAGGAAATTGATTCCCAAGTTTATGGCTACCAAACAAAGGAAAGGAACAACTTTCCATTCTTGGTTCCATAAATTCGTGAACCAAACGAGGCCGTAGAGTATTACTCTCACTATTATTATTATTATTATTATTATTATTATTATTATTAGTAGTAGTAGTAGTAGTAGTAGTAGTAGTAGTAGTAGTAGTAGTAGTAGCAGTAGTAGTAGTAGTACTACTACTACTACTGTTATTATTAATACTATATATTGCTTACTAAAAATAGCAAATAGGCATGACCATATCTATTAATTTCATAAGTATTATTATAGTAATTTTTTAATAAAGTTATATTAATATTTTTTAAATTATATTTGTACAAATATATAGTAACAGTTGGACTACCTGTAATTTCGAAACAAAAATTTTAAGCATTAAAATATTATATTATTTTTGGTATCTTAAAGTACAGCCTACTTACCTAAAAAGAATTATAGTAATATTTTCTATCTAGTTTTGACCTAATAACCAAATTTTCTTATATATTTAGTTACTTACCTAAATATTTTTATCAAATTAATTATAGTTTTAATTTAAATAATATTTCTAGTAGTATTCGAGTAATTATCTAAAATATTTTCAACCACTGAAATATGGTCTTCTTAAATATTCATTTATTTACTAATAGAAAGACAGCTTCCTACTTAAATATATTTTTTTACAAAATTTATCTTTAGCACTAAATGTTCTTATATATATATATATATATATATATATATATATATATATATATATATATTTATATATATATATATATATATATATATATATATATATAGATATATATATATATATATAAAGAAAAAAAATATATATATATAGAAAAAAAAATATATATATATATATATATATATAAAATATATATATATATATATATATATATATATATATATATATATATATATATATAAAAAAATAAATAAAAAAAAAATAAAAAAAAAAAAAAATATATATATATATATATATATATATATATATATATATATATATATATATATATATATATATATGAAAAAAATTATAATTTTGGTTTAAATGAGTTATTAATATTTTAGAATATTTATTTAAAATACTTTTGTTTGTGAAGTGTAGTTTTATCTATAAATTTAGATTTTTGCAAACTTAGAGTTTAGCCCAAAATGATTTTTTTGATATTTTTTAAAGTATATTTTTCCTAAAATTATGATACTAATAAAATATAGTTTTAAATATTATGAATATTTTCTAAGTAAAATATATGTATGTATTTCCACAAGTTCTCCTCGAATATCCTATCTAATCGTGCACTTCTATTTTTGCAAATTTGGACCCTTTTTGCAACGACCAAAGCTATTGGACAATCGGGACTTGTCGGATCATCGTACCACTCCAGACGACGCACCAGACAAGATACCTTGCCTTATTTACTGTTTATATTTAGTCTGCATTTTCTTTAGTTATTGTATATTACTGCCTGTGGTTATTTTCAGTTGCCTTCTTGATACAGTTCATACTTGCTTTCAATTGTACATAATGCTAGTCATATTTCTTTCTTGCCCTTAAATCGTATATGAACCTAGAGTTAAGGGACTACCACTAGTTTAGCACATTTTTATAAACTTGGATACAGATGTGCCACAAGATGAGTGGTAAGTAGCATATAGCCTCCGGACTTGCATGTTGGCTGATCACTAATATGTATGGGACGTACGTTAGGTCTAACTGCCAATTAGATGCATGTGAGAAGACTTGACAGTTAGTAGAGGTACATGGTCGCGGATGCGACTTAGATAGGTGCATCGGGTGGGAAGAACATTTTTTTTATCGTATGGACTACTATTACACTTTCCTTGTAACCTGTAAGCTCCACCGGAAACGTAGGTCATTGATACCCTCTGACGTTCACTGAGCGTTATAGACGTAACCCTATGTTGATGCCCTCTGACGTTCACGGGGCGTTACGGATGTAGGCCCATGGTACCCTATACGGGAACCAAGCCAATCCCATTTATAGCCAGAAGTGCCCATGCGACTAAAGGTTTGTTCTTAACTGCATGTATACTGTAGAACGGTTAGGTGACCCTAGTTGATGTCATGTCATTTTACTTTTCTTTATAACTTATGACATATTTTATACTCAGTTTATATGATATGTTGTGTCTTGTATCTTGTTACGTCCCTCTGAGGACCTGGTCAATTCTTCAGGTGTGTGTTTGTGACTTTCCACAGGCGCTCTAGCCAAGACCATGACTTATTCTCTTCCATCAAAGATGATTGCTTTTGGGATCGCCTTTGCTTCGCTTGAAAATTTTCTTCCATTGTTTATGTACTTCTCTTTTAATAGTTGGTAGTAGATTTGTCTCCGCCCAACGTTTGTACAACAACAGTTCATAGTTGATTTATATCATTATTCTTTTATCTTCGTGGATGAGATATAGTGTGTCATGGTTTACTGTATTTTATAGCTTATGTATATATACGAGGATTCCATAAATTGGAGTATACTTCGTATGTATGCAGCTAGCATGTCTACGTACTTAGTCCTAAGTATTTTAGGACTGGGACGTTACACTAGATAACATGATTATAGGGTATATATCTTAGTTATAGACTCTATAGTTTATTGCAGCTATGCTTATTGGCAGGGCAAAAATCCTGGCAACATGATTTCAGGGAGACGTGTATGGTTATCAGATCATATGTTGAATTGGTTTACTTCGTTATGACCAGATGAGCAAGAAAAAATTTATATCATTATTTCTTCGTCTTATCATTATACTTTTTGTCTTAATTAACTCTGTCCTACTTACATCAATCACGTATCTCGTATCTTATTCTGTCAGCTACACTTCGAAACCTTTCGAATTCTCGTATCTCTTTTCTTAGAAAAGGTTGAAAAAATATTGTAAATCATCTAGCTCGAAAAGGATGTAAATTGTTATCATAAGGTAATCTTGGTAGGAATATTGTCAAAACCTGCACCCAGTGAAAGGGCACGAGACCGTGGGTGCATCCAGCCTACGCCGCAGTGTCGATGGTAGAATGCTGTCCTAGGTCTCAACAATGACCGAATACAGTATAAAGTACCTGTCAATATAAACTCTCCATACAAAGAACAATCTCAGGAGATACAACTCAAGATACAACTCAATCACAAAAGGTAAGGAGGAATAACAGCACGATATAGATTAGAAGGATATCAAAGTGCGATACAACCAGAATATAAATTAGATTAAGTGTTAGCATCATATCCCAAAGTAGAAGTAATATATATATATATATATATATATATATATATATATATATATATATATATATATTAGAATAAGGGTAAATTTTATTCTACGCAAATCGCAGTAAAGGTATATAATACACTATTCTCACATCTTCCTCCCAGTTAAGGGGCCATTACAGATACATCGAATTCTATATTATGTAGTGTAATGACCGTAGTTCATATTACGTATTTTGGTATACGTGTACATAATTTTATCTCGTATTTCATGTCTTCTTGCATGATTTATTTTGGCATTTCATTGCTTTGTTCATCTTGGTTCGGTTCAGCTTGTTTGGTTCGGCTTGGTTCGGTTTTGTTGTGAACCAACCCTACCTACCACCACCCTCATCATTAATTAACCCCAACCCCTTTCTCTCCTCCTCACTTACTCATCTTCTTCCTCACCATTACTCTTCACCTACCTGAGAGATAGAGGGAGAGCTTAGACAAGTGCATCTTGCTTCATGGAGGAACTCAACTTTTGTTGCTCCATTCTCTTTCTCAAAACATTCTGAGGCACTTTAGTACTTAGTATTTTTAATTTCCATGGCTCATTTCATGTAGATCTAAGTTTATTTTATTTTCGGATTTCTTGAGTTTTGATCTACTTAACCTTGTTATTTTCAAGTTTTGATGGTTCCATGTTGTAAAGAATTTCATTCTGCCCCAGATTGATCTATAGAAGTTTGGACTCTGACCCTGGATGTAGGAATTATGGAGCTTGGGATCATGGCCTTCATGGTTCTTCTTCTCGAAAAATTGGAGAAGAAGAACAATGCTTGACCGCATGGCTATTTCATGCGACAAGTTTCTCCCAGCCGCATAAACTTCCAGTCGCATGCGCCATTAATCCTGCCGCATGTTTTCTCAACCGAATGTGCCCTATTTTCCCTGGCCGTATGAACTTTTCCTGCCACAAAAGACTCAGTCGCTTCCAGCCGCATGCGCCATGTTACCTCAACCTCATAAGACCCTTCCCCCTTCCGGCCGCATGAATTTATTTTCTCCGGGCCGCATGAGACTCGATACCCAGAGCCGCATGAACCATTCTTTCTCCTGCCGCATGCTCTCTAGCCGCATGGACCGCTCTCCTCCAACAGCATGAGATCCATATCCTGCGAGCCGTATAAGTTCATTTTCCTATGCCGCATGAACCCGAGCCGCATGAGCCCATGAGCCCTATACCGTATGAGCCCAAGTCTCCTGGCCGCATGAACCCAATTCCCTGAGCCGCATGACTCCTCCCTAATCTTGCCCCTTTTACTATTTTAATTATTGTATTATGCTCATGTATTATGACCCTCTGTGTAACCTGGGTCCCTTGATAGAATGCTTGTACCATGTAACCTTGCACATGTACCATGAACAGGATAGTGACCCGTAATGGTTCACTCTTGATAAGTAACTTGACATGATAGTGGCCGTCATGGCGCACTCTTGAATAATAAACCCGACATGACATACCTTAATATGATGTTGCGACGGCTAACATGACATGACAAGAATAAATGGCCTGGACACCGTGGACGATTGTGTTTGTACAAATAAACCAGTATTTTCTTACATCATTTCTAGGACAGGTCCCCCTGAGTACCACGGTCAGGGGTACCTATCGAATTCAACTAAGGCTAATAACTAGAATAATCCAGTAGTCATGAAGAGATTTCCCAGCTACAGGTAATCCCATTATCTGGGCGCTCAAGTGGACTTGTAGCCTGTCGACGAGTAGGGCATATTTTTAGCACACTGCCATGTGTTGTACCTTCCATGAACAAGATATTCGACCTGGATAACCTGGATGGTCTGCAAGGCTTGTGGATGTGAATAATCTCATTGCATCTTGCTAGTAACTAGGCCTGTGATAACCCTAGTTAGTTAAAATATCAAGTCGTACTTATTTGCTTGGCTGTGAATGTTGGATGGAGTCTAAGTCTTGCCCAGTCCCGGTTCCTGGTTACTTCAATATCATGATTAAGCTTACCTTAACAATAATGATCAGGGGTCCAGTTCTGTTCAGGTGAGGGATTACAACCCCGGTCCTTGTTTGGTTTAAGGGTTGTAACCTAGCTCCCGGAGCGGTTCTGTGTCCTCTCTTCGTTTATTGTCTTATTGCACCCTACGTCATGCTTGTCATATTTTACTTTACCAACAAGTAATTGAGACGGATTTCTATTCAGGTGAAGGGTTGCAATCCCGGTCCTTGTTTGGTTTAAGGGTTGCGACCTGGCTACTTGAATGGTTTCCTCGTACTCAATTTACTGTTGTTGTCCCTGTTATTATCAGATTCTTTTATAGTTATCTTTAATATTCATTTATGTTATGCTGGTTTTAGTTCCTAAGTGAAGCCACCTTGTGGCACTTGCTCTTTCTGGGATCTGACCCAGCTGGTTTTGTGTGCCCAGATATCGAAGCAGCTCCAGAGGATCTACCTATCTTCCAGCCAGATGGTGACCACCAGGCGTAACCAAGGCAACGAGTGGATTTCCCTTTTATTCTCCCACTCTATTGTAAAAATATTCTTTTGAGGCGTTTAGCCGGCGAGCACGTGTTTAGCTAGTATTGCACCTTTATTTACTGTTTGCCCACGGGCTGTAACATGATTGACAAATCCTATGGTTGATCATGTATGACTGAAACTCTTGCTAGTCTTGACATTTTGTACGACTAGCTTCATGATCATCCAAATATGTAATGTATGGGACGCATTACTATTATATATTTGGTGCTCTGACATCTTGTAGCAGTTATTACTTGCTTGAGATTGAGACAATAGGCTTGTTCATGACCCTAGAGACTGATGGCTTGTAGTTAAACCCTCAAATATCTAGATAGCCGTGACCGTGTAACGAGGTGGGTTGCACTTCAATATACGTAGCTGGCTATGTATGCCCCCGCTCTCCAGTATTCTGGTTCTGGGGTGTTACATGGTTTAAGTGGTAGCCCATGCCGGTCTTGTAAATCAAGATATGTGAGGGTTTACCGAATAGATGTCTCAATTAGTACTCGCCCTTGATCTCTTCTCGTATCCTCTAAATCCCTGGATTCTTGACCTGATCACATGCTTGTATCTTTGGTCTATCCTGGTCCTTCCTTATTGTTCCCTATGTCATCTTCTTCAGCGGTATTGTTCCTGGTCCTATCGATCGACAAGGCGAAGCACCTTCCGTGGAACCACAACAACCTGGAGATCACGTCCAGCATTCCGTAGTAGCCTCCAGAGTCATGCCTACTGGGGGTCAAGAGCCCCCCGTCCAGCCTGTAGAGCCTGATGATGGCACCTTGGTGGGTCTCATCAGGACATTGTTAGCTTCTCAAGATCGTCGAGGCGATGCATTGCACCAGACAGTGACAGATGCTCTGACCAGAGGAGGTCATCAGGGTAATAGTACAGCCAACAGTTTCAAGCGCTTGAATCCTCCCTTTTTCGACGGCAGTAAAGATGCTATCATTGCTGATGCGTGACTTCAGGACACAGAGGTAATTCTAGAAGCAGCCAGGACCCCAGAAGATGAGAAGGTGGTCATGGTGTGCCTACAGTTATTGGATCTTGCCCGCAGCTGGTGGGCGGCACAGACCGTTGGATTAGTGGCACCTATTCCATGGACAGTATTCCGTGAGAGATTCCAGGCCAAGTACTTCGATGTTGTAGCTCGGTACAATCTACAGACGAGGTTCACCAATCTGAAGCAGATGGACAGGACGTTCGACGGATATGCGATCGAGTTTTTAAGACTTAGTTGGTTTACTCCCACCTTAGTAGCAACCGAGTTCGACAGAGTCCAGCGGTTCTAGTAGGGGCTCCATCTAGAGATTTTATTGGCAATGGAGCAGTTTGAGTATCAGACTTTCGATGCGGTATTGAGAGCAGCCAGGAAGCATGAGTATACCTCTCAGATGATCGTGGATAGGATCGGAGGTCGGAAGCGATCCCATAGCCAGATGAATCAGTCTTCAGCACCAGCCCCGGCAGCTAGGGCTTTGACTATTAGAGCTCCGAGACGGGCAGCCTCAGTGACGTCGGTTCAACATTCAACCCGACGTACCCTCAGAAGCAGAATCACTCTTCCGCAGTAGAATGTTCACATTGCGGGAAGCTAGGACATATGGTAGCGGAGTGTCACAGGGCTCAGGGATTGTGCCTGGCTTGTGGGGCAGCAGATCACAAGATATGATCCTGCCCGAATAGGGGTAGTTCATCATCGTCCAACTTTTCTAGTCCTTCGGTGAGAGGACCAGCACCAGTCCAGCAGCAGTAGCAGTACCCGTTGCCGAGTCCCTTGCCGCCTCAGACTCAAGTATTTCAGCAGCAGAATCCCCAGTAGTATGCAAAGCCCAAGCCCAGATCCAGAATAGGAAGAGAGGTTTCCAGCATAGGGGACCCGCACCCAGAGGGCATGGTCAGGTGATGGCGATGACCGTCGAAGAAGGATTGGCACCAGGTGAGGTAGTGGTAGGTACTATTCTCGTTAACTCCTTCCCAGCATCTGCGTTATTTGATTCAGGTGCATCGCATTCATTTATGTCTGCACGATTCGCGACACGGATAGGATTGGAGCCCGAGTCCTTATCAGTAAGGCTTAATATACTTACTGGTAACGAACTTATCGGAGTAGATAGAGTATTTTCCTCGTGTCGGATCGTAGTTAGCGGTAGAAAGTTTCCCGCTAGATTGATAGAATTTTCGATGGCCGATTATGATGTGGTCTTAGGGATGGATTGGTTGAGGGACCAGTATGCTAGAATAGACTGCCATTTTGGCAGGGTTGTTTTTAGCATTCCAAGAGAGCCAGAGTTTTCTTTTTCCCGAGGCAAAGTTGAACCTCCTCCTCCAGTATTACAGATGGCAGTAGCAGCAGTGCAGTTACCCCGGATAGTTGAAGAGTTTCCAGATATTTTTCCAGAAGAGCTTCCTGGAATGCCGCCAGAGCGAGAGATCGAGTTTACTATAGACTTAATCCCAGAGACAGCCCCAGTGTCAGAGAGAGTCTACAGGATGACGCCATCAGAGTTAGAGATATTGTACAAGATGATTAAAGAACTCAGGACCAAAGGATTCATTCGTACAAGTGGATCGCCTTGGAGAGCCCCGATGCTCCTTGTGAAAAAGAAGGATGGTACGTCCATATTATATGTGATTATTGTACCTTAAACTCAGTGACAATCAAGAACAGATATCCTCTCCCGAGGATAAATGACTTGTTTGGTCAACTCAAGGGGGCAGCAGTATTCTCAAAGATTGATTTACGGTCAGGATATCATCAGATCAGAGTCAGAGAGCAGGACATCCCGAAGACAGCTTTCAGATCTAGATATGGGCATTGGGAGTTCCTTGTTATGCCATTTGGAGCGACCAATGCGCCAGCCGTATTCATGGCCCTCATGAATCGTATCTTCATGCCTTATTTGGATCAGTTCGTGATTGTGTTCCTAGACGACATCCTGATCTACAGCAAGAGTGAAGTAGAGCATGAGCAGCATCTCAGA
Organism: Iris pallida; assembly: GCA_029216955.1. Lineage (NCBI taxonomy): Eukaryota > Viridiplantae > Streptophyta > Magnoliopsida > Asparagales > Iridaceae > Iris > Iris pallida. Next base: position 3,594,359 of record JANAVB010033620.1, on the reverse strand, counting down.
ATTGTCCTCCAGATTCTCAGAGAGCACCAGTTGTACGCGAAGTTCAGTAAATACGAGTTCTGGCTCGATCGTATTTCGTACTTGGGTTATATCATCACCAGAGGTAGAGTGGAAGTGGATCTCTAGAAGATCATGGCTATTGAGACATGGCCAGTACCCAGCACTGTTACAGAAGTTCGTAGTTTTCTTGGATTGGCCGGCTACTACTGACGATTTATTTCAGACTTTGCTCGGATTTCAGCGCCATTGACCCAGTTGACCCGCAAGGATGTCCAGTATGCTTGGACAGCAGAATGTCAGGATTCTTTTGAGAAGTTGAAGCGAGGTTTGATAACGGCCCCCATTCTCATTCTTCTAGATGGGGCCGGAGGATTCTTATTGTATTGTGATGCTTTAGGCAGAGGTTTGGGATGTGGATGCAGCATGGGAGGGTAATAGCTTATGCGTCACGTTAACTTCATGATCATGAGAGAAATTATCCAACCATGACTTGGAGCTAGCAGCAGTAGTGTTTGCACTTTAGTTATGGAGGTACTACTTGTATAGAGATAGGGTGGAGATTTTCAACGACAACAAGAGCCTGAAGTATATCTTCACCCAGAAGGATCTTAACATGCATCAGAGAAGGAGGCTAGAGCTACTTGTGGATTATGATGTCAACCTGCAGTATCATCCTGGGAAGGCCAACGTAGTAGCAGATGCATTGAGCAGAAGAGCTGGAGTTTATTTTCTAACATCACAACCAGAGTTATTGGCAGATCTTCAGAAGATGGGTATAGAAGTTGTCCTTCCTACCAATGTGGCATTGATGGCCAGCATGCAAGTTCAGTCCAGTATAGTTAAGAGGATTAAGTTAGCTCAGTCAGCAGACTCCAAGCTTCAGCGACTCAGAGCAGAGTGTACGACAGGGCGGCGGCCAGAGTTATGCATTCATGAAGATGGTACACTTCGACATGGTAAGCATCTTTGTGTACCCAGTGGAGATATCAGACAGGAGATTATAGAAGAAGCTCACGGTTCTCAGTATTCCATTCATCCGGGCGGTACGAAGATATACTGTGATATCCGTCAGCACTTGGTAGAATGGCATGAAGAGGGAGATAGCCCAGTTTGTCTCTCGGTATTTGGTTTGCCAACAGGTTAAGGTTGAATATTAGAGGCCAGCTGGACTTCTTCAGCCTTTGTCAATTCTAGAATGGAAGTGGGATCATATAACCATGGATTTTGTGGCTGGATTACCTAGATCCCCGATCGGTAGAGATGCTATTTGGGTTATAGTTGACAGGCTCACGAAGGTGGCTCACTTTCTTCCATTCAGAGTTGGTCAGTCGACGGCTCAGCTAGCAGAGATGTACCTCAGGCAGATCGTCAGATTTTATAGTGTACCAGTCAGTATCACCTCGGACATAGATTTAAGATTTACATCGCACTTTTGGTGCAGTCTGCAAAAGAGTTTGGGAACACACCTCCAGTTCAGCTCAACTTATCATTCGCAGATAGATGGTCAGTCAGAGCGTACCATACGAACCTTGGAAGAAATATTGAGATCTTGTACACTCGACTTCGGTAGTTCGTGGGAAGATCACCTGTACCTGGTGGAGTTCTCGTACAACAACAGTTTCCAAGCCAGTATCCAGATGGCACCATTCGAGGCACTGCATGGCAGAAAGTGCAGATCCCCGCTAGCGCGGGATGATATTGGAAAGCGGCAGATGCTCGGTCCAGAAATGATTACTCAAACAGTTGAAGTGGTCAGAAGAGTCAGAGATCATCTTCGCGTTGCACAAGATCGTCAGCGCCATTGGGCCGATTCTCATCGGCGCCCCCTTGAATTTTCTGTCAGCGACCATGTATTCCTCAGGATCTCGCCTAACCGTGGCGTCATTTATTTCGGCGTACGGGAAAAGCTTAGTCCTAGGTATATAGGACCGTTCGATATCCTGGAGCGAGTAGAAGATGTATCCTATCGTCTCGCTCTCCCATCGTCGTTACGAGAGGTGCATGACGTCTTCCATGTATCCCAATTACGATGGTATATCCCGGGCCCGAGCCACATCCTAGATCATTCAGAATTAGTTGTTGGTACCAACCTTTCGTATGAGGAGAGGCCCGTGTCCATATTTGACCGAAGAGAGAAGATACTCAAGAACAAGACTATCAAATTAGTCTGTATTGCTTGGGGTTATCACTTTTTGGGTGAGTTAATGTGGAAGCGCGAGGATGATATCCGATCGCGATATCCTAACCTGTTTGACTGGTAAGGTATAATATCCTTCTTTTGCCTTATGCTCTAAATTCCTTGCTTGAAATGAATGATTGCATGGTAGACTGCTTAATATAGCTTGACTGTGATTAGTGTAGCTTGTCCTTGTCTCTCTAGCTTATTAATTAAATTCTGAGGACGAAATTCTTTAAGGTGGGTAGAGTTGTAATGACCGTAGTTCGTATTACGTATTTTGGTATACATGTACATAATTTTTTCTCGTATTGCATGTCTTCTTGTATGGTTTATTTTGGCATTTCATTGCTTGGTTCATCTTGGTTCGGTTCGTCTTGTTTGACTCGGCTTGGTTCGGTTTTGTTGTGAACCAAACCTACCTACCACTACCCTCATCATTTATTAACCCTAACCCCTTTCTCTCTCCTTATTTACTTATCTTCTTTCTCACTATTACTCTTCACCTACCTGAGAGAGAGAGGGAGAGCTTAGGCAAGTGCATCTTGCTTCATGGAGGAACTCAACTTTTGTTGCTCCATTCTCTTTCTTACAACATTCTGAGATACTTTAGTACTTAGTATTTTTAATTTCTATGACTCATTTCATGTAGATCCAAGTTTATTTCATTTTTGAATTTCTTGGGTTTTGATCTACTTAACCTTGTTATTTTTAAGTTTGATGGTTCCATGTTGTAGAGAATTTTATTCTACCCAGATTGACCTATGGAAGTTCGGACTCTGACCCTGGATATAGGAATTATGGAGCTTGGGATCATGGCCTTCATGGTTCTTCTTCTCGGAAAATTGGAGAAGAAGAACAGTGCTTGACCGCATGGCTATTTCATGCGGCAAGTTTTTCCCAGTCGCATGAACTTCCAGTCGTATGCGCCTTTAATCCTGTCGTATGTTTTCTCAGCCGAATGCGCCCCATTTTGCCTGGCCGTATGAAATTTCCTGCCGCATAAGACTCAGTCACTTCAAGCCGCATGCGCCCTGTTACTTTAGCCGCATAAGACCCCTTCCCCCCTGCAGCATGAGTTTATTTTCTCCGAGCCGTATGAGACTCGATACCCAGAGCCGCATGAACCATTCCTTCCTCTGCCGCATGCTCTTTAGCCGCATGGACCGTTCCCTTCTAGCCGCATGAGATCCATATCCTACGAGCCGCATGAGTTCATTTCCATATGCCACATGAACCCGAGCCGCATGAGCCCATGAGCCCTATACCGCATGAGCCCAAGTCCCTTGGCCGCATGAACCCATTTTCCTGAGCTGCATGACTCCTCCCCAATCTTGCCCCTTTTACTATTTCAATTGTTGCATTATGCTCATGTATTATGACCCTATGTGTAACCTGGGTCCCTTGATACTTGATAGAATGCTTGTACCATTTAACCTTGAACATGTACCATGAACACGACAGTGACCCGTAGTGGTGGACTCTTGACAAGTAACTTGACATGATAGTAGCCCGTCGTGGTACACTCTTAAATAATAAACCTGACAGGATATACCTTGATATGATGTTGCGACGGCTAACATGACATGACAAGAATAAATGGCCTGGACACCGTGGACGATTATGTTTGTACAAATGAACCAGTATTGTCTTGCATCATGTCTAGGACAAGGCCCTCTAAGTACCACGGTCAGGGGTACCTACCGAATTCAACTAAGGCTAATAACTAGAATAATCCAGTAGTCATGAAGAGATTTCCTAGCTACAGGCAATCTTGTTATCTGGGCGCTCAAGTAGACTTGTAGCCTGCCGACGAGTAGGGCACATTTCCAACACACTGCCATGTGTTGTACCCTCCATAAACAAGATATTCGATCTAGATAACTTGGATGGTCTGTAGGACTTTTGGCTGTGGAATAATCTCATTGCATTTTGCTAGTAACTAGGCCTGTGATAACCCTAGTTATTTAAAATATTAAGTCGTACTTATTTGCTTGGCCGTGAATGTTGGATGGAGTCTAAGTCTTGTCTAGTCCTGGTTCCTGGTTACTTCAATATCATGATTAAGCTTACCTTAACAATAATGATCAGGGGTCCAGTTCTGTTCAGGTAAAGGGTTAAAATCCCGGTCCTTGTCTGGTTTAAGGGTTGTAACCTGGCTCCCAGAGCGTTTTTGTGTCCTCTATTCGTTTATTGTCTTATTGCACCCTATGTCATGCTCGTCATGTTTTACTCTACCAACAAGTAATTGAGACGGGTTTCTATTCAGATGAAGGGTTGCAACCCCGGTCCTTATTTGGTTTAAGGGTTGCGACCTGGCTACTTGAATGGTTCCTCATACTCAATTTACTGTTGTTGTCCCTGTTACTATCAGATTCTTTTATAATTATCTTTAATATTTATTTATGTTATGCTGGTTTTAGTTTCTAAGTGAAGCCTCTTTGTGACACTTGCTCTTTCTGGGATCTGACCCAGCTGGTTTTGTGTGGCCAGATATCGGAGCAGCTCCAGAGGATCTACCTATCTTCTAGCCAGATGGTGACCACCAAGCGTAACCAAGGCAATGAGTGGGTTTCCCTTTTGTTATCCCACTCTATTGTAAAAATATTCTTTTGAGGCGTTTAGCCGGCGAGCACGTGTTTAGCTCGTATTGCACCTTTATTTACTGTTTGTCCACTGGCTATAACATGATTGACAAATCCTTTGGTTGATCATGTATAACTGAAACTCTTGCTAGTCTTAAAATTTTGTACGACTAGCTTCATGATCATCCAAATATGTAATGTATGGGACACCTTACTATTGTATATTTGGTGCTCTGACATCTTGTAACTGTTATTACTTGCTTGAGATTGAGACAATAAGCTTGTTCATGACCCTAGAGACTGATGGCTTGTACTTAAACCCTCATATATCTAGACAACCGTGACCGCATAGCGAGGTGGGTTGCACTGCAATATACGTAGCTGGCTATGTATGACCTCGCTCTCCAGTATTCTGGTTTTGGGGCGTTACATGTAGAATTCCTACTAGTGGAGTAGGCAGTCCCTCAAAGATACGCCTGTTGCGCTCCCGCCAGACATGCCAAACAGATACTGCAAGTCTAACTCTAGCCATTTTGTCCCACCCAGGGTCCATGCCTCGGCGGTCTCTGATCCAGCTGAGGATACCCCGAATATCTCTGGCACTACCAACTCCACCCATCGATCGCATGCACTGCTCCGCCCAGATGTGCCAAGTCAATGTACACTCAAAGAATAGGTGGCCCATAGATTTTGCGTCATCCATACAGAGTACACACTTCGGTTCTGAAATTTGCATACCAAACCTGATAAGTCTGTCCCGCGTCATCAACCTGTCCAGAAGGAGTCTATATGAATAAAGCTACATTTTGCGGGCAATTCCCTTCGCCCAGATAAAGTCATACTCCACAATCCTGTCATGTGGAGTCCAAACCAGATTATAGCAACTTTTAAAACTGAATATCCCTGCCCCTCCAACCGAACCAGGATCAACCCAACTCCAGGAGTCCGCAGGCTGGCTAGTATCGATAGTGATCCGACGAATCACCTCTCCAAACTGAGCCATGAATGGATACTCCTCAGGCCTCCAGCTCCCATCCCTGGTGGTCCGACTATATGTCACCCCACTGCTCGCTTCTCTGTCCATCTGTGCACCCAAGATCTCCAGAAGGGAGCCATTTCCCATCCACGGGTCCAGCCAAAGATTAGTATTCGCCCCATCTTTCATAATCCTACATATAGCGGACTGTAGAACCTGTCTGCACCTAAGGATAGCCTTAAATGAGACCGAAAAATTATTATCAATCCTGCATGTCCAAAAATTCATCTGTCGCACATATCTGCTAGCCAGCCACTCTGTCCAAAGGTAATCTCCCTTGATGAACCGCCACGCCATCCGCACCCCAGATGCCTTCCTAACCGCCCGAAGAGGTCGTAACCCCACTCCTCCTTCCTTTCGGGTCTGGCAGAGTTCTTCCCAAGCAATCGCATGCATACCTCCTCTCCAGATGAAATTAGCACAAATGGAATCCACCTTCCTTATGGTAGCTACCGGAATCTGAATTCACTGCAACTAGAACATAGCGATGCCAGAGATTGTCACCAGCTCAATACGGCCACCAAAGGACAGTCCAGCTGCCTGCCAACTTTCCACTCTTCTTTGTGCAAAATCCACCAGGTTTAGACAATCCTGATCCCTGGCATAATTGACCGTCAACGGAACCCCCAGATACTTCACCGGTAACTCTCCTTTCTCCACTCCCAGAGTAAGGGCCCGTTCCTCCTTGAGGGTGTACTGAGAGCTGAAATAGACCCTGCTCTTCTCCCTATTCAGCTGCAGACCGGACAACCTCCCAAACTCCTCCATAATATCTGAAAGGGCCCTCATCCCCCTCATAGATGGATGCAGGAACACTAAAAGGTCGTCCGCATATATCAAGTGAGACACCACCTGCTTGACCTGCCAAAAAAGAGGAATAATCTTCCTACTGTGCACAGCCAGGTCCATCATACAAGTGAAGTACTCCATCACCAGAGTGAACAGGTACGGGGAGAGAGGATCCCCCTACCGCAGTCCCCTGTTGCTCGAGAAGCATCCATATGGAGTACCCTGAATGAGGACCAAAAATATGGGGGAGCATATGCACTCCCTCACCCTTGCCACCCATCTATCATCAAACCCCACAGCAAGCATAAGGTGGCAAAGAAAGTCCCTGTTGCCCGTGTCGTAGGCTTTCCGTAAATCCAACTTCACACAAACCTTCATCCCCCCCCGGCTTGTTGAAATCTCTCACCATCTCATGTACAAGAAGACCGTGCTCAGCAATCAAGCGCCCCTTGATGAAAGCCGCTTGATTTCGAGACACCAAACCCTGTATAATTCCCTCCATACGCCGACACGTGAGGTGAGTAATTATCTTGTATAGATAATTACAAAACGTAATAGGCCTAAAGTCACGAGGGAGGTCGTACCCTCCTTCTTCGGAACCAAGGTCAAGAATGTGTGATTCAACTCCTTCAATAACTTTTCTTCCAAGAAAAACTCATGCACCGTCTCCAGAACTGAGAACTTTAGCTCACCCTAGTGACGCCTAAAAAATTCGCAAGAGAAGCCGTCTGGCCCCGGAGCCGTATTAGGATCTGCCTTCATCACAATAGACTCCGCCTCCTCCAATCTCACAGGGGCCAGCAGCAATCTATTCCCATGGTGTGTCACCAGCCGCTTCGTGACAAGCCCTGAGAACGTGATAGAATAATCTGTCTGCTAGTATAAGTCCGAGTAGAGCCTGACTGCCTCCTCCTGGGTCTCCAACAAGCCTGCCCTCGCCATTAAGTAGCATGGGGATGTTGTTCCGGTGTTGTCTGGCACAGATCACATCATAGAAGAACTTGGTACAACGATCTCCATCCTTGAGCCAAGAACACTTGGCCCTTTGGGCTGTACTAATCTCCTGCTGAAGTCTCATTATGTTGACCTCCGCAATCAGGTCCTTCTCCCTATCCACCAACTCCCCGCTCAGCATGTCAGACTGCAGAGCTTTCTGGGCCTCTCGGAGCTCAGCCTCCTTTTCCTCCAGGGAAGACTGCGGCATCTTCTTCACCCAATCCCGAATAGCTCTCTTGACCTGTTTGAGTTTGTGAACCATGCGAAACTGAGCCGTGCCCTCTCTAGTATGCTGCAGCCCTCCCATAACAACCTCCTCATATCCCGTAAAGAGGTACCAGCCATTGTTATACCGGAATGGTCGATTCTTCCATGTGGGCCTCTTAGAGAGACCTACCTGGATAGGAGAGTGATCGCTGGTCCCCGCCGCTAACCCTTCCATCCTGGAATTCGAGAAGTAGCTAAACCATTCTCTATTTCCCAAAACCCGATCAAGTTGACAGGCAATCCTGTTATGTACCGTCTTATTGTGCCAGGTCCAGATGTGTCCATCCCTCTCCAGTCCCTCAGCCCAGACAAGAGAAGATACCTCTGAAAGTCGTATAGGATCGGATCCGGCACTAGACGACCTCCCACCTTCTCATGCTGATGAAGCATGGCATTGAAGTCTCCCATAAGCAGCAGGAGGAGATGCAGGTGCTCTGCCATCCGTCCTACGCGAACAATGTCCTCCCACAAGGTATCACGAAGCCGCCTATCATTGTGCCCATAAACTGTTCCAAGAATGAAGAGGAATCCTCTTTTGTTATAAAAGATATGCCGATAAGCTGCTCCAACATCAGTACCTGTTCTCCCTTCCAACTATCTCTGTTCTATTGAACCCAGATCCTAGCCATATCATAGAGATCCATTTTGTGAGTTTGCCTCCAGTTCCCCGGAGTCCTGCGAGATAGCAAAGTCGCCTCTCTAATCTTTGTCTCAAGCAGAATAGAAATGTCACACTTCTTCCTCTTCAGAATACTACTAATCTTCCTCCATCTACCAATGGAACACCCTCCATGAATGTTTCAGGCAAGGATCGACATTAATTGATTAATGTGGGGTCTCCCTGAACTCCATCTGGACTGACACACGAGGGAAGTGTCCCGTCCGTCAAATCTATATCCTCCCCCATCACCGTTCCCGAGGAGGGAGCAAGAAGTGCCTGAATCCTGAAAAGAGCCAAGGTCCAATCTAGGTTGGCCATCTGATCATCTAGCCCCCCTGGCTGGAGCTCATCTTTATGTGGGGACAGGACATGCCTTTTCCTGCTATAGACCTTTTCCACCATAGAAGTCTCCATCCCATCCTGTCTGCTAACAAGAGAACTCATACCCCTAGTCACCATAATCCTATGGGGCCTGAACGGGACCATCACGCCCTGGGAACCTTCATGTCTCGGCGGGGTATCAGTCTCTGACCTTTTGGTCCCCTCCATCAGGGAGTCCTCCTCCGTCGGCCTGACTGTCGATGCCACTCTGGTGATGGGACTGGGCGCCACCTCTGGCTCAGCTACCTCCATCTGTGTAGTCGAGGACCTAGCTGTCTCCATCCCTCTAGTCAGGCAAGCACTAGAAGAGTGACCAAAACATGCACAGAGAGAACACATTGGGGGGACCCAATCATACTCCACGGCCTGCGTCAGAACCTCCCCGGACACCACCTGATACTCGAGCATACTCGAAAGCTCCGTCCCAGCCTTAATCTCCAAAAATACCCTGGCATACATCAGCCTGGTATGGAAAGCCGTAGCCTCATCTGCCTTGATCGGCTTTCCGACCAAGCTAGCTAAGCTTATCAACAAAGGGATGCTCCAGTATTTTACCGGAAACTTAGGAAAGTGAATCCAGACGGGGATCGCATTCAGCACCTCCTTCTCACATCTTAACTCCGGTGTCCACTCCTTCAGGATAATGAGTCGCCCATCAAAGGACAAGGGCCCTCCTTGAATGATCCTGGACACATCCTCCTCCAAGCCGAATTTCACAAAGTAAAATCTATTCTCACGAAAGAAGATCTCCATGCTTCCCTTGGGACGCCATACCCTCTCTGCATATCCCCGTATCTACCCATAGAACGGTTTACTTCCCAACACATACATCACAAACGTATTCTTCTAGAAGTTTGTAAC